>NC_069420.1:11638950-11653950 GCF_026875155.1 Cherax quadricarinatus
GTCAGTCATGGGTAAACTATTTCAAACGAACTGACAAAAAAAAAAACACATACTAGATTAGCTTTATAAGAGAGCTTACTATATAATTAAAGACAATTAAACATTAATTCTCCGTGAGTATGAGTTTATATATATATATATATATATATATATATATATATATATATATATATATATATATATATATATATATATATATATATATATATACATACATACATATATCACAAAAATAATAAGATAAATATGAAGGAAAACAATAAAAGCAGAATATAATTTATAAGAGACAAGTCACGTTAGCACAAACTGAAGATTCAACAAACTCTAGTAAACAGCACTTACAACTTGGCCACTTTAATAAACGTGTTAATTAGTTAGTATACAACTGACTAGTGACTTAAGTAGGTAGTACAAACCTAACTAGTGACTAAGTAGTTAATACACACCTAACAAGTGACAAGGATACGAGTAATTCCAGCTGCCTCTTTCAAACACACACACACACACACACACACACACACACACACACACAAAGAAAGTTGTCATAAATCCACATCAAACGACAGTAAAGGACCAGGTAATAATATTTAAGAAGCAAGGAGAGTTGACGGTAAACGGCTAGGTAGTCCGCGAAGAGCTGAACACAATATTGAATTACGTGTCCTCTGAAGAAACAAGGGACATTACCAGAGTCGAAGAGAAAGACTACGTCAACATGTACTGAACACACTATACACAACAGAAGAGACTATCAGAGTTCGATGCCTCGAAGGCAAGGCTACCAGATATCTCTCAGTGGGTTCTGCAAGAAGAAGCTGAAGTGTGCTTCTGGCAGCTGCCAGAAGCACGGAAGATACCAAAGAAAGTCTCAGAATTGAAAGAGGTTGCAAATACGTAGCAGTGAACTACAAACCAGTGTCAATGTCAGGACAATGCTGGAACACCTGGAAGAAACGAAGGGTCACACTGAACAACTAAGACGGCCTTACAGATGGTAAATGTTGTCTCACAAACAAGTTTGAGTTCTCTGGCAATGTAGCACCAGTATGGAACCCCCAACACTTCATCAAGCATGTCCAGAACCTGGAAAAAAGTGCAGAGGTTTGCAACGAAATTAATCCCTGACTTGAATGATACGGGCCCAGGAACTGAAGCCCTGTGTGGACAGCACCTTCACTCAGGGACTGAAACACTGTGTGGGCAGTACCTTGACTAAGGAACTGAAGCACTGTGTGGGCACCACCTTAACTCAAGAACTGAAGCACTGTGTGGGCACCACCTTAACTCAGAAACTGAAGCACTGTGTAGGCAGTACCTTGACTCAGGGACTGAAGCACTGTGTGGGCTGTACCTTGACTCAGGGGCTGAAGCACTGTGTGGGCAGTACCTTGACTCAAGGACTGAAGCACTGTGTGGGCAGTACCTTCACTCAGGAACTAAGCACTGTGTGGGCAGTACCTTGACTCAGGGACTGAAGCACTGTGTAGGCAGTACCTTGACTCAGGGACTGAAGCACTGTGTGGGTAGTACCTTGACTCAAGGACTGAAGCACTGTGTGGGCAGTACCTTGACTCAGGAACTAAGCACTGTGTGGGCAGTACCTTGACTCAGGGACTGAAGCACTGTGTGGGCAGTACCTTGACTCAGGGAATGAAGCACTGTGTGGGCAGTACCTTGACTCAAGGACTGAAGCACTGTGTGGGCAGTACCTTGACTCAGGAACTAAGCACTGTGTGGGCAGTACCTTGACTCAGGGACTGAAGCACTGTGTGGGCAGTACCTTGACTCAGGGAATGAAGCACTGTGTGGGTAGTACCTTGACTCAAGGACTGAAGCACTGTGTGGGCAGTACCTTGACTCAGGAACTAAGCACTGTGTGGGCAGTACCTTGACTCAGGGACTGAAGCACTGTGTAGGCAGTACCTTGACTCAGGGACTGAAGCACTGTGTAGGCAGTACCTTGACTCAGGGACTGAAGCACTGTGTAGGCAGTACCTTGACTCAGGGACTGAAGCACTGTGTGGGCAGTACCTTGACTCAAGGACTGAAGCACTGTGTGGGTAGTACCTTGACTCAAGGATTGAAGCACTGTGTGGGCAGTACCTAGACTCAAGGACTGAAGCACTGTGTGGGCAGTACCTTGACTCAGGGACTGAAGCACTGTGTAGGCAGTACCTTGACTCAGGGACTAAAGCACTGTGTGGGCTGTACCTTGACTCAGGGACTGAAGCACTGTGTGGGTAGTACCTTGACTCAAGGACTGAAGCACTGTGTGGGCAGTACCTTGACTCAAGGACTGAAGCACTGTGTGGGCAGTACCTTGACTCAAGGACTGAAGCACTGTGTGGGCAGTACCTTGACTCAAGGACTGAAGCACTGTGTGGGCGTACCTTGACTCAAGGACTGAAGCACTGTGTGGGCAGTACCTTGACTCAGGGACTGAAGCACTGTGTTGGCAGTACCTTGACTCAAGGACTGAAGCACTGTGTGGGCAGTACCTTGACTCAAGGACTGAAGCACTGTGTGGGTAGTACCTTGACTCAGGGACTGAAGCACTGTGTGGGCAGTACCTTGACTCAGGGACTGAAGCACTGTGTGGGTAGTACCTTGACTCAAGGATTGAAGCACTGTGTGGGCAGTACCTTGAGTCAAGGACTGAAGCACTGTGTAGGCAGTACCTTGACTCAGGGACTGAAGCACTGTGTAGGCAGTACCTTGACTCAGGGACTGAAGCACTGTGTGGGCAGTACCTTGACTCAGGGACTGAAGCACTGTGTAGGCAGTACCTTGACTCAGGGACTGAAGCACTGTGTGGGCAGCACCTTGACTCAGGGACTGAAGCACTGTGTAGGCAGTACCTTGACTCAGGGACTGAAGCACTGTGTGGGCAGTACCTTGACTCAGGGATTGAAGCACTGTGTGGGCAGTACCTTGACTCAGGGATTGAAGCACTGTGTGGGCAGTACCTTGACTCAGGGACTGAAGCACTGTGTGGGCAGTACCTTGACTCAGGGACTGAAGCACTGTGTGGGCAGTACCTTGACTCAGGGACTGAAGCACTGTGTGGGTAGTACCTTGACTCAAGGACTGAAGCACTGTGTGGGCAGTACCTTGACTCAGGGACTGAAGCACTGTTGTGGGCAGTACCTTGACTCAGGACTGAAGCACTGTGTAGGCAGTACCTTGATCAGGGACTGAAGCACTGTGTGGGTAGTACCTTGACTCAAGGACTGAAGCACTGTGTAGGCAGTACCTTGACTCAGGGACTGAAGCACTGTGTGGGCAGTACCTTGACTCAGGGACTGAAGCACTGTGTAGGCAGTACCTTGACTCAGGGACTGAAGCACTGTGTAGGCAGCACCTTGACTCAAGGACTGAAGCACTGTGTAGGCAGTACCTTGACTCAGGGACTGAAGCACTGTGTGGGCAGTACCTTGACTCAGGGACTGAAGCACTGTGTGGGTAGTACCTTGAGTCAAGGACTGAAGCACTGTGTGGGTAGTACCTTGAGTCAAGGACTGAAGCACTGTGTGGGTAGTACCTTGACTCAAGGATTGAAGCACTGTGTGGGCAGTACCTTGACTCAGGGACTGAAGCACTGTGTAGGCAGTACCTTGACTCAAGGACTGAAGCACTGTGTAGGCAGTACCTTGACTCAAGGATTGAAGCACTGTGTAGGCAGCACCTTGACTCAAGGACTGAAGCACTGTGTAGGCAGTACCTTGACTCAGGGACTGAAGCACTGTGTGGGCAGTACCTTGACTCAGGGACTGAAGCACTGTGTAGGCAGTACCTTGACTCAGGGACTGAAGCACTGTGTGGGTAGTACCTTGACTCAAGGATTGAAGCACTGTGTGGATCTATCTGAAGCGAGGTTTAGGAACTGAAATATTAACCGGAATTAAAGGGGAGGAGAAACCGTGCTGGCAGGGACAATACAACCAGTGCTCTTTCTGTCTGTGTATAATTACCACAAGAATGTGAGGCTCCAGCTCTTGGGTCCGCCAGTTAACCTACGGGTAAATGGCGTACACCGCCTCTCGTCGCGTTAATGCTTGAACCACTGTACAGTGTTACCCTTTTCAGTGCCTTTATTATTATTATTATTATTATTATTATTATTATTATTATTATTATTATTATTATTATTATCAAAACTAAGCACTACCTTCAGTGACTTAAGGTGTTCGTTATCTTGTAATATTTTTTCTTGGATTCTCTGTGAATTATATGGATATACAGCATCCTTCTCTCTGTCCTTGTGTATGTTCTGGAATTTTTTGTATATCGTGGTCATGTCGCCTCTGGTTCTGCGTTTCTACGGGTCACAGACAACTCGTGGAATCTTGCTTGGTAGTGTTAACTGGTGTCGTTGTGTTTATGACGAGTATTAGCAGTTATATGAGAGAAGCTAGGAACGTTGTGTTTCCTCTTCAGTACGTGAATTGTCAATTTTCTGCAGTTTTTAGCGGATGTTGTATGGGCGGGCAGACACACTCACACACACACACACACACACACACACACACACACACACACACACACACACACACACACACACACACAGCATCAAACCAGTGTTAGTGTTTCAAAGGGAGGAGTACTGAAGGCTCGATCCTCCCATTTCGACTAAGCACTTTCCATACACTGGATGTCAAACTGAAGACAGAGCTGAAGAGCTCAGACGAATACGCTGTTTTCCCCCCGAGTGTCAAGAACTTGACGCAACAAACAACTAATGTAACACTGAATATTTCATTTTAGAGATGTCCTAAACTAGAGTCTGGTCTCACTATGTACTGTGGTTTTTATATATATATATATATATATATTATATATATATATATATATATATATATATAATATATAATATAATATAATTAGGTAGTAGGTTGGTAGACAGCAACCACCCAGGGAAGTACTACCGTCCTGCCAGATGACTGTGAAACAGAAACCTGTAACTGTTTTGCATGATGGTAGGATTGCTGGTTTCTTTTTCTGTCTCATAAACACGCTAGATAACAGGGATATCTTGCTACTCCTACTTACACTTTGGTCACACTTCACAGACACGCACATGCATATATATATACATACATCTAGGTTTTTCTCCTTTTTCTAATAGCTCTTGTTCTTCTTTATTTCTTCTATTGTCCATGGGGAAGTGGAAAAGAATCTTTCTCCGTAAGCCATGCGTGTCGTATGAGGGCGACTAAAATGCCGGGAGCAATGGGCTAGTAACCCCTTCTCCTGTAGACATTTACTAAAAAAGAGAAGAAGAAAAACTTTATAAAACTGGGATGCTTAAATGTGCGTGGATGTAGTGCGGATGACAAGAAACAGATGATTGCTGATGTTATGAATGAAAAGAAGTTGGATGTCCTGGCCCTAAGCGAAACAAAGCTGAAGGGAGTAGAAGAGTTTCAGTGGGGGGAAATAAATGGGATTAAATCTGGAGTATCTGAGAGAGTTAGAGCAAAGGAAGGTGGTAGCAGTAATGTTAAATGATCAGTTATGGAAGGAAAAAAGAGAATATGAATGTGTAAATTCAAGAATTATGTGGATTAAAGTAAAGGTTGGATGCGAGAAGTGGGTCATAATAAGCGTGTATGCACCTGGAGAAGAGAGGAATGCAGAGGAGAGAGAGAGATTTTGGGAGATGTTAGGTGAACCAAGTGAGAGAGTAATTGTGGTAGGGGACCTGAATGCTAAAGTAGGAGAACTTTTAGAGAGGTGTGGTAGGTAAGTTTGGGGTGCCAGGTGTAAATGATAATGGGATCCCTTTGATTGAACTTTGTATAGAAAGGGGTTTAGTTATAGGTAATACATATTTTAAGAAAAAGAGGATAAATAAGTATACAAGATATGATGTAGGGCGAAATGACAGTAGTTTGTTGGATTATGTATTGGTAGATAAAAGACTTGAGTAGACTTCAGGATGTACATGTTTATAGAGGGGCCACAGATATATCAGATCACTTTCTAGTTGTAGCTACACTGAGAGTAAAAGGTAGATGGGATACAAGGAGAATAGAAGCATCAGGGAAGAGAGAGGTGAAGGTTTATAAACTAAAAGAGGAGGCAGTTAGGGTAAGATATAAACAGCTATTGGAGGATAGATGGGCTAATGAGAGCATAGGCAATGGGGTCGAAGAGGTATGGGGTAGACTGAACATTAAAATGGTATAAAATACCGACAGGTTGTTAGGTAAGACACATATGCAACAGTTAGGTATCTTTATTATGAAAACGTTTCGCCAACACAGTAGGGCTTCTTCATCAAGTACAGAAAAGTTGATAGAAGCAGAAGATACTTGAAGACGATGTAATCAGTCCATCACCCTTAAAGTTTTGAGGTGGTCAGTCCCTCAGTCTGGAGAAGAGCATTGTTCCATAGTATGAAACAATATGGAGATGAAGTGACAGAATGGAGCTTTTTATAGCGCCAAAGGTGAGACGTAGGCCACGAGGAGAGGTAAGAACTCAGATGTTGAAAGGTCAGGTCCCTCTCAAATTCCAGTCCGCTCGTCACTAGTGGATAGTTGTCGAAGTTTGATTTGCAGTCCGTACCAAGATACCTCTTGTGTTGTCAGTGTCGACAGATTGAACATTAAAATGTGATAAATACCGACAGGTTGTTAGGGAAGACACATATGGCAACTTTAGGCGAACGTTTCAATAAAAAAGATACCTAACTGTTTGCATATGTGTCTTACCTAACAACCTTCGGTAAATTTTATACCATTTTAATGTTCAATCTGTCAGCCACTGCAACACAAAGGGTACTTGGTACAGACCTGCATCAACTTCGACAACTTCCACTAGTGAGAGCGGCTGGATTTGAGAGGGACCTGACCTTTCAACATCTGAGTTCTTACGCTCTCCTAGTGGCCACGTCTCACCCTCTTGGGCGCTAATAAAAGCTTCCATTCTGTCACTTCATCTCCATATTGTTTCAAACTATGGAACAATGCTCATTATCCAGACTGAGGGACTGACCACCTCAAAACTTTAAGGGTGATGGACTGATTACATCGTCTTCAGGAGTATCTCTGTTCTATCACTTTTCTGTACTTGACTGAAGAAGCCCTACTGTGTAGGCGAAACGTTTCATAAAATAAAGATACCTAACTGTTGCATATGTGTCTACCTAACAACTTCGGTAGTTTATACCATTTTAAATGTCAATCAGTCAGACACTGCAAACACAAGGTATCTTGGTACAGACCTGCAAGTCAACTTCGACAAGCTTCACTAGTGAGGCGGCTGGATTTGAGAGGGACCTGACCTTTCAACATCTGAGTTCTTACCTCTCCTAGTGGTCGCGTCTCACCTCTTGGCGCTATAAAAAAGCTCCATTTCTGTCACTTTCATCTCCATATGGTTTCATACTATGGACAAAGCTCTTCTCTAGACTGGAGGGTGACTGACCACCTCAAACTTAGAGGGTGATGGACTGATTACATCGTCTTCAGTATCTTCTGCTTCTATCAACTTATTCTGTACTTGACTGAAGAAGCCTACGTGTAGGCTAAACGTCTCATAATAAAGATACCTAACTGTTGCATATGGGTCCTAAACTAACAACATGTATGGGGTAGGTTTAAAATGTAGTGTTAGAGTGTTCACAGAAGTTTGTGGTTACAGGAAAGTGTGCAGGAGGGAAAGGAGCTCGATTGGTGGAATGATGATGGTAAAGAGAGTAGTAAGGAGAAAAAGTTAGCATATGAGAAGTTTTTACAAAGTAGAAGTGATGCAAGGAGAAAGAGTATATGGATAAAAAGAGAGAGGTTAAGAGAGTGGTGAAGCAATGTAAAAAGAGAGCAATGAGAGAGTGGTTGAGATGTTATCAACAAATTTTAGTTGAAAAATAAGAAAAAGTTTGAGTGAGATATCAAGTTAAGAAAGCCTAAGAACAAATGGATTTGTCAGTTAAAAATAGGAGAGGAGAGGTTATTAAATGGAGAGTTAGAGGTATTGGAAGATAGAGTGAATATTTGAGGAATTGTTAAAAGTTTGATGAAGATAGGGAAAGCTGTGATTTTCGTGGTAAAGGGCAAGGAGGAAAACACATCTTGTAGGAGGTGAGGAAGCCATTGTGATGTGGGGGAAGCTTCGTGAGGCAGTAGGTAAAATGAAAGGGGTAGGCAGCCGGATTGATGGGATAAAGATAGAAATGTTAAAAGTCACGTGGGATATATTTTTGGAGTGGTTGGTTGCAATTATTTAATAAATGTATGGAAGATGGTAAGGTCCTAGGGATTGGCAGAGAGCATGCATAGTTCCTTTGGTATAAAGGCAAAGGGGATAAAAGAGTGCAAAATTATAGGGGAATAATCAGTTGATATACCTGGTAAAGGTGTATGGTAAGTTATAGTTGAAAGAATAAAGAGTAATACGGAGAATAGGATAGCAGATTAACAAGGAGGCTTTTAGGAAAGGTAGGGGGGTGTGTGGACTCAGGTGTTTACAGTGAAACGTTATAAGTTGAACAGTATTTAATAAGGCTAAAGAGGTCTTTGTGGCATTTATGGATTGGAAAAGGCGTATGACAGGTGGATAGGGGGGCAATGTGGCAGATGTAGCAAGTGTAATGGTGTAGGAGGTAGGTTACTGAAAGCAGTAAGAGTTTTTAACGAGGAATGAGGCTCAAGTTAGAGTATTAGGAAAAGAGGGAATTTTTTTTCCCCGTAAAAGTAGGCCTTATACAAGGATGTGTGATGTCACCGTGTTGTTTAATATATTTATAGATGGGGTTGTAAGAGAAGTAAATGCGTAGGGTCCTTGGCAAAGAGGCGTGGAGTAGAGAAGATAAAGAATCCCACATCGAAGTGGGAGTTGTCACAGCTGCTCTTTGCTGATGACACTGTGCTCTTTTGGGAGATTCTGAAGAGAAGTTGCAGAGATTGGTGGAAGAATTTGTAGTAGGGTGTGCAAAAGAAGAAAATTAAAGGTGAATACAGTAAAGATAAGGTTATGAGGATACAAAAAGATTAGGTGATGAAAGATTGAATATCAGATTGAGGAAGAGTATGGAGGAGGTGAATGTAATCAGATAATTTGGGAGTGTGAACGTGTCAGCGGATGGGCTATGAAGATGAGGGTGGAATCATAGAATTGATGAGTGGAAAAGAGTGAGTGTGCACTTAGGAGTCTGTTGGAGACAAAGAAAACGTTGTCCTTGGAGCATAAGAGGGGAATGAATGAGAGTATAGTTTTACCAACGCCTATTAGGGTTGGAAGCATGGTGATGAATGATGCACAGCGAGAAGGCTGGAGGCATGGAGATGTCATGTCTGAGGGCAATGTGTGGTGTGAATATAATGCAGGAGAATTCGTAGTTTGGAAGTTTGGAGGAGGTGCGGGATTACCAAAACGTTGTCCAGAAGGGCTGAGAAGGGTGTTGAGGTGGGTTCGGACATGTAGAGAGAAGGAGCAAACAGAATACTTCAAGAGTGTATCATCTGTAGTGGAAGGAAGGCGGGGTAGGGGTCCGGCCTAGAAATGTTGAGAGAGGGGGTAAAGGAGTTTTTGTGTGCGGAGGGGCTTTTTATGGGGGGGGGACTTCCAGCATGCATGATGCATGAGCGTGTTTGATAGGAGTGAATTGGAGACAAATGGGTTTTTTAGAATACTTGACGTGCAGGTTGGAGTGTGGCAGCACAGTAACATTTATGAAGGGGTTACAGGGAAACCGGCAAGGCCGGACTTGAGTCTGGAGATGGAAGTACAGTGCCTGCACTTCTGAAGGAGGGTGTTAATGTTGTCAGTTTAAAAACTGTAGAGTAAAGCACCCTTCTGGCAGACAGGGAAGAGTGAATGATGGTGAAAGTTTTTCTTTTTCGGGCCACCCTGCCTTGTGGAATCAGCCATGGTGATAAAAAAAATAAAAAGAAAATAATCTTTCATTCAACACCACAGCCGTATCCCACCGAGGCAGGGTGGCCCAAAAGAAAATACAAAGTTTCTCCTTTTACAATTTAGTAATATATACAGGAGAAGAGGTTACTATCCCCTTGCTCCCGGCATTTTTAAGTCCGGCCTCCTTACACACGCATGCTTACGGAAGAAAATTCTGTTCCACTTCTCCATGGAGATAAAGAGGAAATAAACAAGAAAAGAACTAGAAAGAAAATAGAAGAAAACCCAGAGGGGTGTGTATATATATGCTTGTACATGTATGTGTCGTGTGACCTAAGTGTAAGTAGACGTAACAAGACGTAACCTGAAATCCTGCATGTTTTATGAGATAGAAAAAAAAGGACACCATCAATCCTACATCATGTAAAACATTACAGCTTTTGTTTTTACACTCACTTGGCAGGACGGTAGTACCTCCCTGGACGGTTGCTGTCTACCAACCTACTACCTGGTTAGCAGTAATCTGGTTAGCAGTAATCTGAAGCCAAGACAACAGTGCATAAGTGTTCGCAATAAAGCTAACAGAATCCTTGGCTTCATATCAAGACGTATAAATAATAGAAGTCGTCGTTGGTTTCTTCAACTCTATATTCCTTGGGTTTAGGCCTCATTTGGATTATGCTGCACAGTTCTGGTCATCGTATTACAGAATGGATATAAATGCATTGGAAAACGTACAAAGGAGGATGACAAAGTTGATCCCATGTAACAGAAATCTTCACTATGAGGATAGACTAAGGGCCCTGAATCTACACTCTCTAGAAAGGCATAGAATTAGGGAGGATATGATCAGGGAAGAGAGAGGTGAAGGTTTATAAACTAAAAGAGGAAGCAGTTAGGGTAAGATATAAACAGCTATTGGAGGATAGATGGGCAAATGAGAGCATAGGCAATGGGGTCGAAGAGGTATGGGTAGATTAAAAATGTAGTGTTAAGTTTCAGCAGAAGTTTGTGGTTACGGAAAGTTGGGTGCAGGAGTGTAAGAGGAGCCGATTGGTGGTATGATGATGTAAGAGAGTAGTAAGGGAGAAAAAGTTAGCATATGAGAATTTTTTTACAAAGTGAATGAAATGCAAGGAGGGAAGAGTAGATGGAGAAAAAGAGAGATGGTTAAGAGAGTGGTTGGAAGCAATGTAAAAAGAGAGGCAAATGAGAGAGTGGGTGAGATGTTATCAACAAATTTTGTTGAAAATAAGAATAAGTTTTGGAGTGAGATTAACAATTAAGAAGCCTAGAAACAAAATGGATTGTCAGTTAAAAAATAGGTGAGGAAGTTATTAAAATGGGAGTTAGAGTATTGGGAAGATGGAGGGAATAATTTGAAGAATTGTTAAAGGTTGATGAAGATAGGGAAGCTGTGATTGCGTGGTATAGTGCAAGGAGGAATAAACATCTTGTAAGAGTGAGGAAGAGCCAGTTGTGAGTGTGGAGGTAGTTCTGAGGCAGGTGAGGTAAAATGAAAGGGTAAGGCACCGGGATTGATGGGATAAGATAGAAAGTTAAAAGCACGTTGGGATATAGTTTTTGGAGTGGTTGGTGCAATTATTTAATAAATGTATGGAAGAGGGAAGGTACCTAGGATTGGCAGAGAAGCATGCATAGTTCCTTTGTATAAAGTGCAAAGGGGATAAAAGAGATTGCAAAAATATAGGGGGATAATTCGTTGATGTACCTGGTAAAATGATGGTAGATTATAAGTAGAAGAGAAACAAGAGTAAGACGGAGAATAGGATATCAGATGAACAAGGAGGCTTTAGGAAAGTAGGGGGTGTGTTGGGGGGGAAAAAAAACGACCCCCCAGGTGATTTTACAGTGATACATATAAGTGAACAGTAATTAAGATAAAGGCTAAAAGTCTTTGTGCATTATGGATATAGGAAAAAGCGAATGAACAGGTGGATAGGGGGGCAGATGTGCAGATGTTCAAGTTGATGGTGTAGAGGTAGGTTACTGAAGCAGTGAAGAGTTTTTAACGAGGATCGTGAGGCTCAAGTTAGAGTAGTAGGAAAGAGGAATTTTTTTTCCCAGTAAAAGTATGCCTTAGACATGAGTGTGTATGTCACGTGTTTTTAATATATTTATAGATGGGTTGTAAGAAAGTAAATTCGAGGGTCTTGCAATAGGCTTGGATTAAAAGATAAAGAATCACCACAACAAAGTGGGAGTTGTCACAGCTCTCTTTGCTGATGACACTGTTGCTCTGGGAGATTCTGAAGAGAAGTTCAGGATTGGTGGATGAATTTGGTAGGTGTTGCCAAAAGAAAAAAATTAAAGGTGAATACAGGAAAGAGTAAGGTTATGAGGATAACAAAAAGATTAGGTGTAGAAAGAATTGAATTTCAGATTGGAGGAGAGAGTATGAGATGTGAACGTATACCAGATATTTGGGAGTGTAGAGTCAGCGGATGGTTCTATGTAAAGATGAGTGAATCATAGAAATTGATGAGGAAAAAGAGTGAGTTTGCACTTAGGAGTCTGTGGAGACAAATAAACTTGTCCCTTGGGAGGCAAAGAGGGGAATGTATGAGAGTAGAAGTTTTTACCGAACGGCTCCTTATATGGGTGTGGACGCCTGGGTGATGAATGTTGCAGCGAGGAGAAGGCGGGAGGCAGTGGAGGATGTCATGTCTGAGGGCAATGTGTGGTGTGAATATAATGCAGAGAATTCGTAGCTTGAAGTTAAGGAGGAGGTGCGTGATTACCAAAAACTGTTGTCCCAGAGGGCTGAGGAAGGGTTGTTGAGGGTGGTTCGGACAAGTAGAGAGAAAGAGCGAAAACAGAATGACATCAAAGTGTATCAGTCTGTAGTGGAAGGAAGGCTGGGTAGGGGTCGCCTAGGAAGAGGTTGGAGGAGGGGTAAAGCGGTTTTTGTGTTCGAGTGGGCTTGGACTTCCAGGAGTCATGCATGAGCGTGGTTTGATAGGAGTGAATGGGAGACAAATGTTTTTAATACTGACGTGCTGTTGGAGTGTGACAAAGTAAACATTATGAAGGGTGTCAGGGAAACCGGCAGGCCGACTTGAGTCCCTGAGATGGGAAGTACAAGTGCCTGCACACTGAAAGGAGGGGAGTTAATGTTGCATTTAAAAAACTGTAGTGTAAGAGCACCCTTCTGGCAAGACAGAGATGGAGTGAATGATGGTGAAAGTTTTTACTTTTTCGGGCCACCCTGCCTTGGTGGGAATCGGCCAGTGTGATAAAAAAAAAAAAAAAAAAAAAAAAAAAAAAAAAAAAAAAAAAATATTAATATCGAGGTTTTAAAAATGGAAACAGGAATAAATAAGGGGAGTAAATAGCGTGCTAAAAATTTCCAGCGAAGACCGCTCGCACAATGGTTTAAGTTGGAAAAAGCTCAGATTTGGAAGGACATGGAAAAAGTACTGGTTTGGTAATAGAGTTGTCGATAAAATTGGAACTCCCGATACCTCATAGAAGCAAGACTTGTTTATTTTTTAAAAATGGGGTTGGATAAATTTTTTAGTAGGTGTGAGGGGGGACCTGACTATTTGTGTTCCAGGTCGGTCCCGGCCCCCCTCCTTAAGGGGAAAGTGACCTCACTAGGTGGTATTGTTCTAACCCCGGGGGGGGATGGACCTGTTTCGCATGGTCAGTGGGGCCTGTTGCGTGCCCTTCTTTTTATGTTCCTTATATATTAAATCAAGTGAATCGTTACAAAGAGGAGGGGAAGGAGTAAAGATAAAAATATGTGTTTAAAAAGAAAAATGACAAGGGGGGTACAGGAAACTGTTTAAAATTAACCTACCTGGAGGGTATCTGGGGGGCACCCGGAACCCCCCCCGGGGCCCGGTGCATAAGAAAATAGTTTGGAAATTGTCATTGTTAAAAACGGGGGAGGGCAAGAGACATGCGCTGCTGGGAAACGTGTGGAAACACCCCGGAAAGCATTTCCGGAAAACTGACTGCGCAGTTTTGAAAAAAGATTAAAAAAAAAGGGTAATTCTTATAAACCCCCTTTTATACAATGAACTTTTAAAAAATCGATGAAAATAGTGCACCCAAAAATTTAAATAGCAGGTGGAAGGGCCTTTTCTACTGCGTGCTTTCAACTCCGGATGAACTTTTGCAATGCCTTTAAAATAAAAAAATTCCCATAAAATTAGGAGTTTCATGAGAGCGCTTAAAAGTTTGATAAATTAATAGCTAGGTCCACGAAGCAGCTCTAGTGCCGCGCCACAACACAACACACACAACACCACACCAACCACACACACACACACACAACACAAATACACCAAAACAGTAAGAAAAGGGGAGGGGGGGGGTTTTTGGATTGCATTTTTTTGGACTGAAAGAAGGCGTTTGACACGTCACACAAGGATTACTGCAAAAAAGGGAGGACCAAGAGGGATAACAGGGAAGGCATACAGGGGAACGGGGAATATTTGTCAGGAAGACACGGGAGTCTGGTAGGGGCGAGGTGTCGAGTGGGACCTGTACCAGCGGGGCCCCAGGGGGTCAGCCCCTAGGACAGTGTGTTTCTGGTATTTGTAAACGACATGAGGAAAGGGAATAGACCCCGAATTTTCCCCTGTTTGCGATAAGTAAATGATGAAAGAATTAATCGGAAAGGCCCAGGCAAAAAACTACGAAGGGTTTGGGACAGGCTGCAGGCCTGGCCCAATTGCCCCTGAGTTAAACCCCCCCAAAAGTGCAAAGACATGACGTTTGGGGGAAAAGGGCAAAGAAACCGTAGAGGGAGTGCGTCTAGGGGCCGATACTACAAACCCATTCAAGGAAAAAATCTTGGGGGGGATTTTAGCACCGGCACATCTCCTGAAGGCACATCAACCAAAAAACTTGGGAAAAAATGGGGCCCTAGCAAAAACCAAGAACCCGCATTCCGACATTTAAAAGAAAAACGTTCAGTACCCCATACAATGTTAGTTAGGGGCCCCTATTGGAGTTGCGGCACCCTTTGGAACCCAATCTAGCCAAGCACTAAAGAAAATAAGAAAGGTAAAAGTTTGCAACAAGATTAGTCCTGTTCCTACGAAAGGGGGGTTAAGGGGAAAACGACCTGACACACTGGAGGGCAGGGGATAGGGAAGAAGAAACGAC
>NC_069420.1:11663950-11681450 GCF_026875155.1 Cherax quadricarinatus
ACACAGCAACACCTGCACTCTTCACACCTGCCTTCCCCACACCTGCACTCTTCACACCTGCCTTCCCCACACCTGCACTCTTCACACCTGCCTTCCCCACACATGCACTCTTCACACCTGCCTTCCCCACACCTGCACTCTTCACACCTGCCTTCCCCACACCTGCACTCTTCACACCTGCCTTCCCCACACCTGCACTCTTCACACCTGCCTTCCCCACACATGCACTCTTCACACCTGCCTTCCCCACACCTGCACTCTTCACACCTGCCTTCCCCACACCTGCACTCTTCACACCTGCCTTCCCCACACCTGCACTCTTCACACCTGCCTTCCCCACACCTGCACTCTTCACACCTGCCTTCCCCACACCTGCACTCTTCACACCTGCCTTCCCCACACCTGCACTCTTCACACCTGCCTTCCCCACACCTGCACTCTTCACACCTGCCTTCCCCACACCTGCACTCTTCACACCTGCCTTCCCCACACATGCACTCTTCACACCTGCCTTCCCCACACCTGCACTCTTCACACCTGCCTTCCCCACACATGCACTCTTCACACCTGCCTTCCCCACACCTGCACTCTTCACACCTGTCTTCCCCACATATGCACTCTTCTCTCCTGCTTTCCCCACACCTGCACTCTTCACTCCTGCTTTCCCCACACATGCACTCTTCCTCCTACTTTCCCCACACATGCACTCTTCACACCTACCTTCCCCACACATGCACTCTTCACTCCTGCTTTCCCCACACCTGCACTCTTCACACCTGCCTTCCCCACACATGCATTCTTCACACCTGCCTTCCCCACACATGCAATCTTCACTCCTGCTTTCCCCACACATGCACTCTTCAATCCTGCTTTCCCCACACATGCACTCTTCACACCTGCCTTCCCCACACATGCACTCTTCACACCTGCCTTCCCCACACCTGCACTCTTCACACCTGCCTTCCCCACACTTGCACTCTTCACACCTGCCTTCCCCACACCTGCAATCTTCACACCTGCCTTCCCCACACATGCACTCTTCACACCTGCCTTCCCCACACATGCACTCTTCACACCTGCCTTCCCACACCTGCAATCTTCACACCTGCCTTCCCCACACTTGCACTCTTCACACCTGCCTTCCCCACACATGTACTCTTCAAACCTGCCTTCCCCACACCTGCACTCTTCACACCTGCCTTCCCCACACTTGCACTCTTCACACCTGCCTTCCCCCACACCTGCAATCTTCACACCTGCCTTCCCCACACATGCACTCTTCACACCTGCCTTCCCCACACATGCACTCTTCACACCTACCTTCCCCACACATGCACTCTTCACACCTGCTTTCCCCACACCTGCCTTCCCCATACATGCACTCTTCACACCTGCCTTCCCCACACCTGCACTCTTCACCCTGCTTTCCCCACACCTACACTCTTCACACCTGCACTCACACCTGCCTTCCCCACACTTGCACTCTTCACACCTGCCTTCCCCACACCTGCACTCTTCACACCTGCCTTCCCCACACCTGCACTCTTCACACCTGCCTTCCCCACACATGCACTCTTCACTCCTGCTTTCCCCACACCTGCACTCTTCACTCCTGCTTTCCCCACACATGCACCCTTCACTCCTGCTTTCGCCACACATGCACTCTTCACACCTGCCTTCCCCACACATGCACTCTTCACTCCTGCTTTCCCCACACCTGCACTCTTCACACCTGCCTTCCCCGCACATGCACTCTTCACACCTGCCTTCCCCACACCTGCACTCTTCATACCTGCCTTCCCCACACATGCACTCTTCACACCTGCCTTCCCCACACATGCACTCTTCACACCTGCCTTCCCCACACTTGCACTCTTCACACCTGCCTTCCCCACACATGCACTCTTCACACCTGCCTTCCCCACACCTGCACTCTTCACACCTGTCTTCCCCACATATGCACTCTTCTCTCCTGCTTTCCCCACACCTGCACTCTTCACTCCTGCTTTCCCCACACATGCACTCTTCCTCCTACTTTCCCCACACATGCACTCTTCACACCTGCCTTCCCCACACATGCACTCTTCACTCCTGCTTTCCCCACACCTGCACTCTTCACACCTGCCTTCCCCACACATGCATTCTTCACACCTGCCTTCCCCACACATGCACTCTTCACTCCTGCTTTCCCCACACATGCACTCTTCAATCCTGCTTTCCCCACACATGCACTCTTCACACCTGCCTTCCCCACACATGCACTCTTCACACCTGCCTTCCCCACACCTGCACTCTTCACACCTGCCTTCCCCACACATGCACTCTTCACACCTGCCTTCCCCACACATGCACTCTTCACACCTGCCTTCCCCACACATGCACTCTTCACTCCTGCTTTCCCCACACATGCACTCTTCACTCCTGCTTTCTCCACACATGCACTCTTCACTCCTGCTTTCCCCACACCTGCACTCTTCACACCTGCCTTCCCCACACCTGCACTCTTCACACATGCCTTCCCCACACATGCATTCACACCCTGCCTTCCCCACACCTGCACTCTTCACACCTGCCTTCCCCACACCTGCACTCTTCACACCTGCCTTCCCCACACCTGCACTCTTCACACCTGCCTTCCCCACACCTGCACTCTTCACACCTGCCTTCCCCACACCTGCACTCTTCACACCTGCCTTCCCCACACATGCACTCTTCACACCTGCCTTCCCCACACATGCACTCTTCACACCTGCCTTCCCCACACATGCACTCTTCACACCTGCCTTCCCCACACATGCACTCTTCACACCTGCCTTCCCCACACCTGCACTCTTCACACATGCCTTCCCCACACATGCATTCACACCTGCCTTCCCCACACCTGCACTCTTCACACCTGCCTTCCCCACACCTGCACTCTTCACACCTGCCTTCCCCACACCTGCACTCTTCACACCTGCCTTCCCCACACCTGCACTCTTCACACCTGCCTTCCCCACACATGCACTCTTCACACCTGCCTTCCCCACACATGCACTCTTCACACCTGCCTTCCCCACACATGCACTCTTCACACCTGCCTTCCCCACACATGCACTCTTCACACCTGCCTTCCCCACACATGCACTCTTCACACCTGCCTTCCCCACACCTGCACTCTTCACACCTGCCTTCCCCACACATGCACTCTTCACACCTGCCTTCCCCACACCTGCACTCTTCACACATGCCTTCCCCACACCTGCACTCTTCACACATGCCTTCCCCACACATGCACTCTTCACACCTGCCTTCCCCACACCTGCACTCTTCACACTGCCTTCCCACACCTACACTCTCACACTCCTTCCCACACCTGCACTCTTCACACATGCCTTCCCCACACCTGCACTCTTCACACATGCCTTCCCCACACCTGCACTCGTAAAAGGGAACATTCTCCTTGGAGAAAGAAATCATCAGTTTCCGCCCCACAACAGTCAACACCTGCCCTCTATTTCTGAGTTAGTATAAATGACTTGCCAGACGGTATAGGCAAGGTAAGAAAGAGGTTTGCAGCTGATGCCGTAATTAGGGAGCAAAGTAACAAAAATCCTGTGCCAAGTAATACAAATTCTGCGCACAGTAGCACGAATCCTGCGCAGAGTAGTATAAATCCTGTGCAATCCGGTGGGAAGCATAAGACAGAAGGTGAAGAGGTGCATGCTGGTAGACATCCTATGTTATGTGACAGCCGTAGCAATGAACACAGTACCGGGGAGATCAATGCTTTGTCCACAAATCAACACAGTACCGGGGAGATCAATGCTTTGTCCACAAATCAACACAGTACCGGGAGAATCAATGCTTTGTCCACAAATCAACACAGTACTGGGGAGATCAATGCTTTGTCCACAAATCAACACAGTACCGGAGAGATCAATGCTTTGTCCACAAATCAACACAGTACCGGGGAGATCAATGCTTTGTCCACAAATCAACACAGTACTGGGGAGATCAATGCTTTGTCCACAAATCAACACAGTACTGGGGAGATCAATGCTTTGTCCACAAATCAACACAGTACTGGGGAGATCAATGCTTTGTCCACAAATCAACACAGTACTGGGGAGATCAATGCTTTGTCCACAAATCAACACAGTACTGGGGAGATCAATGCTTTGTCCACAAATCAACACAGTACTGGGGAGATCAATGCTTTGTCCACAAATCAACACAGTACTGGGGAGATCAATGCTTTGTCCACAAATCAACACAGTACCGGGGAGATCAATGCTTTGTCCACAAATCAACACAGTACCGGGGAGATCAATACACTATCTACGGATCAACAGAGTTCCGGGAAGATCAAGAGAATACAGGTGCAAGAAATATTGCAACCTGCGCCACCAGTGTTTTTCGAATGCTTCATTCTGCAGTTCATTTTTAATGAATAAAATTCTGAAGCACCGTGAGGGCGTCTTCTCTCCTCCTCCCGCTTATTGACCAACATACTCGCTACTGCTTACGAAAAAATAAATCTCGTCTGACGGTATTCTCAAGCACTTTGAAATGTTTGTTTTTTCATATGCTTGTTGCCCGTAAAACACGCAACTCACTTGCGCCACCTAGCATGCTTGTGGAGATTCCTACATACATTACGACCATCCTGCACACACTGGGATGTCGAACAGGGGAAGAGGGGGGTCAGTCCCATAACAATAATAGCAGGCTTCTGGTCAGTAACCACGGGACCAATCACAGATCTTAATACCACCCATTTGGATACCAGCGTCTGAACCAATCACATACTTCAACACAACCGGTCGCAAAAGGGATAACCAATCAGGAAGCATGATTGATAATCGCTTCCCCATGTGCCAAGTTCAAGGTAATCAATATGAACAATGGCAAGCACCTCTGGGGTATTTGCCTAACAAAACAGTACGAAAAAATCCGCAGTATTTGCGAGCATCTCATTGATCAAGTAATTAAGCGACTTTAATATTCTCAAGATTTATAAACAACTAGACTCTAGAAGGAAGCATCTAGACAATACCTGTAATGGTCTCGATAAGCGTGCAGACAATATCTGTAAATCTGTCATTAAGACATGTAGAGAGTGTAAACTTGTCATTAAAACCTGTAGACAACATCTGCAAGCTCATTACATGTAGACAATGTCTGCAAATCTGTCACCGAACATGCAGACAGTATCAGTAAACCCGTCATTATTAAAAAATCTCATCAATGGTTCGAGAAATCGTAAAAACAGAGATTTTCCAAAAAAAAAAAAAAAATAGGTAAGGTGGCAGGATTCGAACCCATAAAAAGTCAATCCTATAAAATAGCAAGTCAGTAACCACTGTCCTGCTGGTTTTAAGACTGTTGCCAGAGGGGAGCGGGTCGAAGACTGCCCGTTCCACGAGAACCTCGACAAGATTCGCATCTGTGTTGATTTTTACCAGCAGCTTATTCACGGCCATTCATTCGATCAATAAACAAAGAAGTATCGCAAATTTGATGGTATTTTAATCGCAGTATAAGCACGCAGCACCAACAGGTAATAAACTTGAATGTTGCGAATAATTATGTACATTTGGGATGGAAAATTATCGTGGAACTCAAATCCAGCCAATACAAACAATTTTAAGCTGTACATTAGGTACAGAGAGGAAGAAGAAAGCGAAGAAAAATAAAAGCAAAGGTATTAAATTACGGTAAGGCTGACGAGGTATAAAGAATAATAGAGTATAGCACCACATTAATGCTCGTGAACACAGAACCAAAAGAGCAAAGAAAAGATGTCTTCAGCCAGTGAGAACAGAGGCGAATATTTGGAGCTAAAGTTGCAAACAGATTAAGGAAGAATACAGAAGAGAAAGAGATATTTAAAACAGTTAAGTTTACGTACATTATAAGTATTACATAAAGCACTGCTAACCAGTACTTCCCTCTATGGACTTGCAAACTAAAAATAATTGGAGATATGGAGGAGAAATAAATATATTAAGTTGATAAATTTGTAGAAAGCCAGGTTGAACACACAGCAGGGGCAGTGAAGGAAATTTTTTCCAGAGAGTCAGACGGAGGAAACTGCAGACGCAGACTCGTTTAGATTAGGTTACTGAAACACGAATGGAACTAAGACGGGACAATAGAAAAATAAATCTCTGCTCCCGTAACTTCAAACACTGAAAATGGAACACCACCAGCAAGGCTCCAACGTTCTAAACAGAAACTCCGAAAACCGGACACCACAAAAATAACTCTTGTTTTTACAGCTCTGGGATAAGGTTGGACAAATAGGTGGGTGGAAATGGTTGGCTCTGAGAAGAACTTGCCTTTTATGGGCCAGCAGGCGTGCTGCAGTGCTCCTCCATTCTTCTCTTTTATAAAATTTCTCCTGTACCTGCAGATACTGAAGACGGGACATCACCAGCACAGCTCTTCTCCTGTAACTACAAACAAGGACACAAGAACAACGGTGGGTGGGTACTCACACAGAGAAGTGGTAGAGGAAGCACTTCCATCCAGTGGGTCGCTCCAAGAAGTTGTACACTCTGCCCTGGAAGGTAGTTTTGACCGTCTTGCGTTCCTTCATGACGTATCTCGCCTCCCACACGGTTCGAGCATCCATCACAGTCGACACCAGACCACCTGCAACACCCCCATCCATCTCGTTATTGCAAAAATGATTGATAACCTACTTAAAAGAAGCCTTTTTTACATAGCTAGCACACGACTCATCTACTATTTCATAAATTTCCCCCAAAAAACTTAACATCTCGAAAATAAAAAACTGTGCCAACAGAAAAGTACATTTAAAAATAACAGTGCCTAGTACGCACTTGCCCTTATGCCCAATTAAGTAATGTTTAAGATTTTCACTTGGGAATAAAAAAAAAAAACAATATCGCTACGGGAACAGATCACAAATAACCCACAATTTGGAGACGATCCTTTAGACGACGTTTTGGGTAGTCGTTGCATTTCATGAAGCACTAAACCCCTGTAGGCTATTCAGGTATTACCAGCTTATAACTTTATAGTGTCCCAGGACAGACCGAAACGTCGTTTAAATTTTCCTCTGCAGACTGTGAGACAGTTGGGACTCCCTTGAGGGGCCTGATACAACATTCTCCTGACAGACATGGAGCGAGGTGGAATAAGTTTGACGTGACAAGTAGGCAACGTATGTCTACACACGTGTGAAACGTTCTGTAACTGTATTATGGAAACGTTTCGCCCACTAGATGCTTTACTAATCACTGGATTGTTAGGAAAAATGGACATGAGTGCAGCCAATGAGAAATAGTCATTATATGCACTTGTGTCCTTTTACCTTAAACACCGAATAATTTTACAAATATTTAAACAATATTAGCACTGATAAAGCCCCTGATGGGCGGAACGCTTGCGTAATAAAGTTTCTTAACGTTTCACAGGAGTTTCTTTTATACATTTCTCGGTAACGAGTAAGTGTAAATAAGGGGGGATATAAACAAGGCGACAAGGATATCTAAACAAGACAGGAGTCGAAACAGTGACTGAAGCCGTGTTGGGTGAGACTTAAAATGGACAGCGTAAAGCACTGACTTGTCAATAGAGTTGTGGATGAGTGGAATAAGCTGTCAACTAGGAAGACAAACACCGTGAACCGCTTGACGAGTGGACTAACGGACACGTAAGTGGGAATATTTGGTTGTGGACCTGTGTACGAAGGACCGGTAGATCTACCACAGTGCTCCATCTTCTAAATAAATATATCTCATCTCAAAATATCCTTATTGTATTTATGGGAGAGAGCCAAACCAGCAAATCTATCACTAAAAAGATGCAGGAAGTCCTCAATTAACGTCGTTTCGTTATAACGCTGATGAGAAAAAGAAATTCACGGCCAGGAATGGAAAATATGGAAAGAAGTAACTCTCCATGTTAGCTAATTTCCATACAAATGAAAGCTTTAAGTTTATTTGAAGATCTCAAGAAAAAACAAGGTTCTAGTGCTGAAAGTGAAACCTTCGTGGCAAGTCGTAGTTGGTTCGAACGTTTTAAGAAACGTTTAAAACTGCATAACATACAAATAACAGGAGAGTCAGCAAGTGCCGACAAAGAAGCCGCAGCTGCTTACCCAGCTTTACTATTGTGTCAATTTCCTTCCTTACGACTGTTTGTATTCGGTTTTTATTATATGTAGCGTCTTCCTTATATAATTCTGAAAAAAATGCGATACCTAAAATAATAAAAATGTCAATAATAGAGTAAATATAGGACTTTATAGCTCCCCAGAGAGACATACTCCACAGTCATGGCTTCTACAGCACTACTGCTCTCCCTCTAGGCTCTTTCTTGCCCTGGCAACTTTATTCTTGTTTATTATAATAAAACAGAAGCGCTAAATCAACAAGGGTCATACAGCAACTCTTGTTTATATCAATTAGCCTATGGTAAAATTGGTTTCGTTATACGTCGTTTCGCAGTTTCCAAGAACCTGTCAACGACGTTAAGTGAAAACTTCCTGTAATCTGTCATCCTATTTCCACCACACAAAAAAAATAAAACAATATCAACTTTTACTGTTTTATTCAAGGGGATTATTATAATCAAATAAAGCGCTAAACCGCCAAGGGTCATGCAGTATTCGAGTGGAGAAATGTTAAACTGATAAAGCTCACAGAGGGCTTGGGAAAGGGGAGGTAATCAGATCGGATCCAAAGAATGAAAAGGTAGCTCCAATTTCTTGGATCGAGATCCTTTCAACACCAAGGCACTTTCTTCCAAGAGTGTCAGCTCTCAACATACTCGTAGGTATGACTCTTAGACTTTGTAAAACACGCACAGCCAAACTTGTTTTGTAACTTAAGAGTCGCTATCAACAGACAAAGGATCGAGCCTGCATTACTCCTTAGACAGAAAAATGATTATAACTATGTTCATAATTTTTAAAGGGGTAGACCGGTAAACCAGCGGAAGGCCTCGGTCAGATGACAAGTGTTTCCTGACAGAGACAGGAAACATTTGTCCTGTTTCCTGACAATTCTTACCTTACCTAACCTCATTACTCCATTGTGGTAAATGATCCATGAGGGTTTAGAGCTAAATGCAGACATTAAAACTCAAAACCAGACTATTTTGTAAGATTATTTAAAACGGGAAAGCGACAAACCCGTTGGTTTCATGTAGCTTCTGGTATATGGGAGGCATTCAGAGTCAATCCAAGGAAAGGGAAGATAAGTCCAATTCCTTGGATCAAGAGTCACCGACCAAGAGAGAGAGAGAGAGAGAGAGAGAGAGAGAGAGAGAGAGAGAGAGAGAGATTAAGGTTGTTCAGTGCTGTTTTCTCACACACCGACCCAATTATACCTGACATTAAGACAACACAGACACTAGCAAGCATATTTTAATCCCTGAACTCGAGACTAAGAAAAACTCTCAATGTATACATAGGAGACACACACCTGTCTGTGTATATACACGCCATGCCAGCGTCCGACCGTGTTTCTCCCACCAAAATCAAACGAAGTATCTGTGTCGGTTCCAAAAGAACGAATCTCAAGTAAGGCGGTGTGGTTCTCGAAGCAGAATGAAGAGCTCCATATACAATTGTTTATACAAGCTATTGAAGTACAAACTTAAACTGAAGTCTGTGCAGTAAAGTGTAATAAAGTTTAAGTCCCCAACTTCAATATTGTGATACATGGATTAAGTTCGTGAATACGTTTTACTGAAATGTGTTTGGGGTGTTCAGTGCGCAGGGAATGAGTTTCGAAGCGAGAGCATCGCGTACCCGTTACTGAAGCGTCAACGAGGGTTTCGCATCTGAGTTATTGAGTGTGAGCACTGACATGAACCTTCCTTGAGGAGGGAAGATATTTCCGACAAGTAAAATTACAGACAACGTTTCGCTCTCTAGAGCTGTATCAAGTCATATTTATACCATGAGCTACGAGGTGTGTGTGTGTGTGTGTATGTGTGTGTGCGTGTGCGTGTCGGAGCATGCGCCTTAACTTAACAAATCCCAGGAATTCACTTGCTTCACCCTGTAATGAGAGACTCGGGGACAAATGATAAGCTTTGTGTGTGTCGTTCAGTGGCTCTTGCCTCATTCAAGCCAACGTAAATTACCATCACCTATCTCTTAAATTATTCTGAAAACAAGTAATTTTACTTACAGGTTGTGTGTGTCCCAATGCTTTTGATGTGTGTGTGAAGAAAAGAAATTTGATTATTAACAACTTAAAATTAACCAATCTGATCTAGACTCTATATATCAACAACAGATAAACGAGTGCAGAATAAAATTTAAAAAAAACTGTTTATGCTGGTGACAGTGGTACAGTTCTTGAAGTCAAGCAGAGGTGCAAAGTACAGTAGAACAGAGGAGCACTGCAGTGGGGTTTAAAAGTATTCTTGACTGGTAGTGAACAGGTGACATGCAGCCTTAATGACCCTCCTGTAGTCGACAGGATCTAACCAACCAGCAGGCGTACTGCATCATGCTAGACAGGTTCTCCTCACAGCCAACCATTCTGCAGAACATGCTGACATAGGTAACACCACTCAAGAAGGATTTAATGTGCTAGAAACACAAGTGCTCTTTAATAAAACATACAAGGTTTTAAAATTATATTAAATATTGCCTTCATTACATGCAATCCTAATGAATAACGTAACACGATTTCAGTCCGAAAAGCAAATTGAGAGAGATGATGAAAGACGGGAAGAAGGGCAGGGATAATAAAAGACGGGAAGAAGGGCAGGAATAATAAAAGACGGGAAGAAAAGCAGGGATAGTATAAGAATGAAAGAGAGGAAGGGATAATAAAAACTGGGAAGGATTGTCACAGTAAAAGACGGGACGAGGGACAAGGTAAAAGGGAACAGGGACCGGGATAATAAAAGACGGAGAGAGAAAAGCGATAATAAAATTGGGAAGAGGGACAGGTGAAATGGGAGAACTGTGTAAACAATGTCAAGCAAACTCCTCGAGGTACGAGCTATTGGTCCTAGCCAAGCCAAACACTGCTGGGTCTACCGTTGCGAGGCTAATCTCTTGACTTATCGTTGCTAACAAGGACACTGTTACTGTCTCACGGGTGGCCGATAGCAATACACACTTACGGTAATATATCTAAACAACTGAACTCTCAAAATGTTAATTAAGATTATGAATACCCCCAAAAATATAATCGGTCACCATTCGAGAATGAAAAATCTCCTTCGAAAGACAGTCGTATCTGATGACTGAGTCACCACACAGCCGACTCGTGTGTGTGTGTGTCAACATCAAATGTGGTTTCGGGTTTTCTAAGGACCCCTAGATTTATATCGTATCGTCGTAGCCAGGAGGACGAGACGTTCAGATACGGAAGAGGCTATACTCTAACATGGCTATTTCTCATGTCTGTATTATAGCATGAATCAGCTGAGGGATTCGCGTCACTGTGTGACAAAAACAACTCTCTAAAAACCTACTCGAAGTGTTCAGGCCGCTTAACTTTTCCTACCTCTTTGTGTGTCTTCCTACCCAAATCCTTCCCTTCCCCATTCTTGCCAACCCTATCCTGGCCTAACATAAAGCAGCTGTCAAGAGAGTAACGTAGCCTCAAGTGTCCAATGCAAGAAAAACATATTTACCCAAGATTCTATTTTTTTCGATTTTAGTATTGCAACCGGATAAGGGAAACAAAAAGTAATTATGATAATTACTAGTATTAATGTCTTGGTGTTGTCACAAGATATAGTATATAGTATACAGTGGACCCCCGGTTAACGAACTTTTTTCATTCCAGTAGTATGTTCAGGTGCCAGTACTGACCGAATTTTTTCCCATAAGGAATATTGTCAAGTAGATTAGTCCATTTCAGACCCCCAAACATACACGTACAAACGCACTTACATAAATACACTTACATAATTGGTCGCATTTGGAGGTGATCGTTAACCGGGGGTCCACTGTATATATATATTTATATATATATATATATATATATATATATATATATATATATATATATATATATATATATATAAAATGTCGTGCCGAATAGGTAAGACTTGCGATTTTAGCTTAACTAGCAACGCTCTTCTTGCCGAATAAGGCAAGCGGAAATTTGTGTATGCAATAATTTCGCAGAAATCATTCTGAACCTAACGAAAAAAAATTATTTTTCATTGTGTTTGTTTATTATTAAATTATTGTAAACTTATCTAAAATATTTTTAGCTGGATTAGGCTAAATTAAATTTAGGAAGTTTTAGGTAAGTTTTCTAAGGTTCTTTTGGTAGAAAATTATTAATTTTTACATTAACATAAATAGAAAAAAATATATCTTTAAACGTATAAGAAAAAAATTTAGAAAGGACTTAATTTTAAATGAGTTCTTGCTAATTGACCAGTTTTACCTATTCGGCACATGTGTATATATATATATATATATATATATATATATATATATATATATATATATATATATATATATATATATATATATATATATCGCAATGTGCATCTTAGATACAGATTATTAGATTTAAATAATTAAAAATAATTGGAAATTTGAAAATTTATCAATGCAATTTAAACGTGGCAAGATTACCAACGTTTTCTATGATATGGGGACAAGTTTTCTCTGCATTCAGGTAGGGAAACTAATCTAACCTTACGTTAAACTTACGTATAGTAAATATACTCGGCCGTTTCTCTGAAATGGTAATAATTATGGTGGGTTAAATCAGTACATAGGTGCAGATTTTTCTGTATAAAACACTACAATAAATTCATTATATATATAAAAACAAGCAATATAAACATTTTTTCAGATGCAGCAATTTGGTCAACAGAAGACAAGCTAAGCTACGTCTAGTGTATATACAATGATGATTGAACTATGATGATTGAACTATGACGACTGAACAACGATGATTGAACAATGATGATTGATGATTGAACTATGATGATTGAACTATGACGACTGGACAATGATGATTGAACAATGATGATTGATGATTGAACTATGATGATTGAACTATGACGACTGAACAACGATGATTGAACAATGATGATTGATGATTGAACTATGATGATAGTATCGTTGGCCTAACTATGCGAGTGTCTACCTTAGGACATTAGTGAGTTTATGCTCTAAAACTGAAACTAGAAAACTGCGCTGAGGTATTTAAATTTGCACTCAAGGTCATATGTTTCACGAACCATAAGGATTATTTCTAAATATTAAAAAATGCAAACAACGAAATAAACACATTAAAGAATTAAATCTAAAAAATATAACGTAATAATAACATCCCCGATAATGTCTCAGTATCTCTCTTAATACGAAAAAATGTGAAGTATTCGAAAAGAAATGTATGATTCCAACCATATTTCTTTCTACCTACTAACCTCCCTCCCTCTATGTATCTTGCCCTCCTTCCCACCATCTCCCTCCCTCCCTCCCTCCCTCCCTCTCTCTCTCTCTCTCTCTCTCTCTCTCTCTCTCTCTCTCTCTCTCTCTCTCTCTCTCTCTCTCCTCTCTCTCTCTCTCTCTCTCTCTCTCTCTCTCCTCTCTCTCTCTCTCTCTCTCTCTCTCTCTCTCTCTCTCTCTCTCTCTCTCTCTCTCTTTTTACACAGGGTTTGACAAGGTTAAGGATCCCTAGCTTTATTGACAGCTATTTACAGGTTAAGGATTCCTACTTTATTGGCAAGCTAAGAGCTGTTACCTACATCAGCTCATTTGAAAGCATTTTTATTGTTATGAGACATACAAGTGGGGAACAGGATGAAGTTGGAGCCATCTGTGGGCCAGCATTTTCATCTCTCTCTCTCTCTCTCTCTCTCTCTCTCTCTCTCTCTCTATCGTGTTAGTTACCTAAAATAATCATGATATTTAATCAGACATAACCATTACATAATTATCTACAACCATTGTAAAGAATATTTGTAGTGTGTGATTATAAAAATAAAAAATCTTCTATATTAACAAAAATCTAGGAACGGTACAACAAAATTATGATTACCAATAATTTGTATCTATAAACTGCATAAGAATTATACATTATGATTTTCGCTGTAATGAACGAACGACTCAAACCAAATATCACATCTTAGGAGGAAATATTAAATTTTTCACAGTGGAGGGGAAAGCCAGCGGAAGGCCTCGGTCATATGACCGCCAGAAAACTTTGTAGAACAGTGGCTATTATGATCGACTAATAACGTAGAGGACATAGGATCGAACCCCACATTAGGCGGGGTTCCTATGACATTTCCGAACACATGTTTTGCTTTCTACGGTCTTTTTTCAAAGTAATTTTCTTATTACTGCTGACAAACAAAATATCATCTTTACTGTATATCATATGAGGATTATTTATTTAGTTTTATTTACTCACCGTTAGTTAATTCTCTTCATATATGGGTTAGAAGGTTCGTTGAACCTCGTTTAGTCCAGGTATAAGGATACATGTTTGAATAGCACTTATAATATTTGTGTATTGATGTTTTGAAATATCATTTATTGACATAATGTTTTAAGTATTATAAATTATGTTCCTAAACACATATGCTATAGAACGAGCTATGTGATTATTTAGGATCTATTGTGGTGGAGGAGATAGGGGTATACGATTTATTATAGCATGTCTTTTGGTGCATTTCTGTGGTAGGATGACATGAATTATGAACATCCTAGGTGGTTCGAAGTGTATATAGCGACTGTGAGAATGCCGCGCAATTTATATGGTGTACTGTGCTTATGAATTCTAGTTTGTATACCTGTTTGATAAGTGATGGTGTTTTTATTATATATTAATTTATTATGTTGTAATATGACCTGTCTTTGTAATACTCACTTGTGCTTTATAGTAATCTGTTTACATTAATGTTTTATCACTGATTTCATCATTGCTTAGTTAATCTTAAGTTAATTTTAAGCCAGCCCGTAATGCTATGCATAGTATAAGTGGCTTTGGCATGCTGCTCTTATCTGTATTTTTTTGTACCTCTGTATGTGTGCTCAAATTGGAAATAAATAAATAAATAAATAAATAATGTTTTAAATAAAATATATAAAAAAAATTCTCTTCATATTAATATATTGAAAAAGTATGGGTGAACTAATGAGATATGAAATTACCATCAATGAAATGAAATAATACAGTGTACCCCCCCCCAAAAAAAAAAAACTCAGCAGACTACAGAGTAGTCTCCCCGACACACAAGAGAAAATGGGTTCTCGTGAACCTGTGAAAGAAAATGTGTTTTAACACTGCGTTTGTTTAGTCTATCTTACTTATTGCCAAGAAGAAATGTAACCATATAAGAAGTAAGATTTTTATATTCATACTATATGCAAAGACCACAAAAATTAAGTGCACTTTTTTCCCTGTTCAGCTCGTAGTCGCCTCAGCTTGCACACTGAAGTACCCAGGTTCGATTCCCTACACAAGTGGAAATGTTGGGCATGTTTTCTTACACCTGCTGCCCCTATTCACCTAGCAGTAAGCAAGTACCCGGGTGTTGGGCGACTAGTGTGAGTCGCATCTAGGGGTTGATTAAATGACCCCACTGGAAATATGGAAATAAGACAGTCCCCGAGGGGTTAATAACCTCAACACAGTCTTCCCTACACAACATTACACAGTAGTACTTACTATGCTACACTATCTTGGTATAGAAAATTTGGACATGACAATGTGACCCCTTTTTCTTAAACGGGTGAAAACTCTTACATACCACAAATTTTGCAGTGATTTTTTTACAAGGCGGAAGTAACCTAGTGAAAAACTTTGATAGAATGACGAAAAAAATCATATAACTAATACCCACGTAATATTTTTTTGTTTATAATTTCTCCTGATTAACAAAACACCAACACAACCTAGAGTCAGACTTCTCTGCATTTACATAATAGCCCCCCATCAAAAAAAAAAAATAGAAAGGAAATCTGTTGATCAACAAACTAGAGTCATCGACACCATGCCTAACCCTTCTAGGGTAGGGTAGGTGCCTGAGCCCGAGCCTTTAGCTCATCAGACTGTCATTCCCATCTGCCCCCTTGGGGCGGGGATGGCAGACCAGAGAGGCCTAGCTTGTGGCTAGGCCTGGGGACAGTTGGTCCCGAAGATGAGGAGGTACTTGTGCCTCCTCCCATGGGAGACTTAGGTCTCAGACACTCCCTAAAGAGGGAGCCAAGGCCGGGCCACCACTAGGAAAAGGCCCGGGCCGGGAGAATACCGGCGAATCTTTAATAATAATAATAATAACAAACTAGAGTGCAAACTAATCTCGCAATACTTTTCTGGGTCACCTATCAGAGCACCGACTTCAATGTTTCCAAGAAATTCATTCCTTATACGAGTTAGAGATTCTGGGAAGTGTGTGGATAATAAGGCACTAGGTTCGCCTGGTAGTCTCCACAAAGCCTCACAACTCACCGCGGCCGCCAGAAAGCATTTAATCTGCGCGAGGCGTCAGAGATCCTCCTCTTTTACAAAAAAAAAAAAAAAAAAATATTTCTTCAGGGGGTTCAAGTTTAGCATCATAAGTTTTAATCAGTGACTGGAGTTCTCAACTTATTTCATCAACCAGTTTTACCCATTTTCTTCACTATTTTTTAAGTAACTCAAGTTTCCCCGGTGGAAAATAAATAAAAAAGTTAATGAATTTAAATGAATTTGACTAAGCGATTATACTGACTTTGTCAAGAAAAGATGTTAAATTTTTTATCTGGTTAAATGTAGGATTTGAAGCCTATCGACCACATGAGGCTCATTTGATCACTAGAAGATCCATACGTATTTAAAAATAATAATTGTACTAAGTTGTTTGTTTTTTTAAATGTGTATTAAAGACATTTTGAAATATACATCGCGATATCTCTTTTTCCCACTTTGTATATATTTTGGTAAGAATGTCTCTGATGTGTATAACCCCAGAACTGACAGAGTATGTACACCTGGGGTGTGTATATCTTTATATCAAGAATATACACACTGAGAGGGGTGTGTATATCTTTATATCAAGAATATACACACTGAGAGGGGTGTGTATATCTTTATATCAAGAATATACACACCGAGAGGTATGTACATTAATGTTCGGTGTATATATGCTGAGTTCAATCCTTATTTTAGGGTTAAAATATTCTTGACTAGTAGTGAACATGTTACATGTAGCCTTAATGACCCTCCCGTAGTCGACAGGTTTCAAACCTACTAAAGCGTCATTTTTCCAGTTTATCCAGGGAAATAACACCAAAATATTTAATAATAATCTTCAGTGATAATGAAAAAATAATGAAGAATGAATATTTAAAATTACAGAATACATGACAATTAAAATCTAAAATAAATATTCCACGAACATATATAATAATTTTCTATAATCATTTATAATTATTTTTACAATGGTCTATAAACAGAATAGCTCACTAAACACCAATTTGTTTTATTTGGCTGGTTAGTCATGTTAATGATTTTTTTAAGCAATTAGTCAAGCACAAAATTACGAATAATTTTGT
>NC_069420.1:11686450-11726450 GCF_026875155.1 Cherax quadricarinatus
CAGGTGAGATCACGCGAGCGAGAGAGAGAGAGAGAGAGAGAGAGAGAGAGAGAGAGAGAGAGAGAGAGAGAGAGAGAGAGAGAGAGAGAGAGAGAGAGAGAAAGGAGGATAAACAAGTTTTTGCATAGGTTAGGTCCTACCATCCCCTCTACTGGAGCAACACAGGAACCGCTAAAATAATCTCTACACGGTAAATGTGGGAGGGGCAGGTGAATTTATAACTTTGACAGGCTGAATGTGGAAGTATAGGTACGTTATTCGTGACCACTTGAATAGAGATGATGGAGAGTGAAAGACACACACACACACACACACACACACACACACACACACACACACACACACACACACACACACACACATACACATACACACACACACACACACACACACACACACACACACACACACACAGACATATGCAGACAAAGACACACGCGTACAGAGACAGGCAGACAAACACAATGGTAATTATAAATACAAAAATAAGTATACATACATACGTTTGGACACACGCACAAACGCAGCAGCTGAAAGAATCGTCAAAGGTGGGTGGGACCCAGTACTAGTGGCAGTAGATCGGGCCCAAAGGGTGACTCCAAGATGACAGAGTTCGTCGCCAAGCCTCTGGAACCTTGGCACAGAGGCTATGATATCTATCACATCTCCACAGGTAACATCTGGCCCAGACCTACGTCCACCAGTAAGCCCCGCCCACCTATGGAGATATCTTAAACTCCTGCATCTCATCGCTGTGTATTAGACAGAAAAAAAGCCTGCTGTGCAGGGGAAACGTCTCTCAAATCAAGATACTCAGGTGCTGCACATATATTAATCGACAAAGGCAGTTAGTAAGCAACCGCTGGCTTACCAATGCTGGGTAGCGGTAATTACAAACCTTTTCATTACCTATCATAAAAATATTAAAATGAGCCCAGGTACGTAACAGCTCTTAAGATGTTTAAATAAATTCAAGAACCATTAACTAGAGAGAGAGAGAGACAGACAGACAGAAGAGAGAGAGAGAGTGAGATACAGAGACAGAGAGAGAATGAGGAAAATTATGATTATTATAATCAAGGGGAAGCGCTAAATCCGTAGGATTATACAGAGAGAGAATGAGGAAAAGAGATGATTTAGGTCAGAAAGAGAAAAAGAAAATTTACGTTTCCCTAAACGGATGACCATTTATATCTTATAAACAATTACACAGCAATTTGCATGCAAATTAAACGTAATTTATCTGGTTCTCCACTAAAAAAATATCGAAGCATTTTACTTTTTTGTAAACACAAAAATTTGTGATACTACGACTCTCATTATATATATGTATACATATATATATATATATATATATATATATATATATATGTGTGTGTGTGTGTGTGTGTGTGTGTGTGTGTGTGTGTGTGTGTGTGTGTGTGTGTGTGTGTGTGTGTGTGTGTGTATGTGTGTGTGTGTGTGTGTGTGTGTGTGTGTGTGTGTGTGTGTGTGTGTGTGTGTGTGTGTGTGTGTGTGTGTATGTGTGTGTATGTGTGTGTATATGTGTGTGTGTGTGTGTGTGTGTGTGTGTGTGTGTGTGTGTGTGTGTGTGTGTGTGTGTGTGTGTGTGTGTGTGTGTACTCACCTATTTGTACTCACCTATTTGTGGTTGCAGGGGTCGAGTCCTAGCTCCTGGCCCCGCCTCTTCACCGGTTGCTACTAGACCCTCTCTCTCCCCGCTCCATGAGCTTTATCAAACCTCGTCTTAAAACTGTGTATGGTTCCTGCCTCCACTACGTCATTTTCTAGGCTATTCCACTGCCTTACAACTCTATGACTGAAGAAATACTTCCTACTATCTCTGTGACTCATTTGTGTCTTCAACTTCCAATTGTGGCCTCTTGTTTCTGTGTCCCCTCCCTGGAACATCCTGTCCTTGTCCACCTTGTCTATTCCACGCAGTATTTTATATGTCGTTATCATGTCTCCCTGACCCTCCTGTCCTCCAGTGTCGTCAGGCCGATTTCCCTTAATCTTTCTTCATAGGACATTCCCCTTAGCTCTGGAACTAACTTGTTGCAAACCTTTGTACTTTCTCTAGTTTCTTGACGTGCTTTATCAAGTGCGGGTTCCAAACAGGTGCTGCATACTCCAGTATGGGCCTGACATACACGGTGTACAGTGTCTTGAATGATTCCTTACTAAGGTGTCGGAATGCTGTTCTCAGGTTTGCCAGGCGCCCATATGCTGCAGCAGTTATCTGATTGATGTGTGCTTCCGGAGACATGCTCGGTGTTATACTCACCCCAAGATCTTTCTCCTTGAGTGAGGTTTGCAGTCTTGGCCACCTAGCCTATACTCTGTCTGTGGTCTTCTGTGCCCTTCCCCTATCTTCATGACTTTGCATTTGGCAGGATTAAATTCGAGAAGCCATTTGCTGGACCAGGTGTCCAGTCTGTCCAGGTCTCTTTGAAGTCCTGCCTGGTCCTCATCAGATTTAATTCTCCTCATTAACTTCACATCATCTGCAAACAGGGACACTTCTGAGTCTAACCCTTCCGTCATGTCGTTCACATATACCAAAAATAGCACTGGTCCTAGGACCGACCCCTGTGGGACCCCGCTCGTCACAGGTGCCCACTGTGATACATCATTACGTACCATGACTCGTTGTTGCCTCCCTGTCAGGTATTCTCTGATCCATTGCAGTGCTCTTCCTGTTATATGCGCCTGATGCTCTAGCTTCTGCACTAATCTCTTGTGAGGAACTGTGTCAAAGGCCTTCTTGCAGTCCAAGAAGATGCAATCAACCCACCCCTCTCTCTCTTGTCTTACTTCTATTATTTTATCGTAAAACTCCAGAAGGTTTGTGACACAGGATTTGCCTTCCGTGAATCCGTGCTGGTTGGCATTTATACTCCTGTTCTGTTCCAGGTGCTCCACCACTCTCCTCCTGATAATCTTCTCCATAATTTTGCATACTATACACGTCAATGACACAGGTCTATAGTTTAGTGCCTCTTTTCTGTCTCCTTTTTTGAAAATGGGAACTACATTTGCCGTCTTCCATACCTCAGGTAGTTGCCCAGTTTCCAGGGATGTGTTGAAGATTGTGGTAAGTGGTACGCACAACATATCTGCTCCCTCTCTAAGGACCCATGGAGAGATGTTGTCCGGTCCCATTGCCTTTGAGGTATCGATGTCCCTTAGCAGTTTCTTCACCTCCTCCTCATCTGTATGTATGTCGTCCAACACTTGTTGGTGTATTCCTTGTTGGTGTCCTCATCTGGTCTGTCCCCCCAGAGTCCTTCCTGTCACTACTGTAAATACTTCCTTAAATCTCGTGTTGAGCTCCTCACATACCTCTTGATCGTTTCTTGTGAGTTCTCCACCTTCTTTCCTCAGCCTTATCACCTGGTCCTTGACTGTTGTCTTCCTCCTAATGTGGCTATACAGCAGTTTCGGGTCAGATTTGACTTTCGATGCTATGTCGTTTTCATACTGTCGCTGGGCCTCCCTCCTTATCTGCGCATACTCGTTTCTGGCTCTTCTACTAATCTCCTTGTTTTCCTGGGTCCTATGCCTCCTGTACCTTTTCCATTCTCTGTTGCACTTAGTTTTTGCCTCCCTACACCTTCGGGTAAACCAAGGACTCGTTTTGGTCTTCCTATTATTTCTGTTTCCCTTGGGAACAAAACTTTCCTCTGCCTCCTTGCACTTTGTTGCCACATATTCCATCATCTCGTTTACTGTGTGTGTGTGTGTATGTGTGTGTGTGTGTGTGTGTGTGTGTGTGTGTGTGTGTGTGTGTGTGTGTGTGTGTGTGTGTGTGTGTGTGTGTGTGTGTGTGTGTGTGTGTGTGTGTGTGTACTTTTATAAATTAGATTAGATTTACTCTGAGCAAATTAGAGCAGGTGTCCCCCTTACTGTAGGCAGCTCTAACATAATCAACTCAGCTGTGGAAATTGCTAGTTACCCCCGGCTACCTACCACCTGCATCACCACTACACCTCACTTCACCTAAATTGGGCCAACTTATCGCGAAATTGGTTGTATTTTATCCTCTGTCTTTGTCTCTCCTCATTTTCTCTCTTTGTCAGAGAGACAGACAGACAAACACACCCACACCCCCCACACACACACGCATATATATATATATATATATATATATATATATATATATATATATATATATATATATATATATATATATATATATATATATATATATATATATATATATATACTGTTCCTTGATAATGTGAGTAGTCAAGAAAGCGCTTGGAATTTCATTATTCTTTCACAGTGGTTGTTTTGCATATATATATGTATATACATATATATATATGTCGTGCTGAATATGTAAAACTGGTCAATTAGCAAGAACTCATTTAAAATTAAGTCCTTTCCAAAATTTTCTCTTATACGTTTAAAGATATATTTTTTTCATTAATGTTAATGTAATTTTTTCTAATTTTGCACCAAAAGAATCTTAGAAAACTTACCTAACCTTATTATAACAAGAACAATTTATTTTAGCCTAACCCAACTAAATATATTTTAGATTTGTTTACAATAATTTAATACTAAACAAACACAATGAAATACATTTTTTTCGTTAGGTTCAGAATGATTTTGGCGAAATTATTGCATACACAAATTTTCACTTGTCCTATATGGCAAGATGAACGTTGCTATTTAAGCCAAGATCGCAAGTTCTGCCCATTCGGCACGACATTATATATAATATATATATATATATATATATATATATATATATATATATATATATATATATATATATATATATATATATATATATATATATATTCAGGAGATTTCCTTCTATCTGTTCCCAATTCCTCCCTGGGCACTCGACTCGACCCACAGGCCATTCGGATTGGTGTTCCTCTTCGTCTAGCCGCCCCATCCTCATCGAACATAGGTGTATTTGCGGCAGGGCGATAGCTGATCAATTCGGACTTCATGGTCTCGTGTGTCACACAACAGAATCGAAGTATGCCAGACATGAGGTGGTCAATGACATCATAAAGATAAGCCTCGCCACAGCCCGTTGTCCAGCTCAACGGGAACCCCAAGTGCAGAGGTCTGACGGAAGTCAAAAGCGTCCTGATGGAACCACTATGCTACCCTGGAAGGATGGAAAGCAGATTGCCTGGGACTACACCTGTGCTACCACATTGGCAGACACCTACTTGTCATACTCCGCAGCTGAAGGGGGTGGAGCTGCCAGCCACAAGGAGACCCAGAAGATCCGCAAATATGAAGACCTTCCCCCTTGCTATAACTTCATCCCAATAGGGTCGGAGACCCTCGGAGCATGGGGCAAGTGTGCTCTAAAGTTCTTCAAAGAGCTGGGTGAAAAGCTCACCATAGAAACCAAGGACCACAGGGCAACCAGCTTCCTCTTTCAGAGACTCAGTGTCGCGTTCCAGAGAGGAAATGCCTGCAGCATTCTGGGCATGAGGCCCACCGCCGTGGAGCTGGACGAAGTAATAGGAGGATGTAGCTCTGAGTTGTTATTTAGGTTGTTTTACTTTCTATTGTATTTTTGTGAATGTTTTGTCAATTTATTTTGTCTTTTATATATATATATATATATATATATATATATATATATATATATATATATATATATATATATATATATATAAATATATAATATATATATATATATATATATATATATATATATATATATATATATATATATATATATATATATATATATATAAAGCACTCATTATGCCATGCTAAAATTCTTGTAACAGTAATTACCTTAATCATCTAAAAGTTATCCTAGGGCTCTATAAACTTAATATGTACTTTGTAACACTCATGCTATGTATCAATTTCTGTATGAATTATTTTTCCCGAGTTACTGTAACAATTCTGCAAAGGTGCTGGAGGAGGAGCAGGAGGAACAGAAGGAAAGAGGATAGGAGGAAAATGAGGAACAAGAAGAGGAGGAAAAAGAAACAGGACAAAAAGGAGCTAGAATAGGAAAAGAAAGGGTAGGAGAGAAACAGGATGAGGAAGAGAAAAAAGAGCATTAGAGCTAAGAGGAAGGTGCTAGTTTAAGATAAAAGTGAAATGACTTACAGATAAATAGGCTTGTTGTTAGAGGGTCGCTAGGAACAGGTAGCACACAGCTGTGGCCTACACAGCTGAAAGCTATGTACTTGCAGCTGAAGGGTAAATACCTGTGAATGATGGCCATTTCTTCAACAGCTTTAAAGCCGCCATCTTCCAGGGCAAAAAGATCACATATTTTTCTGAATTTCTCGAACATTTTTTCCCTTTTCGTAGCAAAACACGAACTATACCAGTCAGGTTCGTGTCGTGAAAGTGCGAGAGGAGAGAGAGAGAGAGAGAGAGAGAGAGAGAGAAGAGAGAAGAGAGAGAGAGAGAGAGAGAGAGAGAGAGAGAGAGAGAGAGAGAGAGAGAGAGAGAGAGAGAGAGAGAGAGAGAGAGAGAGAGAGAGAGAGAGAGAGAGAGAGAGAGAGAGAGAGAGAGAGAGCTTGACAGAGTAGAGAACAGAGCAAGACGTCTCATCTCTCGCCTGGACCCATCTTGGATAGATCTGTCATTTCAGCAGAGCCTTCAACATAGGAGGGATGTGGGTGGCCTTACTGTTATGTACAAGGCCAATATTGTCAAAATACCACACTTGGATCCACTTCGAGGACAGCATGAAACAAGCTTTTATGCCACAAGACGGGCAGAAAGCAGCAACTTCACTCTGGCTGTACCCTTCTCCAGAACATCACTCCATCTGAGATCATACATACCCAGGATGACTCGAGTATGGAACACATTCGTACAGCATAATGATGTCAACGAGATAAAGTCAGTTGATCAAATGAAAATGCTGGCCCACAGATGGCTCCAACTTCATCCTGTTCCCCACTTGTATGTCTCATAACAATAAAAATGCTTTCAAATGAGCTGATGTAGGTAACAGCTCTTAGCTTGCCAATAAAGTTAGGAATCCTTAACCTGTAAATAGCTTGTCAATAAAGCAAGGGATCCTTAACCTTGTCAAACCCTGTTTAAAAACAAAAAGAAAGAAAGAGAGAGAGAGAGAGAGAGAGAGAGAGAGAGAGAGGTCGTATATTCTCAACTACACACACACAAACCCCATCCCCACCAACTCCCTCCTCGTTCATCACTTCCCCCAATATTTACAACCAGTCATCTCCCTCCCCTTCTCTTCCCCCCCCGTCACCCCAACCCCCAACTCACGTTCCTCATCGCCAGAGTTTCCTAATTCCAATCACAAGCTGTGGGTTCCCACGACCTGCTCCGAGATGGTGACCCACATCCAAGGAACTGCCACCAGCCCATTCTTTCACGCGCTCAATGATCAAACTCCGCGACAAGTAGAAATAAATAAGCGAATAAATTACTGAATGATGAAAAAAACATGATTTAGTTGTGGCAATCATGGGTCTGAGCATACATGGATATCTACAACCCATAGCAAGCTGGTTCTAAAACCGGCTCGTCATAGGTTCCAACCCTCCCTTTGCGGTGGGTTGTTTACAATGGTGTCAGTACGATTTTGCAAGTCGTGTCTGGAAGAGATTTGTAAACAAACAACGCTAAGCGGAGAGACAACATTTAAGTCTAGAGACAACACTTAGGTCTAAAAGACAACATTAAAGTCTAGAATCAACGTTGAAACAGGGCTTTCATAAACTCTATTTAGAGAATCAACGATTCGTTATAGTACAAAGTGTTTAATGTAGGTCCTGGTCAGCACTTAGTACTGATGCACAGTCTGGTCCAGCCCGCAGACCTCAAATACCTTTCCAAACCCAGTGTTTTGTCACAACTTGCAAAGGATCGTGGCTGGAGAGTTTCATCGGCATTGGCAAAGCTGTATTATATTTATGTGTGCAACATGTGTGGGGCATTGGTGGAGACGGGATCCTCCGTCCGCTAAAAGAAAGATTCCCAAGAGACCCACTAACTTACGTACCTACCTATCAACCAACCAGAGAACCAACCTACCTACCTATCTTCCTATCTACCTACCTACTAGCAACAGGGGTAGGTTTTGCCTTTCTCGTGACGGTTCCTACCGGCTGAAAATATACGAGTGTTAGGTAGTATGGTTTCAGATATATATAATATAGTCTCTCTCTCTCTCTCTTTCTTTCCATTTATCTTAGCCTGTGAAGAGACACTTGCCAAAAAGCGTCGCCTTAGAGCTGTAACTTACCGAAAGCCAATCAGGAAACCACAGCTAGCCACCCACTACGTTTTATTAATGTCTACATATTTCACAGGTATTAATCAAGTAATATCTCTCTGTGTCTGTCTCTCTCTCTCTCTGTCTCAGTGCTAAACTTACAGATGTGACAGTGGGTTTGCTGCTGCAGATGGTGATAGCATGTAATGCTGAGAAGGTAGAAAAATTCTGGACAGAGGAGCTGGCCAATGAAAGGTGAAAAGAAGGAAGAATGAAAATAAAAAATGGAAAAAGGAATGGAAAAAAATGGACAACTAAAAAAAATAGAAAAGTAAATTAAGAAAATAAAAGAAGATAGCGTAGGGGAAATACACAGCGAGGAAGAAAAGCACAAAAAAGTGAAATAGAGAAAACTGAAAGAGAGAAGCGAGAACGAATACAAGTTAAAGAAAAGAAGGATGGGAAAGATGATGGAGTGTTTGGAGACAGTAGAACGAAGTGTGTGTACAGACGTGGAAGGAGGGTAGGAGGATGTTTTGAGACGAAAGAGGAGGAAGGTAAAAAGAATGTTTATAGACAAACGGAGGTAAACAGAATGCTTATAGACATGAACGGAGGAGAGAGAAATATTTACAGACATCGTTGGAAGAAAGAGGAATGTCTCAAAACATGGAAGGATAGAGGAATGATGCAGACGTGGAAGGACATGTGAATGTCTGGAGACGCGGAGGAAAAGAAAGATAAAACTTAGAAGACGTGGAAGAAAAGGAAAATGAATGAGTGTCTGGAGACTTCGGAAGAGGAGAAGAAAGATGAAGACTCATCTGGAGAGGCAGGAAGACAAACTTGGCTATTAGTAACTAACGTCAAAACACTGGCTAGCCCAGCAGACCATGTAAACACTAGCATCTCCTTAGACCAGGCAGGCGTACGGCACCATCCCGCTGCCTACACCGGCAGGAAGCATCGCCCGGTCAATGTTCCCTGCTGACAACGCAGTCTTGAAGGTAACGCCTTGCCAAGCACCCACAAGACTGTCTCTCAACCTGGTTAATGCCTCTGCTGATTCTCTTGCAATATTTCACCTGGCAGGGAGAGCGGCAAGATATAGCGAGCACACCTCCAGCTACTGCATCCTCCACAGCGGGCTCATGCATAATAAAAGAGGACATGATGCGAGGAGATGGCTAGAATGACGGAGGAGAAAGGTAGGAACAACGTTCATAAAATTTACAGAGCGCTGCAAGTAAAAGGTTCTTCATACAATGAATGATTCTACAAAGTACTGGAAACAGGTCCTCCACCGCTCTAGACAATGCGTGACTCTACAGTCATGTTCACAAGCATTACACATAGAATTATTATGAAGCAGAAAACCTGAAAGGATCACACAGCAAACCTCAGAATAGCATTTTGGAACTTGAGTAAAGAATCCTTCAGTTACCTATGCATGATATATGTTAGGCCAGTTACTGAGTACATGGGCCCCGCATGGAGCCCACAACTGGACAAACACGTGAAGAAACCGGAAAAGGTCCAAAGGTTTGCAAGCAAGCTGCCACCGGAACCGAGAGAAATACATTATGAGAGGTTGAAAAAACTGAACCTGGAGGACTGAGAGGAGAGAAAGCAAGAAGAGACATGAATGCAACGTATAAAATAGTTTGAGGGATATATAGGGAAGATAAGGACAGACTGCTTGAATTAGAAGGACCAGGATCAAGAAGACACAGGTGGAAGCTGAAGATGAATCATAGGAATGTAAAGTAGTATTTATTTAGTCTCAGAGTGGAATGACTTGGTCGAGGTAGTGGTGGAGGCAAACTCAATACACAGCCTTAAGATTAGATGTGTTAAGGCCCTAGAGGCTAGAAATTAATGATATCGTTCAAAATATCAAAGTATTCTGGAAAGCAGGGCCAGGATCTAGTCTCGACCCTCGCAAACACAACTCCTTGAGTACAACTCGTTGAGTACAGCACCTGAGGAATGAGAGGTTATGTGGTTTGATCCACAAAAGAGCAGAGCAACTCCAGTTCCTTGGATCACACACATACAAACACACGCAGCTGGTGTTACATATTTATATCACATAGATTTAGATATTTCCATTGGGAAGTGGAAAAGAATTCTTCCTCTGTAAGCCATTCGTGTCGTAAGAGGCGACTAAAATGCCGGGAGCAAGGGGCTAGTAACCCCTTCTCCTGTATACATCACTAAATTTAAAAGGCGAAAGTTTCGGTTTTCCTTTCGGGCCACCCTGCCTTGGTGGGATTCGGGCGGTGTGTTGAAAGAAGAAAATTTAGATATAACAAGGAAGCTATTTAGAAAGAATTTAGAAAAAATTAGATAGTATTTAAGTTGAGTGAGTGTTCTAGAGAGGAGGAAAAAAATACTTCACCCTCCAAGGTTCCTTTATCAAGAACTAAACGGGTTCTATTTTCTGAAAAACCTTAATCTTTATCTAAAATATGCATATATGCTACTTCAAAAAAAAACAATATTATGATTTGGCATACTTTTCCCATAAAATGCCACTGCATCAGCAGTTTCTATTAAAAGTGTGATAATCTACTCAAGGCACAAAGTTGAAAACTGCGAGGTTAAACTGCTCTTCGACCTGAGATAGTGAAACGTGGGTGACACAGCCCGTAGAGTTGTGTGATGAGGCGCGCAATGTAAGGTGCAAGAAGAAGAATATTAGGAGGAAGATACTGACAAGCCATCAGAGACAGACAGTAACACAGTCAGATACAGACTGACCATCAGATATATACAGCAAGATCGCCACATATAAACCGACTGTATCCCACCGAGGCAGGGTGGCCCAAAGAGAAAAAAGCTTCTCTTTTTAACTTTAGTAATGTATACAAAAGAAGGGATTACTTACGATTTTTGGCTTAAATAGCTACGTTCTTCTTCCAGGAAAAAGACAACTGAGAATTTGTGTATGCAATAATTTCGCAATAATTATTCTGAATCGAACGAAAAAAATATATTTCATTGTGCTTATTAAATTATTGTAAACTTATCTATAATATATTTAGTGTAAGACACATGTGCAACATCTGGGTATCTTTATTGTAGACGTTTCGCCATCCAGTGGCTTTATCAATACAAATTCCAGGACATAACTTGAAGACAGTAGAACTATGTACAGAAGATGAGGTAATCAGTCCCTCAACCTAGGAGTAGGTGCGAACAGCACCATAGTCGTGGAGATTCTGAAGCAGAAGAAAGAATCCTGGCGCTTATATAGTAACGTCAGGTGAAGCAGACGAGGGGAAATTCACTGGTGGGCCGGATTCCCCAGTGGAAGTAGGTCCTTCCCAAAGAGATGGGTTAGTTGTAGTAGTAGTTGTCGTAGTTGTGAAGGTTATGTACATGTCCTCAGAATTAAGATTCCATGATGTTGCAGTGTCTGACAAGTTGTGTACGAATGGTATATAATAGCTACTCCTAGGTTGAGGGACTGATTACCTCATCTTCTGTACATAGTTCTACTGTCTTCAAGTTATGTCCTGGAATTTGTATTGATAAAGCCACTGGATGGCGAAACGTCTACAATAAAGATACCCAGATGTTGCACATGTGTCTTACTCTCATCTTGTCGGTATTATATACCATTCGTACACAACTTGTCAGACACTGCAACATCATGGAATCTTAATTCTGAGGACATGTACATAACCTTCACAACTACGACAACTACTACTACAACTAACCCATCTCTTTGGGAAGGACCTACTTCCACTGGGGAATCCGGCCCACCAGTGAATTTGCCCTCGTCTGCTTCACCTGACGTTACTATATAAGCGCCAGGATTCTTTCTTCTGCTTCAGAATCTCCACGACTATGGTGCTGTTCGCACCTACTCCTAGGTTGAGGGACTGATTACCTCATCTTCTGTACATAGTTCTACTGTCTTCAAGTTATGTCCTGGAATTTGTATTGATAAAGCCACTGGATGGCGAAACGTCTACAATAAAGATACCCAGATGTTGCACATGTGTCTTACTCTCATCTTGTCGGTATTATATACCGTTCGTACACATAATATATTTAGTTGGATTTGGCTAAATTAAGCTGCGCTTGTTATAATAAAGTTAGGTAAGTTTTCCAAGGTTCTTTTGGTGAAAAATTATTATTTTGTTAATGTACACAATTATTATTTTTTACATTAACATAAATGAAAAAAATAATATAAGTTTAAACGTATAAGAGAAAATCTTAGAAAGGACTTAATTTTAAATGAGCTCTTGCTAATTGACCAGTTTTACCTATCGGCACGATATATATATATATATATATTATATATATATATATATATATATATATATAAATATATATATATATATATATTACACACACCCTCGGGGGACACACAATACAACAATAAAACTTTATTGACAATAAAGACGGGCTGGCAGTAGCGTATTGCCCCATTAATAAAATCCATCATAAAAAACAGAAAACTCTGATTCAAGGGGAAAAAACAACTGAGGATCGAGTCTGCACTATTTCTTCCGCTGAATGACCCGCACAGGTTTAGCACATCACATATAATACATTTAATTATTAAAAAAAATATCAACATTATGTTCAATATTCACTGTTTAGGATCCTCTATGTTCAACAGTCACTATGTTGAACATCCTCTATGTTCAACAGTCACTATGTTGAACATCCTCTATGTTCAACAGTCACTATGTTGAATATCCTCTATGTTCAACAGTCACTATGTTGAAACATCCTCTATGTTCAACAGTCACTATGTTGAACATCCTCTATGTTCAACAGTCACTATGTTGAACATCCTCTATGTTCAACAGTCACTATGTTGAACATCCTCTATGTTCAACAGTCACTATGTTGAACATCCTCTATGTTCAACAGTCACTATGTTGAACATCCTCTATGTTCAACAGTCACTATGTTGAACATCCTCTATGTTCAACAGTCACTATGTTGAACATCCTCTATGTTCAACAGTCACTATGTTGAACATCCTCTATGTTCAACAGTCACTATGTTGAACATCCTCTATGTTCAACAGTCACTATGTTGAACATCCTCTATGTTCAACAGTCACTATGTTGAACATCCTCTATGTTCAACAGTCACTATGTTGAACATCCTCTATGTTCAACAGTCACTATGTTGAACATCCTCTATGTTCAACAGTCACTATGTTGAACATCCTCTATGTTCAACAGTCACTATGTTGAACATCCTCTATGTTCAACAGTCACTATGTTGAACATCCTCTATGTTCAACAGTCACTATGTTGAACATCCTCTATGTTCAACAGTCACTATGTTGAACATCCTCTATGTTCAACAGTCACTATGTTGAACATCCTCTATGTTCAACAGTCACTATGTTGAACATCCTCTATGTTCAACAGTCACTATGTTGAACATCCTCTATGTTCAACAGTCACTATGTTGAACATCCTCTATGTTCAACAGTCACTATGTGAACATCCTCTATGTTCAACAGTCACTATGTTGAACATCCTCTATGTTCAACAGTCACTATGTTGAACATCCTCTATGTTCAACAGTCACTATGTTGAACATCCTCTATGTTCAACAGTCACTATGTTGAACATCCTCTATGTTCAACAGTCACTATGTTGAACATCCTCTATGTTCAACAGTCACTATGTTGACATCCTCTATGTTCAAACAGTCACTATGTTGAACATCCTCTATGTTCAACAGTCACTATGTTGAACATCCTCTATGTTCAACAGTCACTATGTTGAACATCCTCTATGTTCAACAGTCACTATGTTGAACATCCTCTATGTTCAACAGTCACTATGTTGAACATCCTCTATGTTCAACAGTCACTATGTTGAACATCCTCTATGTTCAACAGTCACTATGTTGAACATCCTCTATGTTCAACAGTCACTATGTTGAACATCCTCTATGTTCAACAGTCACTATGTTGAACATCCTCTATGTTCAACAGTCACTATGTTGAACATCCTCTATGTTCAACAGTCACTATGTTGAACATCCTCTATGTTCAACAGTCACTATGTTGAACATCCTCTATGTTCAACAGTCACTAGTTGAACATCCTCTATGTTCAACAGTCACTATGTTGAACATCCTCTATGTTCAACAGTCACTATGTTGAACATCCTCTATGTTCAACAGTCACTATGTTGAACATCCTCTATGTTCAACAGTCACTATGTGAACATCCTCTATGTTCAACAGTCACTATGTTGAACATCCTCTATGTTCAACAGTCACTATGTTGAACATCCTCTATGTTCAACAGTCACTATGTTGAACATCCTCTATGTTCAACAGTCACTATGTTGAACATCCTCTATGTTCAACAGTCACTATGTTGAACATCCTCTATGTTCAACAGTCACTATGTTGAACATCCTCTATGTTCAACAGTCACTATGTTGAACATCCTCTATGTTCAACAGTCACTATGTTGAACATCCTCTATGTTCAACAGTCACTATGTTGAACATCCTCTATGTTCAACAGTCACTATGTTGAACATCCTCTATGTTCAACAGTCACTATGTTGAACATCCTCTATGTTCAACAGTCACTATGTTGAACATCCTCTAAAATGTTTCAACAGTCACTATGTTGAACATCCTCTATGTTCAACAGTCACTATGTTGAACATCCTCTATGTTCAACAGTCACTATGTTGAACATCCTCTATGTTCAACAGTCACTATGTTGAACATCCTCTATGTTCAACAGTCACTATGTTGAACATCCTCTATGTTCAACAGTCACTATGCTGAACATCCTCTATGTTCAACAGTCACTATGTTGAACATCCTCTATGTTCAACAGTCACTATGCTGAACATCCTCTATGTTCAACAGTCACTATGTTGAACATCCTCTATGTTCAACAGTCACTATGCTGAACATCCTCTATGTTCAACAGTCACTATGTTGAACATCCTCTATGTTCAACAGTCACTATGCTGAACATCCTCTATGTTCAACAGTCACTATGCTGAACATCCTCTATGTTCAACAGTCACTATGCTGAACATCCTCTATGTTCAACAGTCACTATGCTGAACATCCTCTATGTTCAACAGTCACTATGCTGAACATCCTCTATGTTCAACAGTCACTATGCTGAACATCCTCTATGTTCAACAGTCACTATGTTGAACATCCTCTATGTTCAACAGTCACTATGTTGAACATCCTCTATGTTCAACAGTCACTGTGTCCATGTTTTTGACTGAACATTATAATAAATATTTGGCTGCATCAAGAGGGAAGTTAGAAGGGCGTTTCGATCCCTCCTGGACCATTATAAGATAAGATAAGATAAGATTTCGTTCGGATTTTTAACCCCGGAGGGTTAGCCACCCAGGATAACCCAAGAAAGTCAGTGCGTCATCGAAGACTGTCTAACTTATTTCCATTGGGGTCCTTAATCTTGTTCCCCAGGATGCGACCCACACCAGTCGACTAACACCCAGGTACCTATTTGCTGCTAGGTGAACAGGACAACAGGTGTAAGGAAACGTGTCGAAATGTTTCCACCCGCCGGGAATCGAACCCGGGCCCTCCGTGTGTGAAGCGGGAGCTTTAGCCACCAGGCCACCGGGCCACCTAATTATCTTGTCTGCTGTGACTTTATAATGGTCCCAGACCGACCGAAATATTGTCTAGGGTTGAAAGCCTATCGACTGACTCCACGAGATTCAATTAGGCTGCTTGTCACCTGTTCACTACTACTCAAGAATACTTTAAATTCCTGAAATCGAGATTAAAATAAACTCTTAAGCGCACAGTAGAGGAAATGGTATACAATAACAAGAAGTTGATAAGTAAAACACATGTACAACATTTGAGTATCTACTAGAGACATTAGAAGACGAGGTAGTCAGTCCCTGAACCAAGTTGGTGTTGACCACCGTTGTCCTGATGAAAATGGTCGCTTATACGGGAGTCAGATGAGGTGCAGCAGTTGAAGGTATCGTCACTGTGGGAGGGAACTGCTAGTGGGAAGTAGATCATGCCCAGGAGTTGGACCAGAGGTTAGCAAACGGGTTGAAGAAGGTCTCCTCTGTACCAAGATTCCATGGAGTTGCAGTGTCAGACATGGTAGCAGTACTGGTACACAATACAGACATGTTGATGAGACACGTGAGGAAGACACGCTGGTGAACACCTTCATCTAAGCAGAGGGACTGATATCCGCGTCTTCCACTATTGTCAATTTTCAATACCTTCTAATAACCTCTGTATTGAATTAATAAAGCCACTGGTTGGCGATACGTCTTCAGGATGAAGATACCCAGGTAGTGAGTTTGTCTTACTCATCGTACTCTCAACAGATACACACCTCCTGGTGTATATATCTTGTGTTATGCACGACCAACTGTTTGTGTACACATTATAAAGGTCAGGACTCTAATGGTGCCATAGATTTTAAAGCAAAGTCAATTGCTAAGAACAGTATGTTAAGATCAGATCTACCCCACCACTAGATCACTGAAGTCAAGTCTCCTACCCCACCACCACTAGATCACTGAGGTCAAGTCTCCTACCCCGCCACCACCAGATCACTGAGGTCAAGTCTCCTACCCCACCACCACCTGATCACTGAGGTCAAGTCTCCTACCCCATCACCATAACTGAGGTCAAATCTCCTACCCCACCACCACTAGATCACTGAAGTCAAGTCTCCAACCCCACCACCACCAGATCACTGAGGTCAAGTCTCCTACCCCACCACCACCAGATCACTGAGGTCAAGTCTCCTACCCCACCACCACCTGATCACTGGGGTCAAGTCTCCTACCCCATCACCATAACTGAGGTCAAATCCCCTACCCCAACACCACCAGATCACTGAGGTCAGGTCCCCACTGATGCGTCATTTATCAGAATTAGGGATCCATTCGTCTTGTTCCCTTGTCTGTAAGGTCCTGTAGCAGCACACTAAAGGGATCACCAGCGCCTTGCACACAGTTCAAGACTTTGCTATCAAGATTTATTGCTGCAGCTGCTGGGTTCCCTAGCGTCCAAGTTACAGCAGTCCCCTGGTTATTGTGGCGCAGGTGATGAAGATACACCTCTTTCTAGCCCTTTTCCTTCGGGACCTCTCCGCCTCCCTGCAGGTTTCACCCCTCCCCACTGTCCCTGAGGGTTCCTCCCTCGCCTGGGATCTATCTACCTACCTGGATACATTTTATGCATCTGCTCCACTGCTCAGAATTATGGGTTAATAGTGAATGGTTTCAGTCATGGTACAGTGACTCATTCTCAAATTCTCTCAGTGTCGACTGGTGGGCACGAAGGTGTGAGTGTGTGTGTGAAAGAAGGGGGAGAGGCAGAAGAAGAAGGTAGAAGAGAATGAGGTAAAGTGGAAGATAATAGGGTAAAACATCTCGGAAGGTCGTCCAGCGTCCGGTTAGGTGTTTTCTCCCGAGGTAGTGTGTCGCCATCATGCTACTCATCTACACCTAACCTTCCCCCCCCCCTCTCCCTCCCACTTGCACCCCTCCTCATTCTCCTTCTCCCTGCCTCCCTTTTTTAACATCCCTCTTTACTTGCAGGTAGAGAAAGGTTGCGTGAGGGGAGAGGAGGAAAGGAGTTGGATGGTGTTATTTCTGCAAGCCTTAACGTCGTCTTGAGTATTTCTTGATTCCCTGGAGACAACTACAACAGGTCTCGTGTAAATACTTGTCAATCTCTCTCTTTCTCTTTCTCTCTCTCTCTCGGGTCCCATGGCTGCTTTTCAGTGCGTTTAAACACATCCGGTGATTTCTAAGACCACAGAGAACGGTATACAAAAAGCAGACAGACCATATCATTTCATATAACTTAAGATAAGGAACAGGTACAAGATTTAGCAATAATTATGTCAGAGAATCAATCGCTTTGGAAAACACACGAAGGTATATGCAGTGAAGGCCAGGAAAATGACAGGGCGGATTATGAGAACTTTAAAAACAAGAGAAGCAAAGGAATTGATGGTACCTCTCAAATTACGTGTATTCTCAAGACTTAAATATTGTTCTGTGTTCACAGCGCCTTTAGATTTTAGATTTTGCTGACGAAGCGGCTAGTTTATTGTGTTCCTGATATCCATCCTGCGGACGGTAGCGCAAGACCACATGGATACACGAAAGGCCTAGGAACTAGGTCGCAAAATTCTTTACAGTACATCTTCATTTCTGTCTACAATTTACTTATCTGTTATAAGCAAATTTAGGAAATTTGCTTAATATATCTGGTATCTTATTTACATTAATAGGAAAGACATATCACATAGGTTATTGTATCGTCTAGCTCTATATTCCTCAATAAGTGGACACTTAAGCACACAGTGTTCAAGATAGTGACCACAAGGGTGGCAACATGGCAGGAAAGATGGCGGAGCTGGAAAATATACAGAGGTCGTATACCAGCAGCATACTCTCCCTAAAGCATCTAAACTATTGGAAACCCCTCAAAAGACTTGTACTGTTCTGTCTGAATTGGGGAAGAGAGAGAGAGACCTAATAATATACACATGGAAGATACTCGAGAGTCAGATCCCTAACCTACACACTGCCATAATAACTTTGTGATGTACAGGTGAATCACGCAGCAAGAAATCACAGGTGGTGACTTCTAGAGAAATATAAGTTCTATAGAGACTTAAACAGCTGGTGGTTTCTTGAATCACAAGAACTTAGGTTAAGATTTATGTGAGACTAAAGTAAGGTCGAGTAATTCCTCTCTCTCTTTCTTTCTTTCTCTTTCTTTCTCTCTCTCTCTCTCTCTCTATCTATCTATCTCTTCCTTTTATGGCATCACATTTATCTTTCGTCTTTGCCATGCTTAATATTCTCAGCCTTTCTCCCTCTCTCTCTCTTTCTCTCACATTCTAACTGCCTCTAACTTAACCTTCTCCCTTTCTCTTATTTTTCCTTTCTCCAATGCTTCCTTTTATCTCTTCCTTTCTATTTTAAGTCTCCTTTCCAATTCCCTCTCTTTCCTATAATTCTCCACTTTTCTCCAGTATTCTTTTCCGCTTTTCATTCACCCTCTCTCTCTCTTTCTCTTCACCTTTCATTTTTCACCACCCACATATCTGTAAATTCTCTATTCTTTTAACCCCATGTTCTCTCCTCACTGTGTTTCCCCTCTCCCAACTCTTCTCTGTTGCTTCCTCCTCCCTACATACACACACACACACTTCCTTCGTTCAACATTCCTATGCCTACTACCATTCTTCCCACTCATTCTTAAGTATTCCTATACCTGGTACTATTCCTTCCATTCTCCTACCTTCATGCTCCCTCCTTCCCACCTCTGCTTTCCTCCATACCTTACATTTCTTCACTCTTCCTACTCCCTATTCTTTCTCTTCCTCCCCTCCCCTCCTCTCCCATCATCTTCCCAGCAAAGAAAAAACTGCTACCCATACAAGACTCCCTCGCTACAGAGGACAGATGGTTCCATTCTCCCATTTAACCTTTTCTATTCTCCTCTCTCTTCCCCCTTTCTCTTTTCCCTCCCTCACCCTCCCTCTTAGGGAGAGTAAATCATCACATCTGCGTCAACACATCTTCTCCCCTCGTTATCCATCTCCTTCATCTAAGAGGGGAAAATTTATGAGGGATTTAGAGGGAAGAACAGAAGAGGATGAGGAGGAGGAGGTGAGAGGGAATGTGGGAAGAGGAGGAGAGAAGAAGAGATGACAAGAGGAGGTGAACAGGTGACATAAAAAACTTTATATATATATATATATATATATATATATATATATATATGTGTGTGTGTGTGTGTGTGTGTGTGTGTGTGTGTGTGTGTCGTGCCCAATAGGTAAAATTAGTCAATTAGCAAGAACGCATTTAAAATTAAGTGCTTTCAAAAAAATTTCTTATACATTTAAAGATATCTTTTTTCATTTATGTTAATGTAAAAATTAATAATTTTGTACCAAAAGAACCTTATCAATCAATCAATTTTATTTCTTTGCAAGAGTACATTGAGATTCTGTGTTTACAATAGTGAGTTGCAGCACAAAGAGGCACTCTCATGCCTAGGCATTCTGGACAGACTTAATTTAATGGCTTACCTACTACTTAATACTAAAGAAATTTATCATAGTTTGTGTAAGTTGTACAACAGTTTCAATAGTAAATATTTAAATTATATTATGGGAGTATAACATTGTGATTTGCTGAAAATAGTTTACAGTAGTTTACAGTTTGGTGTAGGTATTTGTACTGTGTACTATTAGTCAATGTATGAACTTGGGCGTCTAGTCTTGAAGTTTTAAGATTCCGATAATTGGGAGATTTTTTGGTAAAGTTAAATATTGAGTATTTAATCGAGGTTGAGTAAGTGGCTTTTGAGAAGAGTCTAAAATTGATCTTCAGACCGGGTTACTTTAGTATTTTCTGGTAATGAATTCCAAATTTTGGGGCCTTTTATGTGCACAGTTTTTACAGAGTGTGATATGGACACGTGGTACATTAAAAAGAGATTGTGTCTTTTTTGGAAGACTTCGGGTTTTAAATCAGGGTTGTAGACGGGTCAGGATGTGAAAAACGTTCTCTGCAAAAATTTTTAAAAGGGGATCAAAACATAAAAAGGGTTTGGGAAAATGTTGAAAAATAGTATATACGTGCACAATAAATTTTATGGTTGTCTTTTAAGGTTTGGTGAGGAGAAGTTTGTGGAGATTTCCCTAACCTTGTTATAAAAGCGTAATTAATTTAGCTTAATCCAACATTTATTTTAGATAAGTTTCAATAATTTAAAAAAAACCCCCCCCAATGAAATTTTTTTTTTTTCGTTGGTTTTAAATAATTTTTGCGAAAATTTTTGCTACCAAATTTTCATTCTTTATTCGGCGGGAAGGCGTTGCTATTTAAAAAAAAATCGAAAATTTTTTACCTATTCGGCACGACATAATAAATATTATATATATATAATATTTTTTATATATTATATAATACACAAAAATTTTAAATGAAATAGTAGTTTTAAATAATAATAAAAAAATAAAAATCATTTTCTTAAATTTCGAAAAAATTATTTTGAACCTACGAAAAAATTTTTTTTTAATTGTTTATGAAAAAAAAGGTCAAAGATTAAAGAAAATGGACGTCGGGGGAGGAAACAAGGGGAGGGGAGGACGGCAGGAGGGGTAAAGGGGGAGGAGAGGGGAGGAGGAGGGGGGTAAAAGGGGGAGGGAGAGGGGAGGAGGGAAGGGGGGGGAGGGGAGGAGGCGGGGGGGAGGGGGCGGCGGGGGGTGAGGGGAGGACGGTGGGGGGGTGAGGGGAGGAGGGCAGGGAGGTGAGGGGGGGAGGGCAGGGGGGGTGGGGGATGACGGCGGGGGGTGAGGGGAGGACGGCAGGGGGGTGAGGGGGACGGCAGGGGGGTGAGAGGACGGCGGGGGGGTGAGGGGAGGCGGGGGGGGGTGAGGGGGGGGAGGGCAGGGGGGGTGAGGGGGGACGGCAGGGGGGTGGGGGAAGGACGGCAGGGGGTGAGGGAGGACGGCTGGGGGGTGAGGGCTGAGGAGGCAGGGGGGTGAAGGCAGGGACGCAGGGGGGTTAGGATGAAGGCAGTGGGTTGAGGGAATGGACGGCAGTGGAGTGTAGGTCGAGGACGGTAGGGTGAGGGGTAGAGACAGGGGTGAGGTAGGACGGCAGGGGGGGGTGAGGGTAAGAGGGCTGGAGGGGAGTCGGCAAGTGTGGGGCTTATGCGCGGGGGGGGTTGAGAGTGGGACGGCAGGGGGTGAGGAAAGAGGCTGGGAGTGAGTGATGGAAGCATTCGGGGGTTTAATTCAGGTGAGGCGGGTGAGGATGGGGACGAAGTGGTGAGGGAGAAGATAAGGGCGTAGAGAAAAGGCTAAAGTTGAGGAGACGGCGGGGGGGGTGCAGATAAGACTGCAGGGGTGTGATTAAGGTTGGACGGAGGGGTGGACTAGGAGGTTCAACTGATGAACCAGGGGTAATTAGTTAGTTAACGGCATGGAGTTGAGGTACGCTAGGGGGGTTAAGGAAGGACGGCAGGGTGAGGATTTTTTTTTTGGGTGGGTGGAAGGATTTGGGAATGATGGGGATGACGGCGGGGGGGTTGACTGTAGTTCGAGGGGAGGGAGGCGGGGGATTTGCAAAAAGGAAGTTTTCCATGGGGGAAGGAGAGAATAGGGGTAGGGAGAAGAGGACTGTGGGTTAGAGATAAAAGTGACGTGGGGGTAGATGAGGATCAGGAAATTTAAAGGGAAGACGGCAGGGGTGAAGGAAAAAAGCAGGGATGAGGAGGACTCAAGTGGGAAATTAGGTGAACGCAGGGAGAATGAGTGTAAGACGGCAGGGGAGAGGACGGATGGGGAATGAGGGGAGGACGGCAGGGGGGGTGAGGGGAGGACGGCAGGGGGGTGAGGAGGATGAGGGGGGGGGGAGGACGGCTGGGGGGGTGAGGGGAGAAGGGACGGCTGGGGGTGAGGGAGGACGGCAGGGGGGGGTGAGGAAGACGGCAGGGGGGTGAGGGGAGGACGGCAGGGGGTGAGGGAGGACGGCAGGGGGTGAGGGAGGACGGCAGGGGGTGAGGAGGGATGGCAGGGGGGTGAGGGGAGAAGGAGGACGGCGGGGGATGAGGGAGAAGAGGACGGTGGGGGGTGAGGGGGAAGAGGACGGGGGGGTGAGGGAGGACGGCAGGGGGGGTGAGGGGAAGGACGGCAGGGGGTGAGGGGAGGACGGCAGGGGGATGAGGAACGGCAGGGTGGGAGGGGAGGACGGCAGGGGGGGGGAGGAGGGGGGAGGGGGAGGACGGAGGGGGGTGAGGTGGAGGACGGCAGGGGGTGGGAGGGATGGAGGGGGGTGAGGGGGGGCAGGGGGATGAGGGGAGGACGGCAGGGGGGTGAGGGAGGACGCAGGGGGGGTGAGGGACGGCAGGGGAGATGGAGGGGGCGGAGGGGGGGTAGGAGGAGGGCAGGGGGGTGAGGAGAGGATGGCAGGGGGTGAGGGGGAGAAGAGGACGGGGGGGGTGAGGGGGGGTAGGAAGAAAACTCATGACGCTTATAATTGAATATTGGAGCTTAGATTAATTTATATGTACAGAAATACATGTAATATATAGGGATACATGAGATATACGGGAATACATGTGAGGCACAGGGATAAATGTGATGTAGGGGGATACATGTGACGTATATGAATACATTGATATACAGCGATACATATGATGCGCAACTATACATGTGAAGTACAGGGATACTGATCGTGTGGTTCCATCGAGGTGTTTGTGTTTGTGGGTGCGAGAGAAGGCGGTAGTTTTAAACGTGTTTGTGGCCACCACTACTGACCTAACGCATATTATATAAAATATATATATATATATTATATATATATATATATATAAAATATATATAAAATATATACTATATATATATATATATATATATATATATATATATTACTCAATAAACGTAGTTATAATGCTGCTAAATGAGTAACCTGAGTCTTCGTCCTTCTCTTTAATGACAACATCTCCAATTAAGTCTCCTACTTATCTCCCAGTCTTTCCCTCCTTATCCTCTTCTCCCTCTCCTGTTCTTCTCATCTTCCTCCAGACATGAACTCTTAAGACTCATTTTACATGTCTACCAAAAAAGTGGTTTCCCCCAAAGCAGAAGCGGGGGGCTTTTCACCCCCTTTCCTCTTAAACGATTTAGTCCCCGACCCCTCCTGACCCCTTTTACAACAGGGGTGGTGGTGGTGGGGGGTGGTAGTGGTGGTGGTGGTTGGGTGGTGGTGGGGTGGTTGGGGGTGGGAAGTGGTGGGGGTGGGGGTTGGTAAATGGTGGGGGGGTAGTGGGGTGGTGGTGTGGTGGTGGGAGGTGGATGGTGGTGGTGTTGGTTGGTGGGTTTGGAAATGGGGGGGGTGGTGGTGGGGGTTTTGGGTTTGGGGGTGGTAGTGGGGTGGTGGTGGGGAGTGGTGGTGGTGGTGGTGGTGGGGGGGGTGGTGGTGGTGGTGGTGGGGGGTGGTGGTGGTGGTAGTGGTGGGGTAGTGGTGGTGGTAGTGGTGGTGGTGGGGGGTAGGGGGAGGGTGTTGTGATTTAGTCCCCACCACTCCCCGGGCCTTGTAAAAACAGGTGGGGGGTTTGGGGTGGTGGTGGTGTGGTGGTGGGGGGTGGTATGATTTAGTCCGACCACCCCCTGACCTTGTACAACAGGGGGTGTGGGGGGGTGGGGTTTGGGGGTGGTGGTGGGGGGTGGGGTGGTTTGTTGGGTGGTGGGAAGTGGTGGGATGGTGGGGGTGGTATTTGGGGTGGTGGGTGGGGGGGTGGGGTGTGGGGTGGTGGGGGTGGTGGGGGGGGGGTGGAAATGGTGGTAGTGGGGGGGTGGTAGGTGGGGTGGTGGTGGTGGGGTGGTAGTGGTGGTAGGGTGGTGGTGTTGGTAGTGGGGGTGGTGTGGTGGGTGGTGGGGGGTGGGGGTGGTGGTGGGGGGGTGGTGGTGGGTGGGGGGTAGTGGGTAGTGGTGGGAAGGGTTTGTCACGACCACCCTTAACCCTTTTACAACCCGGTGTGGGGGGGGTGGGGGGTTTTTGGGGGTGGTTGGGGGTAGTGGTGGTGGTGGTTTGTGGTGGGATGGTGGGGGTGGGAGTGGTGGTGGGGGTTGGGGGTGGTGTGGTTGGGGGTGTGGTGGAGGGGGTGTGGGGTGGTGGTGGGGGGTTTGGGAGTGGGGGTAGTGGTGGGGGTGGTAGTGGGGGTTTGGGGGTGGTGGGGGGTGGTGGTAGTGGTTTTAGTGGTGGGGTGTTGGTATGGGGGGGTGGTTTGGGGTGGTGGTGGTGTAGTGGGTGGTGGGGGGTGGGTGGTGGGGGTGGTGGTGGGAGTGGTGGGGGGAGTGGGGGTGGTAGTGGTGGTGTGGGAGTGGTTGGGGATGATTTTTGTCCCCGACCACCCTGACCCTTTTACAACAGGGGGGTGGTGGTGGTGGTGGTGGTGGGGGGTGGGGTATTGGGGGGTAGTGGTGGTAGTGAAATTTTGTCCCCACCACCCTACCTTGGGACCAAAAGTGGGGGGTGGTGGGGGGTGGGGTGGTGGTGGGGGTAGTGGGGGTGGTGGGAGTGGTGGGAGTGGTGTGGTGTTTGTGGTGGTGGTGGGGGAATGGTGGTGGTTAGTTTGGTAGTGGGGGTGGTATGGGGGTGAGAAATGGTGGAGTGGGGTGGTGGATTTGGGGTGGTAGTGGTGGTGTGGGGGGTGGGGTATGGTGGGGGGAGTGGTGGGTGGTGGTTTGTGGTGGTATGGTGGGGGTGGGGGTGGTGGGGGAGAAATGGTGGTAGTGGTGGGGGTTTGGGGGTGGGTGGTGGTTTTTGGGTGGTGGGGGTGGGGTGGTATGGGGGTTAGTGGGTATGGTGGTAGTGGTGGTGGTGGTGGGGTGGGGATTTGTGGTGGGAGTGGTGGTGGTGGTGGGGGTGGTGGTTGTGGTGGGGGGGGTTGTGGGGGGGGTGGTGGGGGGTGGTGGGGGTGTGGTGGGGGGGGGGGGTATGGTGGTGGGAGTGGGGGTGGTAGTGGTGGGGGGAGTGGGGTGTTTGGGGTGGAATGGTGGGGGAAGTGGTGGGTAATGGTGGTGGTTGGGGGGAGTGGTGGGGGGAAATGTGGTGGTGGGGTAGGGTGGGAGTGGGGGGAAAGGGGGGTAGTGGGGGGTGGGGGTAGGGGGGGTAGGGTTGGGGAGTGGGGTAGTGGTGGGGTGGTGGTTGGGGGGTAAAAGGGGTGGGAGTGGGGGTGGGGGGGGTGGGGTGGTGGTTTGGGGTGGTGGGGGGGGGGGGGTAAATGGGGGGTAGTGGTTGGGGGGGGGAGTTGGGGGTATGGTGGGGGGTGGGGGGGGGGTAGTAGGGGGGGGGAGGGTGGTTGTGGGGGGGGGTGGTGGGGTTTGGGGGTGGGGGGTGGAGGGGGGGGTATGGTGGTAGTGGGGGGAGTGGTGGGGGTGGGGTGTTTTTTTGGGGGTGTGGGGGTTTGGGGGTGGTGGGGGGGGTTGGTTTTGGTGGTTTTTTTGGGGGTGGTGGTGGTGGGGTGGTTGGTGGGTGGGTTTTGGGGGTGGGGGTATTTGGGGTGGTAGGGGGGGTATGGTGGTGGGGGGGGGGTGATAGGGGTGGTATGGTGGTGGAAATTTTGGTTTGGGAGGGGGGTGGTGGGGGTAGGGTGGGGGTAGTGGGGGTGGTGGGGTGGGTGGTAGGGTGGGAGTGGTGGTTGGGGGGGGGGGTGTGGGGGGTGGGGGGTTGTGGGGGGAGGGGGGGGTGGGGGGGGGGGGGGGGGGTGGGGGTAGTTGGGGGGGGTGGGGTGGTGGGGGGGTGGGGGGGGGGTGGTGGTGGGGGGTGGGGGTTGGGGTGGGGGTGGGGGTAGTGGGGGGGTAGTGGGGTGGGGTGGATGGGGTAGTGGTGGGGTGGGGGTGGTGGGAAGTATGGGGGTAGTGGTGGTGGTGGTGGTTTGGGGGGTGGTGGGGGTTTGGGGGTGGTGTGGTATGGTGGTAGTGGGGTATGGTGGGAGTGGTGGGGTGGGGTGGGGGGTGGTGGTATAGTGGGGTATGGGGGTGGTGGTGGGGTGGTTGTGGTGGTGGTGGTGGTGGTGGGATGGGGTGGGGGGGTTTGTGGGGGTGGGGAGGGGTTGGGAGTGGTGGTGGTAGTGGTGGGGGATATGGTGGATTGGGGGTGGGAAATGGGGGGGGTATGGTTGGGGGGGTGGTGGGGGTAGTGGGGGGGGTAGTGGTGGGGGTGGGGGTGGGAGTGGTGGTAGTGGGGGTAGTGTGGTAGTGTGGGTGGGGGGGGGTGGTGGGGGTGGGTAGTGGTGGTAGTGGTGGGGTGGGGTGGGGTGGGGGTTTGTGGTGGTGTTGGTGGGGGTGGTTGGGGAGTGTGGTGGTGGGGGGTGGTGGTAGTGGTGGGGGGAAATGGGGTGGTGGGGGTGGTGGTTTTACTGATGGGGGTGATGGGGATTTTGGTATCGGGGGTGTGGACATTTGGGCGGTTTTGGATGTAAAAAATGCGGTGGAAGTAATGGGCTTGGGGGAAGTAACGGTCGGTGGACGTAATGGGGCTGGTGAACAGTAATGGGGCGGGTTTACAGTAAAAAGGGGCTGGGGAAGATAAGGGGGCTGGTGAAGAGGGAATGGTAGGTTAAAAGGGAAAAATGCTGGGAGTAGGGGGATATGGTGGTTGCGGCCCCCCGCCCAAAAAGCGGTTAAATAGTTAACCTTTCCGGCCCCCCCCCGTCCACTGGTGCTTTATCAAACCCAATGTGGGGGGTGCTGACCGGCCCCCTTTAAACATAAACCTGAGTGCCTCAAAGGGACCCCACCAAAACCCGTTGGGACCTGACCACCGAAAGGGGAAAAACGTCTACTTGGGTTTTGAAAGTTGTACCAGAGCGCCTCGCTGTACACACCAAAACATAGGTAAACCCGACCACCGAAGGGTACACGTCTAAATGGCTTTGGAACAGTATGTACCAGGGGCGCCTCACGGAAAACCCCCTAAGCAGTAGGGACCTGACCACCGAAGGGGAAAAACGTCAAAGGCTTTTGTAAAATATTACCAGAGGGGCCTGCTGTACACACCTAACAAAGGGACCTGACCCCGGAAAGGGGACACGTCTACTGGGTTTAGTAACAGAAAAAAATTTTCCAGAGCCCTCGCTGTACCCACCTAAAACATAGGGAACCCGACCACCGAAGGGGAAACGTCCCACTGGCTTTAGAAATATTATGTTCCCCAAACGCCTCGCTGTACACACCCAAGCATATACCTGGGCCACCGAAGGGGAAAAAGTCTAAAGGCTTCAACATTTAAATCCCAACTCCCCCAGGGGACACGTCTAGGGAATAGGTTCCTGACCACCGAATCGTAAACCATCTACCCGGGGTTAAAAAGAACCGCTCACCGCGCTTTCCCGAGTCGTTGGCCTCAGTTTCTTGACGGCCGCATTCAGTGAGCTTTTCAGCAAGGTTTTCGGCTAGCGGGGGGGGCAAAACCCCCTTTGGGGAGGATTTACTGGACTACCGGTGATGTCTGTGGACTCCCCCGTCTACGTTGATCAACTGTGGGGCCGGGGTCGTCAGATGGGTGTTTATGGGGGCATTTTCATGAAGAAAAGGGGGAGTGTTACACTGAACTGGGGCCCGGGCCGAGTGTACAAATGGGGACTACGATGGTGAAAACCCCAGATATGCACAGGACCGGGGAGTGGAACACTTAGATAAAAGGGTGTCGTGGGACACCCGAAGAAGGCCCGGGGGTAAAGGGCACTGAACAGTGGTTTGTGTGACTGCCTTTGTGTCGTGAGAGGGATTTATTGTAATTTATTAAAATTTTAAAAAAGTTATTTAAAATTTATTGTTTTGCATAGAGATATATATATAAGTGACAGTAGTGTCCCAAAATTTTAACCCCGGGGTAGGGTTTTTAATTTTATTTTTTGTAAAATGCTTTTTTTAAAAATTTTTTATGTAACATTACATATTTTTTATTATATCAAGTTCAAATACCTCCCAGACCCAAAAATAGTTGATTTTTAAAATATTAAAGATTAATTTTTTTTTAAAGTGGTTTTTTATGTTCCCGAACCTTTTTTACAAAAGAAAATAAATCTTAAACCACGTCTTTTTAAAAAATTCCTTTTTTTTTAATTAAGGGGCCTTCCGGGGTGATAATATTTCTAAATGATTTCTGGCGATCATAAACCCATGACGGGTTTGGGGTACAAATTAAAAATTGATCTTTGTGTGTCTCCTTTTTTTTGGTGGGGGGGTTGGGGGCCCCTTTCCCCAAACTAAACGGTTAAAAAAGTTAACCCCGCCGGCCCCGGGAGGGACCACTGGGGGCGTCACCAAAACCCCAATTTGGGGGGTGCTAGCCGGCCTTAGAGCATAAGAGCCTGAGTGCCCCCACGGGACCCCCCAAAGCAGAAAGGGACCTGGGCCACCGAAGGGTCCCGTCTACTGGCCCTTTTGTAACATATGTCCAGAGCGCCTCGCGTACACAACCAAGCAATATAAACCCCCTTTAAACCCCCAAGGGGACACGCTACGGGGGTTTTGTAACAGTAAGGGAAACCCGAGCCCCCTCAAAGGTAAAAAACACCTAAGCGTAGGTACCTGACCACCGAAGGGTACACGTCCACGGCTTTTGTAAAAAGATTGTACCAACGCCCCGCTGTACACACCTAAGGGAGTAGGGACCTGACCACCGAAAGGGGCACGTCTACTGGGGTTTAGAAAAATATGTTTCCAAGCGCCTTTGCTGTACACACCCCAAGCTTTGGACCGACCACCGAAGGGTACACTCTACTTTGGCCCTTTGAAATATTAAGTACCAAGCCCTCGCTGGGAACACCCTTAAACCTAGGGAAACCCGACCACCGAAGGGGACACTCTACTGGCTTTTAACATTTAAATACCTAACTCCCAGGGGGACACGTCTTGCAGTAGGTAAAAAGACCACCAATCGTACCTTCACTGGCGTTAGAAAACCGCTCACCGCAGCTCACTGAGTCTGTTGGCCTCATTACTTGGGCGGCCGCATTCCCGTGGGGCTTGCAGCATGGTGTTTTGGCTAGCGGGGTTCAACCGCCTTTTTGGGGAGGATTTACGGGCTACCGGTGATGTCCCTTTGGGCTCACCGTCCCAAAGTTTTATTTAACTGTGGGCCGGGGCCGCAGATGCTGTTTAGTTGGGGCATACCCTGAAGAAAAAAGGGTTGGGGTGTTTTCACTGAACGGGGAGGGGCCGTAGTGGCCACTGAGGGAGTAAAGATGGAGTGGGAAAACTGAGATATGCCCCAGGACCGTAGTTGGGGAAAACTGAGATGGGAAAAGGGGGTTTGTGGACCCTGAAGATGGCCTGGTTGTAGGGTACACTGGGGAAAAGGGGGGGGTCGTTGGGGACTCTTTCGTGTTCCCTGAGGGCAGTTGATTGTAATTTTTTTAAATTATAAAATGTTTTTTATAATTTTTTTTGTTTTAGCATAGAGATATATATATAAGTGACAGTAGGTCAAGAGTTTTACCCTGTGTAGGGTTTTTTAAAAAAATAATTTTTTTAAAATGGGGAAATTTTAAAATTTAAATTTTAGTAACATGTCCCTAAATTTTTTTATATCATAGTTTTAAATACCTCTAGACCAAAAATTTGTTTTATTTTATAATTAAAAATTAAAATTTTTATTAATGTGTTAAATTTTTTTACCCGAACTCTTTATTACAAAAGAAGTAAATCTTAATACCATCGTCTTTTAAAAATTACTTTTTTTGTAATATATGCGTGTACCCTTCGGTGGTCAGGTACCTACTGCTTAGGTGTGTACAGCGAGGCGCTCTGGTACATACTGTTACTAAAGCCAGTAGACGTGTACCCTTCGGTGGTCAGGTACCTACTGCTTAGGTGTGTACCGTGAGGCACTCAGGCTCTTACTGCTCTAAGGCCGGCTCAGCAGCCCCCACATTGGGTTTGATGACGCACCCAGTGGTACTGCCGGCCGGCAGGTTAACTATTTAACCGCTAGTTTGGCAGGGGCCGCAACATGGTGGCAGTGGTGAATAGTACTGGTGATAGTGAGCGGTGACAGTGAGTGATACTAGTGATAGTGAGCCATCAGCACTACTGATCAAAACAAAAACCACAGCGGTGTGTGCGTACACAATACGCACACGATCTACATGTACGCACGTTTCGCCCACCGTGGATGTCATCAATTCTCACTAAACATCTCAACAAAATGACATAAACCGTATACTGCGTCTCATTAACATACCCGTCGTGATATAACACCACTGACACCTTCCGCTCTGCGTATAGCCACAGAGGCCCCCAAAGTACCAAATATCGACCCCTCCCCCTCCAACGATCGATGGTACTATCGAAGGGGTCGATAAATAGCTGGGGGTCAAAAGGGGGGCCAGTAAATGTCTGGGGACGTTCTCGAGGGGTTGTGTATCTGTGACCTTCCATCCTCCCCCTTGTCTCTCTCATCAATCTCCAACCTTGTTGACACACATCAGATATATCCTCCCCATTAATGATATCGAACAGTTACAGGTAAAAAAGGCAATGTTAAATACTATATTTTTCATAATTTAAATATTACCTATTTTTATGAGGTCAATTTTATTATTATTATCTATAATTGTTATTTGTATTATCAGTGAAAGTAATATTAATTATATTCATATCATAAATGTTTGTGGGTCTTATAAACAATCTGAAGCTTCATGAAGCGGTCGATTAGCTGAAGAGCTTTGCGACCCCTGGTGTAGAGCTTTGCGACCGCTGGTGTAGAGCTTTGCTACCCCTGGTGTAGAGCTTTGCGACCCCTGGTGTAGAGCTTTGCGACCCCTGGTGTAGAGCTTTGCGACCCCTGGTGTAGAGCTTTGCTACCCCTGGTGTAGAGCTTTGCGACCCCTGGTGTAGAGCTTTGCGACCCCTGGTGTAGAGCTTTGCGACCCCTGATGTAGAGCTTTGCGACCCCTGGTGTAGAGCTTTGCGACCCCTGGTGTAGAGCTTTGCGACCCCTGGTGTAGAGCTTCGCAACCCCTGGTGTAGAGCTTTACGACCCCTGGTGTAGAGCTTTGCAACCCCTGGTGTAGAGCTTTGCGACCCCTGGTGTAGAGCTTTGCGACCCCTGGTGTAGAGCTTTGCGACCCCTGGTGTAGAGCTTTGCAACCCCTGGTGTAGAGCTTTGCCAAGTCATTGATGGCTTGATAAAGCTCTACACAAGAGGGGAACGATGCCTCCAATGAACACCTGTGCTGCGACGTGTGTTTCTCAATGAACACCTGTGCTGCGACGTGTGTTTCTCAATGAACACCTGTGCTGCGACGTGTGTTTCTCAATGAACACCTGTGCTGTGACGTGTGTTTCTCAATGAACACCTGTGCTGTGACGTGTGTTTCTCAATGAACACCTGTGCTGTGACGTGTGTTTCTCAATGAACACCTGTGCTGCGACGTGTGTTTCTCAATGAACACCTGTGCTGTGACGTGTTTTTCTCAATGAACACCTGTGTTGTGACGTGTGTTTCTCAATGAACACCTGTGCTGTGACGTGAGTTTCTCAATGAACACCTGTGCTGTGACATGTGTTTCTCAATGAACACCTGTGCTGTGACGTGTGTTTCTCAATGAACACCTGTGCTGTGACGTGTTTCTCAATGAACACCTGTGCTGTGACGTGTGTTTCTCAATGAACACCTGTGCTGTGACGTGTTTCTCAATGAACACCTGTGCTGTGACGTGTGTTTCTCAATGAACACCTGTGCTGTGACGTGTGTTTCTCAATGAACACCTGTGCTGTGACGTGAGTTTCTCAATGAACACCTGTGCTGTGACGTGTGTTTCTCAATGAACACGTGTGCTGTGACCTGTTTCTCAATGAACACCTGTGCTGTGACGTGTGTTTCTCAATGAACACCTGTGCTGTGACGTGTGTTTCTCAATGAACACCTGTGCTGCGACGTGTGTTTCTCAATGAACACCTGTGCTGTGACGTGTGTTTCTCAATGAACACCTGTGCTGTGACGTGTGTTTCTCAATGAACACCTGTGCTGTGACGTGTGTTTCTCAATGAACACCTGTGCTGCGACGTGTGTTTCTCAATGAACACCTGTGCTTTGACGTTTCTCAATGAACACCTGTGCTGTGACGTGTGTTTCTCAATGAACACCTGTGCTGTGACATGTGTTTCTCAATGAACACCTGTGCTGTGACGTGTGTTTCTCAATGAACACCTGTGCTGTGACGTGTGTTTCTCAATGAACACCTGTGCTGTGACGTGTGTTTCTCAATGAACACCTGTGCTGTGACGTGTGTTTCTCAATGAACACCTGTGCTGCGACGTGTGTTTCTCAATGAACACCTGTGCTGTGACGTGTTTTTCTCAATGAACACCTGTGTTGTGACGTGTGTTTCTCAATGAACACCTGTGCTGTGACGTGTGTTTCTCAATGAACACCTGTGCTGCGACGTGTGTTTTCTCAATGAACACCTGTGCTGTGACGTGTGTTTCTCAATGAACACCTGTGCTGTGACGTGTGTTTCTCAATGAACACCTTTGCTGCGACGTGTGTTTCTCAATGAACACCTGTGCTGCGACGTGTGTTTCTCAATGAACACCTGTGCTGTGACGTGTGTTTCTCAATGAACACCTGTGCTGTGACGTGTGTTTCTCAATGAACACCTGTGCTGTGACGTGTGTTTCTCAATGAACACCTGTGCTGCGACGTGTGTTTCTCAATGAACACCTGTGCTGCGACGTGTATTTCTCAATGAACACCTGTGCTGCGACGTGTGTTTCTCAATGAACACCTGTGCTGCGACGTGTGTTTCTCCTTCGAGAAAGAGCGTCGACGATGCTGCAGCAAAGGTAGCAGCACTACGGCCGGCGCCAGCACTGTGAAATATGAGTTAATATCTGGGGTGTAGGGCTGGGTGCCAGTGATGCAGGATCAGGTAGGCAGGCAGGGACGAGACTTCAGTCACAATTTACGAGGAGAGGGGTGCTGTTTACTGCCGGTATATTGTTTGGGCTACCTGGAAGGGAAAGGGGGGTTATATCCGTGCTGATGCAAACGGGCATACTACTGCCATCACCAGTGACACAGTCACCACCACCACCACCATCACCACCACCACTACCACCATCACTACCACCACTACAAGAGCAGCAGCAACATTCACCTCTTCAACTACCACAATTACCAACAACACAACGGTCGCTTCATGAACCACCACTACAACTACACCTCGAACGCCACAACCACCACAACAACCACCATCAGCACGCCTGCACACACCTTACGGAGAGGGAACACCCCATTTGCATGAAGATGGGATAGCTCTCAACGTGAGAAACAGCCTACAGACACAAGTTTATGATGTCTGCCTCTGTCTGTCTATGACACACACACACACACACACACACACACACACACACACACACACACACACACACACACACACACACACACACACACACACACACACAAACACACACACACACCAAAGCCTAGACCGCAGCATCCCTGCTTTACCAATAAGCTAAATTTAGCTTTGCAACAGACCCATCGTTTGAAGTTAAGACCGTGTTTCATCCTCCCATAAAAAATAACTAATTTCAACCAAGCCATTTCATTCCACTTCCATAACTCCCCCCTTCCCCATCTCCATATATATGTAATCCGTCCCGCGTGATGGAATATGACAGGGAGGTAGCAACTAGCTGTCGTCGCCGCTGTGTAACTGTCACAGAAGATAGGCTAGCAGCACACTGCCGGTGTACCCAGTTGAAATATAAATCATGAAAACAATATCTCCCACTACCCCGGTATGGTTAGCTGACAGATTTCATAACGTCATGCATGAAATCTAGTGTGATGGAGTATGACAGAAATACTCAGCTAGCTCTCCTCTCTCCCCGTACACCTCAAACAGAATAGGACAGTCGAAGAACAGGACAGTCGAAGAACAGGACAGTCGAAGAACAGGATAGTCGAAGAACAGGATAGTCGAAGAACAGGATAGTCGTAGAACAGGATAGTCGAAGAACAGGATAGTCGTAGAACAGAATAGTCGAAGAACAGGATAGTCGTATGTATGTATTATGTAACTGTGTTACATAATAAAATATATATTAAATAGCTGGCGGAGGGCCGAACTGGTGTCTTCAGGTGCGAAAGAACCCACATTGATGACGGCAACATCATTATCATCCATAATATTCGTATTTCATTAGACAATGTTATTCTAGCAGGATTCCCTTAACGCCTGGGGAACTGGAGGTCATCAGGTTTGAGCCGAGGAGTGCGGTGTGAATCGTCGCCTCTGCAAATGACCTTAGTCATAGCTCTCTCTCAGTAACATCCTGACGGTCAGGATCTTACTGAAGACGTTTGTAGAGTAGACTGAGTCTACTCGGTCTACATATACAGTGTCTCAACTCAGTAAAGACACGGCATATTTAATATAGTTTACTGTTATGTAAGAGGAGTGTAATGTAATTGTCTGACAGGTTGTGGGATGAGGTTCTTAGGCTCTCTGGATTACCTCGGTCAGGATTACCCCAGACCCTTAGTTACAATCTCTAATGTGTATTTGTATACGGAGATCTGGATCACAGGAACAACACGGCAACTCTTGGTACCTGCAGCCTGTTTTGCACACACACACACACACACACACACACACACACACACACACACACACACACACACACACACACACACAATATACAAGGAAGCTGATGAGAGGTTTGTACCCAAGGGTAACAGGAATAATGAAAAAGCCAGGACACCGTTTCGCCCACACGATGGACTTCATCATCTGAGCAGACAGGTGTAGGTGGGTTCGCCAGGACATCCTGGCCTAGGTGTTCTCCATGTGGTGACTCGGCTACCTGAGCAGACAGGTATAGGTAGGTTCGTCAGGACATCCTGGCCTAGGTGTTCTCCATGTGGTGGCTCGGCTACCTGAGCAGAAAGTATATAGAGTATCGTGACTTTCAAGGCTGGAACTGGCATCCTAGTGGTATAAATGCACTTTGTTATGCTGTAGATAGTCACGTGGTGGTCATAACAAGCAAGACAAACAGCGGTTGAAAAACACTATACTACGTGCGGCCAGCAGTTAACAGCCTCGTTGATCAGGCCCTGATCCACCAGGAGGCCTGGTCATGGACCAAGCCGTGGAGGCGTTGATCCCCTGAATACTTTCCAGGTAGACTCCAGGTAGCCACAAGTTTCCTTTTAATGAGTATGCACCACTGTACTAGACGCAGTGTTTACAGTCTAAAAAAAGTATCGAAAGTTTGAAACCCATCCGTAGAGGCATTCCCAGATTATCGCAGGAAAACCAGACCCTGGAATGCATTCTCACAGTTGAACCTCTGACACCAGAGATGAACTAAAATAAGTCACATGGATATAACCGAGAGAACACCTGAAGCAGACCTGGGATACTCTCGAGCCTCACCTTCCAGTGACTTGACAACGGTACAGAATAGAGCCGAAAAACTTCTCAGGAAAATCTTTGCCTTCAGTGCAGACTCCTGGGGAATTGTTCCAGCCACGATGTTGTGATTATTTTATGTTCTTCTCGTCCACTCAGGTGCTCACACCTCACCTCATTTAGTGCTCACACCTCACCTTCCTGAGTGCTCACACCTCACCTTCCTGAGTGCTCACACCTCACCTCACTGAGTGCTTAAACCTCACCTCCTTGAGTGCTCACATCTCACCTCCCTGAGTTCTCACACCTCACTAAGTGCTCACACCTTACCTCACTGAGTGCTCACACCTCACCTCCGTGAGTGCTCACATCTCACCCCTCTGATTGCTCACACCTCACCTCACTGAGTTCTCACACCTCACCTCACTGAGTACTTACACCTCACCTCCTTGAGTGGTCACACCTTACCTCACTTAGTGCTCACACCTCACCTCACTGAGTGCTCACATCTCACCTCCCTGAGTGCTCAGACCTCACCTCGCTGAGTAATCACACCTCACCTCACTGAGTGCTCACACCTCACCTCCCTGAGTGCTCACACCTCACCTCACTGAGTGCTCACACCTCACCTCACTGAGTGCTCACACCTCACCTCACTGAGTGCTCACACCTCACCTCCCTGAGTAGTCACACCTCATCTCCCTGAGTGTTCACACCTCACCTCACTGAGTGCTCACACCTCATCTCACTGAGTGCGCACAATCACCGCCCTGAGTGCTCACACCTCACCTCACTGAGTGCTCACACCTCACCTCCCTAACTGCTCACACCTCACCTCCTGCCGTTATCAAAATCCTTTTGTGTATTAATTAATGTATAGACTTTAAAAGCCTGTTGTACAAGCGAGACGTCGCCCCAATAAAAGTTTAGCCCTCTATCTGTGTTGATTTCAATCCAAATCCCACATAGTAGTTAAATCCTGATTACAAGGATGGTAATTTCCTCAGCTTGAGAGAGAGAGAGAGAGAGGAGAGAGAGAGAGAGAGAGAGAGAGAGAGAGAGAGAGAGGGAGAGAGAGAGAGAGAGAGAGAGAGAGAGAGAGAGAGAGAGAGAGAGAGAGAGAGAGAGACTGCTTGACAGAGTAGAGAACAGAGCAAGACGTCTCATCTCTCGCCTGGACCCATCCTGGATGGATCTGTCATTTCAGCAGAGCCTTCAACATAGGAGGGATGTGGGTGGCCTTACTGTTATGTACAAGGCCAATATTGTCAAAATACCACACTTGGATCCACTTCGAGGACAGCGCGAAACAAGCTTTTATGCCACAAGACGGGCAGAAAGCAGCAACTTCACTCTGGCTGTACCCTTCTCCAGAACATCACTCCATCTGAGATCATACATACCCAGGATGACTCGAGTATGGAACACATTCGTTCAGCATAATGATGTCAACGAGATAACGTCAGTTGATCAAATGAAAATGCTGGCCCACAGATGGCTCCAACTTCATCCTGTTCCCTACTTGTATGTCTCATAACAATAAAAATGCTTTCAAATGAGCTGATGTAGGTAACAGCTCTTAGCTTGTCAATAAAGTTAGGAATCCTTAACCTGTAAATAGCTTGTCAATAAGCTAGGGATCCTTAACCTTGTCAAACCATGTGTAAAAAAAAAAAAAAAAAAAAAAAAAAAAAAAAAAAAAAAAAAAAAAAAAAAAAAAAAAAAGAGAGAGAGAGAGAGAAAGAAAGAGAGAGAGAGAGAGATGAGAGAGAGAGAGAGAGAGGAGAGAGAGAGAGAGAGAGAGAGAGAGAGAGAGAGAGAGAGAGAGAGGGAGAGAGAGACAGAGAGAGAGAGAGAGAGAGAGAGAGAGAGAGAGAGAGAGAGAGAGAGAGAGAGAGAGAGAGAGAGACTTCACAACAACAGCCCTCCCTCCAGACACAGAGTGAAGGTATCAATCTCCAACAAGAGTCTGTGCTCTGCAAAACTGGTCGTCGAACTTCTCGCCAGACCTGAAGACCTAGGTAACGAGCTAAATTACTCAGTTCTCAAGAGATGCTAATTCCCACAAATTGGCTGACTGGAGCTGACTGGCTGACAGGCTGGGGGATGGCTGACAGACTGAGAGTTGTCTCTTTTCTCTCTCTCTCTCTCTCTAACTTCCATTCTCACACCCTCTTCCCTTACCTATATGCTTCCATTCTACCTTTCCCTCCTGTCTCCTACCTACAATCCCACCCTCTCTTTCACACTCATCTTCCCCCTCACATCTCACGCTCTCTATGTTCCATTTTCAACCTTACATTCTACTCTTTCATTTTCATTCGTTCGTTACTCTGTCCCACGTTCACTGTCTCACTCTCTCCACCACCCACTCTCCCCCCTTCTCTTTCTCTCTCTCCTTTCCTTTCCCTAACTCTCACTGCCTTGTTCTCTTCACCTCTTCCTCCTCTCTACTTTCCTACCTGCTCATACACTCGTGAAGGGAAACCCACCGTTTCTATTACCCCACACCTGCCCCACACCTGCCCCATACCTACACCACACCTGCCCACCACAACTAGCCCAGCTGTAGAACACTCATGTTAATCTCGTTATATACGCGAATAAGTGTAGCAGTGCTTGGAGAGCCTTGGCCTGTTGTTGTTATAGGAGGAGGAGGAGGAGCAGATTGTAGGAGGGTAAAGGTGGAGGAGGAGGAGGTGAAAAGGAGTTCTAGGAGGCGGCGAAGGAGCAGCAGGATGCGGAATAAGAAGCTGGAGGAGCCACAGAAGATAGATGAGAGGGGACGAGGTAGATAAGGAGGTATTATTTGAGAATAGAGAAGATAAGAATGACGAATGACGGGAAGGGAGGTAGAAGAATGATGAAATGGAGGAGAATGAGGAGGGAGAACAGGAGGTTGAGACTGGAGATGAGCAGAAGGGAAATAAAGTTAAAAATGATGATGAGGAAGAATAGGAGGAAGAGATGGAGGAGGAGGAGGGGGAGGAGGCGACGAGGAAGGCACATATGTTCAGAAAACTTGAGCAGGGAGGATCACTTTCCAAAGTGTCAGTACGCAAGACTCTGCACGAAAAGTTTGAGATGACGTTCATAACTCGCACCAACCAGCGTCTTCATAAAACAAAAAACAAAAAAAAAAAAAAACCACGAAAAAATGGAAAACTGTCTTCAGAAACAACGCATGTATCCATATATATATATATATATATATATATATATATATATATATATATATATATATATATATATATATATATATATATATATATATATATATATATATGCAAAACAACCACTCTGAAAGAATAAGAAATTCCAAGCGCTTTCGTGACTACTCACATTATCAAGGAACTATATATTATATATATATATATATATATTATATATATATATATATATATATATATATATATATATATATATATATATATAAACTATCTGAAAGATGATTCACACTTGATGTTGACTTTGAATTTCAAGGACAGTGTATCATTACTATTTTGATCTATAATTAAAGCACTTTTACCTTTTTTAATTGAAAGTGTAACTTATTACTTTAATTTTACCCAGCCTCTGAATGACCACTTACTCTGAGTTGAGTGCTTCACGTTTATGACACAGTGATCCTCATCCTTGAACTTCACCTATAACAATATTTCTCTTTACTTCCTCTAAATTACCCCAGTTACTCACATTCTATTTCATTGAGTTTGTTTTAGAAGATCTATTACTGTAAGGCTGGTAATGATTAGACGCTTTTTAGTTTTTACTATCTACGAGTCTGATGAAGCACAAGCTGACCTCGGAGCACCAGTGTGTGTGTGTGTGTACTCACCTAGTT
>NC_069420.1:11731450-11768950 GCF_026875155.1 Cherax quadricarinatus
AGTCAAACTTCCACTGTTGAGGTCTTCAGTTGCACAAGACCCTGGTGCTGTTGAGGTCTTCAGTTGCACAAGACCCTGGTGCTGTTGAGGTCTTCAGTTGCACAAGACCCTGGTGCTGTTGAGGTCTTCAGTTGCACAAGACCCTGGTGCTTTTGAGGTCTTCAGTTGCACAAGACTCTGGTGCTGTTGAGGTCTTCAGTTGCACAAGACTCTGGTGCTGTTGAGGTCTTCAGTTGCACAAGACCCTGGTGCTGTTGAGGTCTTCAGTTGCACAAGACCCTGGTGCTGTTGAGGTCTTCAGTTGCACAAGACCCTGGTGCTGTTGAGGTCTTCAGTTGCACAAGACTCTGGTGCTGTTGAGGTCTTCAGTTGCACAAGACTCTGGTGCTGTTGAGGTCTTCAGTTGCACAAGACCCTGGTGCTGTTGAGGTCTTCAGTTGCACAAGACTCTGGTGCTGTTGAGGTCTTCAGTTGCATAAGACCCTGGTGCTGTTGAGGTCTTCAGTTGCACAAGACCCTGGTGCTGTTGAGGTCTTCAGTTGCACAAGACTCTGGTGCTGTTGAGGCCTTCAGTTGCACAAGACTCTGGTGCTGTTGAGGTCTTCAGTTGCACAAGACTCTGGTGCTGTTGAGGTCTTCAGTTGCACAAGACCCTGGTGCTGTTGAGGTCTTCAGTTGCACAAGACCCTGGTGCTGTTGAGGTCTTCAGTTGCACAAGACCCTGGTGCTTTTGAGGTCTTCAGTTGCACAAGACTCTGGTGCTGTTGAGGTCTTCAGTTGCACAAGACTCTGGTGCTGTTGAGGTCTTCAGTTGCACAAGACCCTGGTGCTGTTGAGGTCTTCAGTTGCACAAGACCCTGGTGCTGTTGAGGTCTTCAGTTGCACAAGACCCTGGTGCTTTTGAGGTCTTCAGTTGCACAAGACTCTGGTGCTGTTGAGGTCTTCAGTTGCACAAGACTCTGGTGCTGTTGAGGTCTTCAGTTGCACAAGACCCTGGTGCTGTTGAGGTCTTCAGTTGCACAAGACCCTGGTGCTGTTGAGGTCTTCAGTTTGCACAAGACCCTGGTGCTGTTGAGGTCTTCAGTTGCACAAGACCCTGGTGCTGTTGAGGTCTTCAGTTGCACAAGACCCTGGTGCTTTTGAGGTCTTCAGTTGCACAAGACTCTGGTGCTGTTGAGGTCTTCAGTTGCACAAGACTCTGGTGCTGTTGAGGTCTTCAGTTGCACAAGACCCTGGTGCTGTTGAGGTCTTCAGTTGCACAAGACCCTGGTGCTGTTGAGGTCTTCAGTTGCACAAGACCCTGGTGCTGTTGAGGTCTTCAGTTGCACAAGACCCTGGTGCTGTTGAGGTCTTCAGTTGCACAAGACTCTGGTGCTGTTGAGGTCTTCAGTTGCACAAGACTCTGGTGCTGTTGAGGTCTTCAGTTGCACAAGACCCTGGTGCTGTTGAGGTCTTCAGTTGCACAAGACCCTGGTGCTGTTGAGGTCTTCAGTTGCACAAGACTCTGGTGCTGTTGAGGTCTTCAGTTGCACAAGACTCTGGTGCTGTTGAGGTCTTCAGTTGCACAAGACCCTGGTGCTGTTGAGGTCTTCAGTTGCACAAGACTCTGGTGCTGTTGAGGTCTTCAGTTGCATAAGACCCTGGTGCTGTTGAGGTCTTCAGTTGCACAAGACCCTGGTGCTGTTGAGGTCTTCAGTTGCACAAGACTCTGGTGCTGTTGAGGCCTTCAGTTGCACAAGACTCTGGTGCTGTTGAGGTCTTCAGTTGCACAAGACTCTGGTGCTGTTGAGGTCTTCAGTTGCACAAGACCCTGGTGCTGTTGAGGTCTTCAGTTGCACAAGACCCTGGTGCTGTTGAGGCCTTCACAAGAGGTCTTGCACAAGACCTTGCTGTTGACGGGGTTAAAATATTTCCTGCTAGACTGCATACTTAAAAATCCCCCGTTTTGTGCACCGCGTTGGCACTGGCGTGGCCTCAGGAGCTTCCGATGTCTCAATCCCCCAGCCTCCTGGTGGAGGCCGCGAAGGTGCCGCTGGATGTGCCAAGTCAATCTCTGGTGGGAAGGTGGGGTTGGCACTCCAGTGACGGGGGAAGGATTCTCGCTTCTCCAGCAATCAGTATTCTCAAGGTTCCTTCCCCACACACTTTTACCACATTCGACTAGCTTTTTTACTACAGGTTTTCTTAAGTAAAATAACAATAATCACAATAATAATAATAATAATAATAATAATAATAATAATAATAATAATAATAATTTAATTATTATTAACATATCGGCCGTTTCCCACCGAGGCAAGGTGACCCGAAATAGAAGAAACACTTTCATCATCGTTCACTCCATCACTGTCTTGCCAGAGGCACGCCGGCAATAGTTAAAAATCTGCAACATATCAACAGCTCTCCTTGAGAGTGCAGGCACTGTACCTCCCACCTCCAGGACTCAAGTCTGGCTAACCGGTTTCCCTGAATCCCTTCATAAATGTTACTTTGCTCACACTCCAACAACGCGTCAAGTCTTAAAAATCACTTGTCTCCACTCACTCCTATCTAAAATCCTCACACACGCTTGCTGGAAGTCCAAGCTTCTCTCACACAAAACCTTCTTTACACCCTCCATCCAATCTAATAACAATAATTACCCCTGCAAGTGGCAATCACCAACAACCTGACTGATCACATTCACGGACGGAGGATCGAGTTTTTAACCACTCCTTGCGTTGAAAGGCACACAGTATTATGGAGTTGAAGAACATTTTTACTAAGTGATGCCAGGAGGACGAGTAATAATACCAGGAGGTGACTAATGGTACCAGGAGGGTGATTAATACCAGGAAGGCGATTAATGGTACCAGCAGGGTGATTAATGATACCAGGAGGGCGATTAATGACAGAAGGGGGCAATTAATGATACTAGGAGGGCGATTAATAATACCAGGAGGGCGATTAATGGTACCAGGAGGGTGATTAATACCAGGAAGGTGATTAATATCAGGAGGGCGATTAATGGTACCAGGTGGGCGATTAGTGATACCAGGAGGGCGATTAATGATACCAGAAGGGTGATTAATGATACCAAGAGGGAGATTAGTGATACCAGGAGGGCGATTAATGACACCAGGAGACGATTAATAATACCAGGAGGCGATTAATAATACCAGGAGGGCGATTAGTAATACCAGGAGGGCGAGTAATGATACTAGGAGGGTGACTGACACCAGAAGGGCGATTAATAGTACCAGGAGGGCGATTAATGATACCTGGAGGGCGATTAGTGATACCTGGAGGGCGATTAGTGATACCTGGAGGGTATCTAAAATTGGCCCATCTGGAATAACAGACACTTAAATTACATAACATAATGTGAAGGTTGGGTACTGAGTGCAAGGAGTGGTGGAGGCTCGATCCTCCGATCACTAAAACGTATATGGGAAGCAGTCTTCGTAGACCCCCCTCTCTGTTCCCTTTGCTCCTAGTCTCCTTCCGAGCGAGTGGCTGCCTTCACATGTCGCGGACTGGTAATTACGACACCTGACAGTAACTCCTGCGGTACAAGACACGCCCGTTACGGTAAAAGTGGGTTATGGTACTCCGTAGAAACTAGCGTAGTTACCGCGAGGACTCAACATAAACTATCGGCTGAGAATAAAAGAAAAGAAACAACGATTAAATATATCGACAACAAATCAATTAATAACTTTCAGCACCCCCTCCCCCCCCCCAAAAAAAAAACTGTCTAAGTTACTTTTGTGTTACAAAATAAAAATATAAATAAATTTCCAACAACAATAACAGCATGGTGAAACAAGAAACAAGTAGACACAAGAAGGCTTTATTAAAAGCGACGTTGTTCCTAGTGAGAGCTTTATCAAGTTACGTAGTGTACCACGCACTTATTCCTTGTAAAGGTCAGCAGACAGACACTAAGAAGAAGGTTGGGTCAGGTGACAGGGGAAGCGTAGGTAAGTACACGGGATGTAGGTAGGTGAAGTAGGTGAGAGGAATACATTTGACACACACAGAGAGGGTTGGTTTAGGGGGACCAGAGAATCTGCATAAGAGGAATCCCGTGGAACAGGTATGTCGTAGAGTGGTGTGGGTGAGCGGTTCAGCAATGGTAAATGCATCAGTGTTTTGCACGATCCTAATACCTGGATGTGGGCAGCCTCGACACACTTTCCCTTGCTCCTGTCAGTCTCCTCTGCCATTAACTCCATGAGACGTAAGTAGCAGTTTCTATGTTGTTACGGAGGCCTTCCTGACGTCTATCTTCCTGGACTGGTGAATTGAGACCACGGGCCGTCCCGCCTATATAGTTCGTCACGCCTGGAACAAGAAGTGGTGTGAAGCTGTGTAAGTGAATATGGTAGGGAAGTCGAGGGCGCGTGTCATCGGTGAATATAATCTAGTTGTAAATAAACGTTAGCTCTGTTTGTGTGTCCTTTCTGCGGGTTCGTTTATTATCTTCCATAGAGAAAGTGGCGTGTGATCAACAGTCTGCTTTACTAAACAGTCCCTTGCTGTCATTGCCAGAGTGTAGAGCTATGACGGTACTGTGAGTACAGAATTATGACGGTAGTCTGAGTACAGAGTTATAATGATAATCTTAGTACATAGTTATGACGGTAGTCTTAGTACAAAGTTATAGCGGTAGCCTGATTACAGAGGTGTGATGGTAGTCTGATTACAGAGCTACAGACAATAACAACTTAATACTAACCTACCATAAAAAAAAAAAAATCCTCTTTCGCACCGCTGACGCCGCGCCAAAACACATCAAGTCTACTAAACAGCCCCAATATAACGCCAGAAAGCTCATTTGCTGAATAAGAAAGAAATACGAAGGTCAGAATTATTTCTGTGGTTATTTTAGTCAGGCGCGAACCATGTCTCAAAGGATCTCAAAGGATTTCCGCACACACACACACACACACACATACACACACACACACACACACACACACACACACACACACACACACACACACACACACACACAACACGGCACCACAGTCACGAAAACGACTGATCTGACTTGACTAGACCAGATGTGGTCACACCTCACCACCACACGTCCCTAGACACCTTCAGACCTGGCCTGATTTTTTTTTGCCTGCTAGTAGCTGTATAGCCCTTGTGGCTTAGCGCTTCTTTTTGATTATAATAATAATAATAATAATTGCCTGCTAGTAGCATTACCTACTTGTAATTATATTTTAAGGCAGCCAGATGTAGCTCCTGGTTCTGCCACTTAATTTTAGACCAAATACTCAAGGTGTGTGTGTGTGTGTGTGTGTGTGTGTGTGTGTGTGTGTGTGTGTGTGTGTGTGTGTGTGTGTGTTTGTGTGTACTCACCTATATATCGTTGCAGGGTTCGATTCACAGCTCCTGGCCCCGCCTCTTGGCTAGTCGCTTTTGGGTCCACTCTCTCCCTGCTCCAAGAGCTCATCGTACCTTTTCTTAAAACTATGTATGGAACCCGCCTCTACTATTCTACTCTTAGATTATTCTACTTCGTGTGAGTGTGTGTGTGTAATGGTTATAATTAGCATATTCAGGAGGAAGCACTCAACCCGTAAGAGCCGTGCAGTGCCGGGGAGGAACTTGAGTCAATCAGGTTCCATTCATGATAAGGTAGCTCCAACTCCGTGCATCAAGAGCCCTTCACCAACAAGGGGTCTTGATAAGTTAAAAAAAATACATGTAATATTTCTGTTTGCACTATTACTCATTAAATTATTGTTACTAGTGCAAAGAGTGAATATATTTTGACATGCAAATCCGAAGAAAAAATGGCAAGCCAATAAGAGGTTAACAATCAGATGCCCAGCAATAAGGGAGCTGCCTCAGCTATGTAGATTCAACACCGGCCAAGTGTATGTGAATGTAATAACCTTGCAAGCCTGGCCAGCTGGCATGCAGCTGGTGTGGGACTACATATGTGCATCCACACTATATGACACCTATCTCCAATATACCAGGGATGAAAGAGGAGCAGATGCCATCCTCAAGGAGTCCCATTTGACTTTGGCAAATGTAACATGTTTGTTACCATAGGTTCAGAGGCCCCTCGACTTATGGAGAAAGAGTGCATCTAAGTTCCTTAAGGAGCTAGGCAAAGAGGGTCTTCAGAACAAGTATCCCAGCACAGCCAGTTTTCTGTTACAGCGACTCAGTGTTGCGGTTCAGAGGGGTAACGCCTCTTGTATTCCGGGAACGAGTCACAGCTCTTATCAGACTGGAGAGATATCTGATATGTAATTGTTGACAAACAGATATGTGTTCTTGTACTGTATCCCTCAAACTTTATGTACTGGGTAGTCCATTAATGTATCCTTCAGATTATATCTTTATTGTACCTTGATAAGAGCTGGTGTTTACCTGGAGGTAGTTCCGAGGGGGTCAATGCCCCCGCCGCTCAGTTTCTGACCAGGCCTTGTGGTGGATCAGGGTCTGATCAACCAGGCTGTTAGTGCCGACCGCACGCAATCCAACGTAGGAACCGCCGCCCGGCTGATCGCCAATGTCTGCCTCACGGAGAAATCAAAATATTTTTATTTAAAACGAAGCATTTTTTTCTATAATAATGCAAAAAAATCTGTGAATTCGTAAAAAAAAATGGCGCTTCCGGGGGACTATCACCCCCTCCCTTCCCACCCACCCATCTTTAAGGGGGAGGGGAGGGGGCAGAGGTCTGCCTTTGAGAAAGGATTTTTCTCAACAGTAGCACTGACAGCTGGAGTCTGTCAGCACACACACTACCAGATGTCACCCCTCACTTCCTCTAAACTTATTTCTTAATATGTCACTCATATCAAATCTCCAGTTACTTGACAAAATGAAAGAATACTTCGTCTCTCTCTCTCTCTCTCCTTCTTCCCATCTCTCTCTCCGTCTCCCCCCTCTCTCCGTCTTCCCCCCTCTCTCCGTCTTCCCCCCTCTCTCCGTCTTCCCCCCTCTCTCCGTCTCCCTCCGCTCTCTCTCTCTCCTTCCCATCTCTCTCACCGTCTCCTCTCTTTCTCCGACTACTCCCCTCTCTCTCCGTCTCCCCCCCTCTCTCTCTCTCCGTCTCCCCCCTCTCTCTCTCTCTCCGTCTCCCCCCTCTCTCTCTCTCTCTCCGTCTCCCCCCCTCTCTCTCTCTCTGTCTTACACACAACTTCCCATAAATATTTACAAGGAAATTCAAGGTTCATCCCCCGAGGGCCCAACCAATCACGGGAGGGAAGTGCAATGACGCAAATCTGGCGTCACACCTGCCGATGGCCCAGCCAATCACGAGACGAGACAGTGATGACGCAAGCATGACGTCACACTCACCCAGGGTTAAACCAATCACAGGACAAGACGGCGATGACGCACACTTGACGTCACATAGGCTCTTTGTACACCCAGAATTTAATTTAGCGATTAAGCTTTTCGTAATTACTGTTATATATCCTAAGGGTCATACAGCACCTGGGAACAGAGCAGGCAATCAGGTTTGATCCGAAGAAGAGGTACGTAGCTCCAATACCTAGAATGAAGAGCCTTACAGGAAGGAAATCCACCATCTTAAATTCAATTTGCACCATTTCCCATTATCTGGTGTTGCGCTGAAAACACACACACACACAGACACACACAGACACAGACACAGACACACACACACACACACACACACACACACACACACACACACACACACACACACACACACACACACACACACACACACACACAAGGTGGACAGAGATAGGATGTTCCAGAGAGGGGACACAGGGACAAGGGGTCACAACTGGAAGCTGGACTCAGACGAGTCACAGGGACGTTAGGAAGTATTTCTTCAGTCATAGAGTTGTCAGCAAGTGGAATAGCCTAGCAAGTGAAGTAGTGGAGGCAGGAACCATACATAGTTTTAAGAAGAGGTATGACAAAGCTCAGGAAGCAGAGAGAGAGAGGATCCAGTAGCGATCAGTGAAGAGGCGGCGCCAGGAGCTGAGTCTCGACCCCTGCAACCACAATTAGGTGAATTAGGTGAGTACACACATACACACACAGAGTGCAAGTGCAACGTTATAAAGCTTGGAGAAGGATAAAGAAGACAGCAGACGGAATACAGCCTAAGAGGTCAGTGGCTGCAAAACTCACTCAATGAAAAAGATCTTGGGGTGAGCATCATGCCGAGCACATCTGGGGCGCACGTCAATCAAATAACTGCTGCAGCATACGGCCGCCTGGCAAACCTGAGAACAGCATCTCAGCATCTAAGTAAGGAGTCATTCACAACACTGTACATTGGAAGACAGGAGAGATAGGGGAAGATATGATAACATATAAAATATTGAGAGGAATTGACAAGGTGGATAGGAACAAGGGGTCACAACTCAGATGAGTCACAGGGATGTCAGGAAGTATTTCTTCAGTCATAGAGATGTGAAGAAGTGAAACAGTCTGGAGAGTGACGTAGTGGAGGCAGGGTCCATACATAGCTTTAAGAAGAGATATGATAAAGCTCAAGGAGCAGTTAATGGACCTAGTAGCGACCAGTGAAGAGGTGGGGACAGGAGCTATGACTCGACCCCTGCAATCACAATTTGGTGAGTACACACACACACACACACACACACACACACACACACACACACACACAAACAGTAGGCTACCAAACAATGCTAATTTCATATCTCTGAATATACAGAGTCGAACATTCTCTCTCTCTCTCTCTCTCTCTCTCTTTCTCTCTCTCTCTCCTCTCTCTCTCTCTCTCTCTCACACACACACACACACTCACTCACTTTCAACACTAACTTGCGTTAAAAATTCTAGCACATTGTAAATTCTTGCCGAGCGTTACTTTACTAGGGCAAATATATTCCTGGTCAGTAACGCGAGAATTCGCACACCCTCTGGAATTTGTAAATGGATCTTAAATCAGAGTAATTCCAGCATTGCAGAACTAATCTCCTTGGAATTCCAGGAATAATCTGTTTCCTGTGAGTGGCTTTACTTTCCTAAATTCCCAGTTCCTGCTGTGATCCCAGGACACGGTGACGTGCTAGGAGGAGCTGAGGTGCTGGGAACCCAGGACACGGTGACGTGCTAGGAGCTGAGGTGCTGGGAACCCAGGACACGGTGACGTGCTAGGAGCTGAGGTGCTGGGAACCCAGGACACGGTGACGTGCTAGGAGGAGCTGAGGTGCTGGGAACCCAGGACGCGGTGACGTGCTAGGAGGAGCTGAGGTGCTGGGAACCCAGGACGCGGTGACGTGCTAGGAGGAGCTGAGGTGCTGGGAACCCAGGACACGGTGACGTGCTAGGAGGAGCTGAGGTGCTGGGAACCCAGGACGCGGTGACGTGCTAGGAGGAGCTGAGGTGCTGGGAACCCAGGACGCGGTGACGTGCTAGGAGGAGCTGAGGTGCTGGGAACCCAGGATGCGGTGACGTGCTAGGAGGAGCTGAGGTGCTGGGAACCCAGGACGCGGTGACGTGCTAGGAGGAGCTGAGGTGCTGGGAACCCAGGACACGGTGACGTGCTAGGAGGAGCTGAGGTGCTGGGAACCCAGGATGCGGTGACGTGCTAGGAGGAGCTGAGGTGCTGGGAACCAAGGACACGGTGACGTGCTAGGAGGAGCTGAGGTGCTGGGAACCCAGGACGCGGTGACGTGCTAGGAGCTGAGGTGCTGGGAACCCAGGACGCGGTGACGTGCTAGGAGGAGCTGAGGTGCTGGGAACCCAGGACACGGTGACGTGCTAGGAGGAGCTGAGGTGCTGGGAACCCAGGATGCGGTGACGTGCTAGGAGGAGCTGAGGTGCTGGGAACCCAGGACACGATGACGTGCTAGGAGGAGCTGAGGTGCTGGGAACCCAGGACGCGGTGACGTGCTAGGAGCTGAGGTGCTGGGAACCCAGGACACGGTGACGTGCTAGGAGGAGCTGAGGTGCTGGGAACCCAGGACACGTTGGTGCTAGGAGGAGCTGAGGTGCTGGGAACCCAGGACACGGTGACGTGCTAGGAGGAGCTGAGGTGCTGGGAACCCAGGACGCGGTGACGTACTAGGAGCTAAGGTGCTGGGAACCCAGGACGCGGTGACGTGCTAGGAGGGGCTGAGGTCCTGGGAACCCAGGACGCGGTGACGTGCTAGGAGCTGAGGTGCTGGGAACCCAGGACGCGGTGACGTGCTAGGAGCTGAGGTGCTGGGAACCCAGGACGCGGTGATGTGGTGAGGTGCTGGGAACCTGGCTGAGAGATGAGTTTCTATCTCGCTATTTACACGAAGGACTGAGGCTAGAGTTGAGTACCAACACAGTGTGGAGTACTAACATAGTGTGGAGTACTAACATAGTGTGGAGTACCAACATAGCGTGGAGTACCAACAGTGTGGAGTACTAACAGTGTTGAGTGCCAACATAGTTTTGAGTACTAACAGTGTTGAGTACCAACATAGTTTTGAGTACCAACATAGTGTTGAGTAGCAACAGTGTTGAGTACCAGTGAGTACCAACAGTGTTGAGTACCACTGAGTAGCAACAGTGTTGAGTACCACTGAGTAGCAACAGTGTTGAGTACCACTGAGTACCAACAGTGCTGAGTACCAACAGTGTTGAGTGCCAACATAGTGTTGAGTACCAACAGTGTTGAGTACCAACAGTGTTGAGTACCAACATAGCGTTGAGTACCATTGAGTACCAACAGAGTTGAGCGCCAACATAATGTTGAGTACCAACATAGTGTTGAGTACCAACAGTGTTGAGTGCCAACATAGTGTTAAGTACCAACAGTGTTGAGTACCAACATAATGTTGAGTACCATTGAGTACCAACATAGTGTTGAGTACCAACAGTGTTGAGTGCCAACATAGTGTTAAGTACCAACAGTGTTGAGTACCTACATAATGTTGAGTACCATTGAGTACCAACATAGTGTTGAGTACAAACAGTGTTGAGTGCCAACATAGTGTTAAGTACCAACAGTGTTGAGTACCTACATAATGTTGAGTACCATTGAGTACCAACATAGTGTTGAGTACAAACAGTGTTGAGTACCAACATAGTGTTAAGTACCAACAGTGTTGAGTACCAACATAATGTTGAGTACCATTGAGTACCAACATAGTGTTGAGTACCAACAGTGTTGAGTGCCAACATAGTGTTGAGTACCAATACAGCATTGAGTACCAACACAGTTGAGTACCAAGATAGTGTGGAGTACCAACATACTGTGGAGTACTAACACGGAATAAAGTTCTAGCTGGTTGACCAACTAACCAGCTGGCCATCTTACAACCGGTTGGGCTGTCAGCATGACGGCCGTTTGACGAACTGACCGGATGGCCGGCTAACTGGTAGAGGGGCTGACCAGTCAACCGGTTTATTGGCCGCCAATCTCAACCGGCTGGCTGGCTGGCTGGCTGGCCGGCTGGCCGGCTGGCTGGCTGGCTGGCTGGCTGGCTGGCCGGCTGGCTGGCTGGCTGGCCGGCTGGCTGGCTGGCTGGCTGGCTGGCTGGCTGGCTGGCTGGCTGGCTGGCTGGCTGGCCGGCTGGCTGGCTGGCTGGCCGGCTGGCTGGCTGGCTGGCTGGCTGGCTGGCTGGCTGGCTGGCTGGCTGGCTGGCTGGCTGGCTGGCTGGCTGGCTGGCCGGCTGGCTGGCTGGCTGGCTGGCTGGCTAGCTGGCTGGCTGGCTGGCTGGCTGGCTGGCTGGCTGGCTATCCACCAGACACTAACCACAGCACTGATTTAATGAGTCCTGGAGGAAGGAGTAGAGAAGGAGGGAGAGAGGGAAGAAATAGGAGGGAGTTATGGAGAAGGAAGGAGGAGAAGTCAGGGATTATGAAAGTAAGGAAGGTAGGAAGGGAGGGAAGATAGGTAGGAAGGAATGAAAGTCAGGAAGGATGGGAGGGAGGGAAGGGAAGGTAGGAAGGAAGGGAAGGAAGGGAAATCAGGAATGAAAGGAAGGAAGGAAGGAAGGGAAGGAAGGGAAATCAGGAATGAAAGGAAGGAAGGAAGGGAAGGCAAAGTAGGAAGTTAGGAAGCAAGGAAGAGAAAACAAACGAGGAAGAGAAGAAATCCAGTGGAGAGAGGAAGAGAGAGAGAGAGAGAGAGAGAGAGAGAGAGAGAGAGAGAGAGAGAGAGAGAGAGAGAGAGAGAGAGAGAGAGAGACTATAATATATGCCCGTCATATTAATTCTCTTAACCCAAAATAAATAGTCAAAAAAAATCTTTTTCGTTTTATTCTGAAACAAGAATTAAAATTCTGGTCGAACAGAATATACGAAATATAAAGTTATTTATATTTTTCTTCTTCGTTTTATTTTCTTTCTCTCTCCCTCATTCTTTGTCTCTCTATTCCACATTCTTTGTTTCAATCATTCTTTGTCTCCCTCATTCTTTGTCTCTCCACCTAATTCTTTGTCTCTCTCCCTCATTCTTTGTCTCTCACCCTCATTCTTTGTCTCTCTCCCTCATTCTTTGTCCCTCCCCCTAATTTTTTGTCTCTCCCCCTCATTCTTTGTCTCCCTCATTTTTTGTCTCTCCCCCTCATTCTTTGCCCCCCCCTTCCTTCCTTTTTTTGCTCTCAGGCACTGAAGATGCGGGGAGCCTGAAAGGAGAGAACGAGAAAAGAAGAGAGAAGGGAAGGGAAAAAGAGAAAGAGGGGGAAAGGAGCAGAAAAGGAATGAAGAGGAGAGAGAGGGAAGCCCTCCCTCACTTTAAGTTCAACTACATCCCTCCCTCACTTTAAGTTCAACTACACCCCTCCCTCACTTTAAGTTCAACTACACCCCTCCCTCACTTTAAGTTCAACAACATCCATGCCTCACTTTAAGTTCAACTACACCCCTCCCTCACTTTAAGTTCAACAACATCCATGCCTCACTTTAAGTTCAACTACACCCCTCCCTCACTTTAAGTTCAACAACATCCATGCCTCACTTTAAGTTCAACTACATCCATGCCTCACTTTAAGTTCAACTACATCCATGCCTCACTTTAAGTTCAACTACATCCATGCCTCACTTTAAGTTCAACTACATCCATGCCTCACTTTAAGTTCAACTACATCCATGCCTCACTTTAAGTTCAACTACACCCCTCCCTCACTTTAAGTTCAACAACATCCATGCCTCACTTTAAGTTCAACTACACCCCTCCCTCACTTTAAGTTCAACAACATCCATGCCTCACTTTAAGTTCAACTACATCCATGCCTCACTTAAAGTTCAACTACACCCCTCCCTCACTTTAAGTTCAACAACATCCCTCCCTCACTTTAAGTTCAACAACATCCATGCCTCACTTTAAGTTCAACTACACCCCTCCCTCACTTTAAGTTCAACTACATCCATGCCTCACTTTAAGTTCAACTACATCCATGCCTCACTTTAAGTTCAACTACACCCCTCCCTCACTTTAAGTTCAACTACATCCATGCCTCACTTTAAGTTCAACTACACCCCTCCCTCACTTTAAGTTCAACAACATCCATGCCTCACTTTAAGTTCAACTACACCCCTCCCTCACTTTAAGTTCAACTACATCCATGCCTCACTTTAAGTTCAACTACATCCATGCCTCACTTTAAGTTCAACTACACCCCTCCCTCACTTTAAGTTCAACTACATCCATGCCTCACTTTAAGTTCAACTACACCCCTCCCTCACTTTAAGTTCAACTACATCCATGCCTCACTTTAAGTTCAACTACACCCCTCCCTCACTTTAAGTTCAACTACATCCATGCCTCACTTTAAGTTCAACAACATCCATGCCTCACTTTAAGTTCAACTACATCCATGCCTCACTTTAAGTTCAACTACATCCATGCCTCACTTTAAGTTCAACTACATCCATGCCTCACTTTAAGTTCAACTACATCCATGCCTCACTTTAAGTTCAACTACACCCCTCCCTCACTTTAAGTTCAACTACATCCATGCCTCACTTTAAGTTCAACTACATCCATGCCTCACTTTAAGTTCAACTACATCCATGCCTCACTTTAAGTTCAACTACATCCATGCCTCACTTTAAGTTCAACTACATCCATGCCTCACTTTAAGTTCAACTACATCCATGCCTCACTTTAAGTTCAACTACATCCATGCCTCACTTTAAGTTCAACTACATCCATGCCTCACTTTAAGTTCAACTACATCCATGCCTCACTTTAAGTTCAACTACATCCATGCCTCACTTTAAGTTCAACTACATCCATGCCTCACTTTAAGTTCAACTACATCCATGCCTCACTTTAAGTTCAACTACATCCATGCCTCACTTTAAGTTCAACTACATCCATGCCTCACTTTAAGTTCAACTACACCCCTCCCTCACTTTAAGTTCAACTACATCCATGCCTCACTTTAAGTTCAACTACATCCATGCCTCACTTTAAGTTCAACTACATCCATGCCTCACTTTAAGTTCAACTACATCCATGCCTCACTTTAAGTTCAACTACATCCATGCCTCACTTTAAGTTCAACTACATCCATGCCTCACTTTAAGTTCAACTACATCCATGCCTCACTTTAAGTTCAACTACATCCATGCCTCACTTTAAGTTCAACTACATCCATGCCTCACTTTAAGTTCAACTACATCCATGCCTCACTTTAAGTTCAACTACATCCATGCCTCACTTTAAGTTCAACTACATCCATGCCTCACTTTAAGTTCAACTACATCCATGCCTCACTTTAAGTTCAACTACACCCCTCCCTCACTTTAAGTTCAACTACATCCATGCCTCACTTTAAGTTCAACTACATCCATGCCTCACTTTAAGTTCAACTACATCCATGCCTCACTTTAAGTTCAACTACATCCATGCCTCACTTTAAGTTCAACTACATCCATGCCTCACTTTAAGTTCAACTACATCCATGCCTCACTTTAAGTTCAACTACATCCATGCCTCACTTTAAGTTCAACTACATCCATGCCTCACTTTAAGTTCAACTACATCCATGCCTCACTTTAAGTTCAACTACATCCATGCCTCACTTTAAGTTCAACTACATCCATGCCTCACTTTAAGTTCAACTACACCCCTCCCTCACTTTAAGTTCAACTACATCCATGCCTCACTTTAAGTTCAACTACATCCATGCCTCACTTTAAGTTCAACTACATCCATGCCTCACTTTAAGTTCAACTACATCCATGCCTCACTTTAAGTTCAACTACATCCATGCCTCACTTTAAGTTCAACTACATCCATGCCTCACTTTAAGTTCAACTACATCCATGCCTCACTTTAAGTTCAACTACATCCATGCCTCACTTTAAGTTCAACTACATCCATGCCTCACTTTAAGTTCAACTACATCCATGCCTCACTTTAAGTTCAACTACATCCATGCCTCACTTTAAGTTCAACTACATCCATGCCTCACTTTAAGTTCAACTACATCCATGCCTCACTTTAAGTTCAACTACATCCATGCCTCACTTTAAGTTCAACTACATCCATGCCTCACTTTAAGTTCAACTACATCCATGCCTCACTTTAAGTTCAACTACATCCATGCCTCACTTTAAGTTCAACTACATCCATGCCTCACTTTAAGTTCAACTACATCCATGCCTCACTTTAAGTTCAACTACATCCATGCCTCACTTTAAGTTCAACTACATCCATGCCTCACTTTAAGTTCAACTACATCCATGCCTCACTTTAAGTTCAACTACATCCATGTCTCACTTTAAGTTCAACTACATCCATGCCTCACTTTAAGTTCAACTACATCCATGCCTCACTTTAAGTTCAACTACATCCATGCCTCACTTTAAGTTCAACTACATCCATGCCTCACTTTAAGTTCAACTACATCCATGCCTCACTTTAAGTTCAACTACATCCATGCCTCACTTTAAGTTCAACTACATCCATGTCTCACTTTAAGTTCAACTACATCCATGCCTCACTTTAAGTTCAACTACATCCATGTCTCACTTTAAGTTCAACTACATCCATGCCTCACTTTAAGTTCAACTACATCCATGCCTCACTTTAAGTTCAACTACATCCATGTCTCACTTTAAGTTCAACTACATCCATGTCTCACTTTAAGTTCAACTACATCCATGCCTCACTTTAAGTTCAACTACATCCATGTCTCACTTTAAGTTCAACTACATCCATGCCTCACTTTAAGTTCAACTACATCCATGCCTCACTTTAAGTTCAACTACATCCATGCCTCACTTTAAGTTCAACTACATCCATGCCTCACTTTAAGTTCAACTACATCCATGCCTCACTTTAAGTTCAACTACATCCATGCCTCACTTTAAGTTCAACTACATCCATGCCTCACTTTAAGTTCAACTACATCCATGCCTCACTTTAAGTTCAACTACATCCATGCCTCACTTTAAGTTCAACTACACCCCTCCCTCACTTTAAGTTCAACTACATCCATGCCTCACTTTAAGTTCAACTACATCCATGTCTCACTTTAAGTTCAACTACATCCATGTCTCACTTTAAGTTCAACTACATCCATGCCTCACTTTAAGTTCAACTACATCCATGTCTCACTTTAAGTTCAACTACATCCATGCCTCACTTTAAGTTCAACTACATCCATGCCTCACTTTAAGTTCAACTACATCCATGCCTCACTTTAAGTTCAACTACATCCATGCCTCACTTTAAGTTCAACTACATCCATGCCTCACTTTAAGTTCAACTACATCCATGCCTCACTTTAAGTTCAACTACATCCATGCCTCACTTTAAGTTCAACTACACCCCTCCCTCACTTTAAGTTCAACTACATCCATGCCTCACTTTAAGTTCAACTACATCCATGTCTCACTTTAAGTTCAACTACATCCATGTCTCACTTTAAGTTCAACTACATCCATGCCTCACTTTAAGTTCAACTACATCCATGTCTCACTTTAAGTTCAACTACATCCATGCCTCACTTTAAGTTCAACTACATCCCTCCTCACTTTAATTCAACTACTCCATGCCTCACTTAAGTTCAACTACATCCATGCCTCACTTTAAGTTCAACTACATCCATGCCTCACTTTAAGTTCAACTACATCCATGCCTCACTTTAAGTTCAACTACATCCATGCCTCACTTTAAGTTCAACTACATCCATGCCTCACTTTAAGTTCAACTACATCCATGCCTCACTTTAAGTTCAACTACATCCATGCCTCACTTTAAGTTCAACTACATCCATGCCTCACTTTAAGTTCAACTACATCCATGCCTCACTTTAAGTTCAACTACATCCATGCCTCACTTAAGTTCAACTACATCCATGCTCACTTTAAGTTCAACTACATCCATGCCTCACTTTAAGTTCAACTACATCCATGCCTCACTTTAAGTTCAACTAAATGCGTACACAATAATTAATTCCCTTGCTGTATCTAAAGAGATTGTCATATCATTTGTTGTGTGTGTGTGTGTGTGTGTGTGTGTGTGTGTGTGTGTGTGTGTGTGTGTGTGTGTGTGTGTGTGTGTGTGTGTGTGTGTGTGTGTGTGTGTGTGTGTGTACTCACCTAATTGTGGTTGCAGGGGTCGATTCATAGCTCCTGGTCCCGCCTCTCCATTGGTCGCTACTGTTTGTGTACAACTGACATGCATTTGACACCTCTGGTTCAGTTTAACACCCGATGACGGCGCCTCACTCATCGCTACACATGACACTAATCTATCACCGCACACTATGGAAGTGTCTGCAGGTGGGTGAGGTACAGGTGTGGAAAGTGCAAGTGGGGGTGTGTGCAGGTGGGGAAGGTGGGGGTGGCTGCAGGTGGGGAAGGTGGGTGTGTCAGCTTTAAGCCAGACACCCCACCATGATCCTGCCTAACTCTCGCACCCGGGGGAAATAAAAGACAACAACAGCAACAACAACAGCAACCATATCAGGAACAGTAACAATCATGATTACAGCAACAGTCATAGTAACAACAACAACAACAACAACAACTAATAATAATAATAACTAATAATAATAATAATAATTAATAATAATAATAATAATAACTAATAATAATAATAACTAATAATAATAATAATAATAATAACTAATAATAATAATAATAACTAATAATAATAATAATAATTAATAATAATAATAATAACTAATAATAATAATAATAACTAATAATAATAATAATAACTAATAATAATAATAACTAATAATAATAATAATAATTAACAATAATAACTAATAATAATAATAATAATAATAATAATAATAATAACAGTAATAATAATAATAATAATAATAATAATAATAATAATAATAATAATAATAATTAATAATAATAATAATAATAATAATAATAATAATAATAATAATAACAGTAATAATAATAATAATAATAACAGTAATAATAATAATAATAATAATAATAATAATAATAATAATAATAATAATAATAAAACTTGGTCAATGTAACATCCATGTACATTCAACATCCATCATAATGCCAGCAGGATATATACCAAATTGGCAATTAAAATACGGGATTAATTACACATATATAATACGGAATGTAAATTGGTGCGTATGTCAGTTTTTAGGGAGGGGGGGATATGCTATACTTTCGTATACGCATTAAAGTACGCATTACTAAACATTTCCTTGTCAGCATTTGGATGGAGGTCACTGGAGGGTCAGAGTGACCTCGTTTCAGGGAAGTCAACCTTCTTTCCCCGCAATCCAGCCCACCCATAAGCCATACACGGTTTAAAGACTAGGCATGACGGGATCCCGAAGATCAATAATTAATAGCGAATCTAGACGTGAAAGACGGATCAATAAGCTAAAAGAATGGACCTTAATATCAGCATGAGTTTATGTTCGTAAGAAAATAAACCAATTTTTTTTTAGGAAGATCAGCATGGGTTTAGTGCTAAACCTAGTTTACTCATATAAACTTGCTTCAAGGTTTAATTAGATTAACCTACTAATTCCAAAATCGGCCGTCCTGGAAATCCATGCCGCGCCTAAGCGCTTAATGCTATTACCCGATAATGGTTAAGGCCAATGATTTCATTGGCTGGATAATTCACTGACGGTGTAATAACTTTATGAAGCACACGCACACGTAACCACACGCACATGCACTCGCTTTCACACACACACACACACACACACACACACACACACACACACACACACACACACAGGGAGGAAGCATACATAACTTTAAGAAGAGGTACGCTTAGGCTTTCGAAGCTAGGAGAGTGACCCCAGTAGCGGCCAGCAAAGAGGCGAGGTCAGGAGCTTAGACTCAATCTTTGCAACCACATACAGGCGAGTACATATAAGTGTAAACAAACACACGGAAAGGACGTTTCTACTTGTTTACAGTGAGGAAGAGTACAGTGATTTACGCGAGTGTCCCAAATACGTAAGGACAGAGTGAACAGTAGGTAGTAACAGCTAAAATGAGTAAAATTAAAACAAACAATACTTCTGAAATATAACAACGAAGATGGCAAAAAATTCTTAACTATTCAGAGAGACAGAGAAAGAGAATGAGGTTCTTGACACAGGAAAATGTTAGTGTTTCTGGTAGTGCAGAAAACTCTAATCAAATCAATAAGAGGTGTTTAAGAGACAAAGACGGACACATCAGTGTGGTATAAGGAGGCCAAGTAGCCATTATCTTCAGGAACATACAGTGAGAGGCATCAGAAGAGGCAGCTAAGAAAAAAAATATTTTCGGAGATAAAGTATAAAGCATTGTTGGGGAGAGGAAGCAAGGAACGTAAATAAATGTAAAGGCTATGATAAATAATTAACTTTATCAATATTACTGAGAGGTTGAGTGAGTACAATCCTGCTGTTATTGCTCAGATAAATAAGAACAAGATGGAGAACAACCTGTTCTTATTTCTCAGAGAAATAAAAACAGAGGTTAGAGAACAACCTCTGCCCCCCTGTCCTACCCTGCCTCTCCCACCAGTCCTACCCTGCCTCCCCACCCTCACCCCTGCCTCTACCACCAGTCCTACCCTGCCTCTCCACCCTCACCCCTGCCTCTACCACCCAACCCAACACTGCCTCCCCCCCATCCTCACCCCCTGCCTCTACCACCAGTCCTACCCTGCCTCCCCACCCTCACCCCCTGCCTCTACCACCAACCCAACCCTGCCTCCCCACCCTCACCCCTGCCTCTACCACCAGTCCTACCCTGCCTCCCCACCCTCACCCCTGCCTCCACCACCAGCCCTACCATGCCTCCCCACCCTCACCCCTGCAGGAGCAAGTCATCACTCTCCCCTTCAGCAAGGTCAATTTTTCTCCCCTCTCCTCCCCAAGCGTCACTCTGAACCCCAACCTCCTCCATCAGTAAGTTGGTGAACCTGAAGAAGGGAGGTGGGGATGGCCATCACCTCCTCCATCTACCTCCTCCCCTCTATGCTCACTCTCCCTGCAAGCCTCCATCACTCTTCCATCAGGAAGATTTCACGTGAAGATCCATCACAATCTTCACGTCTCTCCTCAAACCCCCCCTCCTATACGAGGTAAGCTCTGGCGATGATGCTATCCTGGTGTGGGGATCCCAGCGTCTCCCTCCTCTGATATCCCTCCCTCCCTTCACTAAAAATCACAACCGAAAGGTCTCGGAATAGACTCCGGGCAGGACGAAACAAAGGGGAAAGTTACCTTACACTCTTGCCCTCGTGGGGAAGCCACGAGGAACTTGCCCACGTGGGGAAGCCACAAGGAAGTTGCCCTCGTGGGAAAGCCACAAGAAAGTTGCCCTAGTGGGGAAGCCACAAGGAAGTTGCCCTCGTGGGGAAGCCACAAGAAAGTTGCCCTCGTGGGGAAGCCACAAGAAAGTTGCCCTCGTGGGGAAGCCACAAGGAAGTTGCCCTAGTGGGGAAGCCACAAGAAAGTTGCTCTCGTGGGGAAGCCACAAGGAAGTTGCCCTCGTGGGAAAGCCACAAGAAAGTTGCCCTCGTGGGGAAGCCAAAAGGGAAGTTGCCCTCGTGGGAAACCCACAAGAAAGTTGCCTCGTGGGGAAGCCACAAGGAAGTTGCCCTCGTGGGAAAGCCATAAGAAAGTTGCCCTCGTGGGGAAGCCACAAGGAAGTTGCCCTCGTGGGGAAGCCACAAGGAAGTTGCCCTCGTGGGAAAGCCACAAGAAAGTTGCCCTCGTGGGGAAGCCACAAGGAAGTTGCCCTCGTGGGGAAGCCACAAGAAAGTTGCCTCGTGGGGAAAGCCACAAGAAAGTTGCCCTCGTGGGGAAGCCACAAGAAAGTTGCCCTCGTGGGGAAGCCACAAGAAAGTTGCCCTCGTGTTGAAGCCACGAGGAAACATCACGAAAGTTCAGTCACAATTCAACACTGACAATGTCCTCGTTCATCTTCTAACGCGTCAGAAAGACGTATTTCAGACCAGATCAACTCAGTCAACATCACTTGCTTGCTCAGGTCATTCTAGTTAACTTAATTCCAGAAACATTGGGGCGTGTTTCCTTAAGACACCTGCTATCCCTGCTCACCTAGCAGTAAGTAGGTACCTGGGTGTTAGCCAACTGGTGTGGCTTGCATCTTTTGGGACAAAATTAACCTAATTAGCCTGAAAAGCTCTACATAAAAGGGGCTTTGTATATAATAACACAATAATGTCAGCTAGGTCTGTATAATGCAGAAATAAATATTACTATTATTATTATTATTATTATTATTATTATTATTATTATTATTATTATTATTATTATTATTATTATTATTAAGTTCTTGTTTAATAAAAACATTCAAGTTAAATTACCCGGATGATAATTTTAATAATATTAGCTATATTATTAACGGCAAAATTTTTTAATTAAGTGCTGAGTATTGAAGTTGCTGAATTTAATTAGGTTCAGAGGTAAGACAAAGCACCTAACTTTACCTGCAAAAAAAAACTCGAATGGGATTAAACAGTGAGCGATCAAGAGTGAGAAACAATTGAGACACAAGTGAAATGCAGGTCAAAGATTTACATTTATTGACGTCTGAGATTTTCATTAATAAACGAATAGAAGATGGTCTATGGACGAAATATACATTATTACCAGAGGTGTGAGACAGAGGTTAACATTATCACCAGTGGTGTGAGACAGAGGTTAACATTATCACCAGTGGTGTGAGACAGAGGTTAACATTATTACAGTGGTGTGAGACAGAGGTTAACATTATCACCAGTGGTGTGAGACAGAGGTTAACATTATCACCAGTGGTGTGAGACAGAGGTTAACATTATCACCAGTGGTGTGAGACAGAGGTTAACATTATCACCAGTGGTGTGAGACAGAGGTTAACATTATCACCAGTGGTGTGAGACAGAGGTTAACATTATCACCAGTGGTGTGAGACAGAGGTTAACATTATCACATGGTGTGAGACAGAGGTTAACATTATCACCAGTGGTGTGAGAAAGAGGTTAACATTATCACCAGTGGTGTAGACAGAGGTTAACATTATCACCAGTGGTGTGAGACAGAGGGTTTAAATTATTACCAGTGGTGTGAGACATAGGTTAACATTTATCATGGTTGTGAGAACAGAGGTTAAATTATCACCAGTGGTGTGAGATACAGGTTAACATTATCACCAGTGGTGTGAGACAGAGGTTAAATTATACATGGTGTCAATAGTAGATTACCACCAGTGGTGTGAGACAGAGGTTAATATATCACCAGTGGTGTGAGACAGAGGTTAACATTATCATGAGTGGTGAGACAGAGATTAACATTATCACCAGTGGTGTGAGACATAAATTAACATTATCACCAGTGGTGTGAGACAGAGGTTAACATTATCACCAGTGGTGTGAGACAGAGGTTAACATTATCACCAGTGGTGTGAGACAGAGGTTAACATTATCACCAGTGGTGTGAGACAGAGGTTAACATTATTACCAGTGGTGTGAGACATAGGTTAACATTATCATGAGCTGTGAGAGACAGAGGTTAGTATTATCACCAGTGGTGTGAGACACAGGTTAACATTATCACCAGTGGTGTGAGACAGAGGTTAACATTATCACCAGTGGTGTGAGACATAGGTTAGTATTATCACCAGTGGTGTGAGACAGAGGTTAATATTATCACCAGTGGTGTGAGACAGAGGTTAACATTATCATGAGTGGTGTGAGACAGAGGTTAACATTATCACCAGTGGTGTGAGACAGAAATTAACATTATCACCAGTGGTGTGAGACAGAGGTTAACATTATCACCAGTGGTGTGAGACAGAGGTTAACATTATCACCAGTGGTGTGAGACAGAGGTTAACATTATCACCAGTGGTGTGAGACAGAGGTTAACATTATTACCAGTGGTGTGAGACATAGGTTAACATTATCATGAGCTGTGAGAGACAGAGGTTAGTATTATCACCAGTGGTGTGAGACACAGGTTAACATTATCACCAGTGGTGTGAGACAGAGGTTAACATTATCACCAGTGGTGTGAGACATAGGTTAGTATTATCACCAGTGGTGTGAGACAGAGGTTAATATTATCACCAGTGGTGTGAGACATAGGTTAATATTATCACCATGGTGTGTGAGACAGAGGTTAACATTATCAGCAGTGGTGTGAGACAGAGGTTAACATTATCACCAGTGGTGTGAGACAGAGGTTAACATTATCACCAGTGGTGTGAGACAGGGGTTAACATTATTACCAGTGTTGTGAGACATAGGTTAACATTATCACCAGTGGTGTGAGACAGAGGTTAATATTATCACCAGTGGTGTGAGACAGAGGTTAACATTATCACCAGTGGTGTGAGACACAGGTTAACATTATCACCAGTGGTGTGAGACAGAGGTTAATATTATCACCAGTGGTGTGAGACAGAGGTTAACATTATCACCAGTGGTGTGGAGACACAGGTTAACATTATCACCAGTGGTGGGGAGACAGAGGTTAATATTATCACCAGTGGTGTGAGACATAGGTTAGCATTATCACCAGTGGTGTGAGACAGGTTAATATTATCAGCAGTGGTGTGAGACAGAGGTTAATATTATCAGCAGTGGTGTGAGACAGAGGTTAACATTATCACCAGTGGTGTGAGACAGAGGTTAACATTATCACCAGTGGTGTGAGACAGATGTTAGTATTATCACCAGTGGTGTGAGACAGAGGTTAACATTATCACCAGTGGTGTGAGACAGAGGTTAATATTATCAGCAGTGGTGTGAGACAGAGGTTAATATTATCACCAGTGGTGTGAGACAGAGGTTAACATTATCACCAATGGTGTGAGAGAGAGGTTAACATTATCACCAGTGGTGTGAGACAGAGGTTAGTATTATCACCAGTGGTGTGAGACAGAGGTTAATATTATCAGCAGTGGTGTGAGACAGAGGTTAACATTATCACCAGTGGTGTGACCATCCTCCACGGTTCGACACAAGAAGTCCCGTCTACACAGAACCAACACAGCTGCGACACAGTCACCACTCTACCCTAGACAGTGTGAGACACAACACTCAGGCCACTACAGTGATCGATACATCACAAACACAACAACTCAGGTGATGCTGCCAGTTTTCCGGTACTCCCAAAAGATCAAACATGCAACCTACTAGGTGCACCTACTAGGTGCAGAGAACCACCAAGTTCGTGTGATAAACAAAGGCATGTTTTTCCTGAAACGAGGGTTAGCAACTGACCCATTCCAACATGAACATTCCAAAGCAGGGCATTTCTTGTTCTAGTTCCTCAGTGCTGCGATCCAGAGAGGCAATGCCTGTTGCATCCTAAAAAAAATATTCTCTCTAAAAAGATTTTGTAATGTAGCTGACCCACACGAAGACAAATATAACTATATGTTTAATGCATATTTCTATCTCATAGTCCCTCGTCATCAGAAACCTTAAATGTAAAGGAGGGGAGGCTGAAGAAGAACCTTTCTATGTGACCTGAGGATTAGTGGGGAACAAGTGATCCCAGGGGAAATTCAGCAGTTGTTACAGATTCCCAGTGACTTCCTTACAGGTTAACATTATACTGTGATGTAAATATAGCGAAATATATTTCTATAGCTAAAGACCCCCCCCCTCTCACAATCACCATGCCCTGAGCACACTCACCTACCCTCACACATTCACCTACCCTCACACTCAACTACCCTCACACACTTACCTACCCTCAACACTCACCTACCCTCACACACTTACCTACCCTCACACATTCGCCTACCCTCACACTCAACTACCCTCAAAGGCTCACCTACCCTGACACACTCACCTACCTCTACACACTTACCTACCCTCACACCACTCACCTACCCTACACACTCACCTACCTCACACACTCACCTACCCTCACACACTCACCTACCCTCATAAACTCACCTACCCTCATACACACTCACCTACCCTCATACACTCACCTACACCTCATCAGGTGAAATATATATGGTTGTTTGGTAAGTCCCTCTGTATATGAGACATGTGCAATGTCAGATAACCTTATTAAGGAAATCGTCTATATCGCCCAGGTGAGCGAAACATTTCTAATATTAAAGTTAGGTAACACATTACAAGTGTCTCTCTTACACATCTGTCGATATTTACACCTGTCTTGAGACACGTCCCTCTCTATGACTAAAAAAAAACGTCTATGATTGAGCGAAACGTTGTCTTATACAGGCTAGCTAACCGAGGCTTCCCATGAATCATCTTATTATCACCCTCACAAGTGCCTGCCGGATGATCAAGACAATGCCCCTCAAAACCACCTTCACGACCTCCTTCCATCACTTATTTTCCCGCACCTGAGTAAACACGTAATTCCACACATCATACCAAGCTCGACTTGAAGCTGACCCACACTGCCACGCAAGTTATGTGCATACTAAAACAGTTTGCATGCACAGTTAATTAGATCCTCAGAAATGGGATTTTGTTGGAATACTAAAATGGTTTAAACCCCCAACCCCTCTCCCACAGTTAAGTGTTGAGGTTAACACTTGTTAAATGCTTCTGTTGTTCTTCTCCACCTGTATATACACTTCCCATTGAGGAATATCATTTCACTGATAACTATTATTGTACCGTCTCAAGTAACCTTCACTGATACCAAAGTACCCCTTGTTGATTAATAATAATAACAAAAACAGTAATAATAGGGGTAAGACAGAAAATAGAGTAGGAATGCAGAGGAACAAGTAGGGTTTAGGAAGGTTAGGTTTGGTTAGAAAGGTTAGGTTAGGAAGGTTAGGGATGTAATTGATCAAGTGTTTCCACTGAAGCGTGTTAAGTAAATAATACTTAGATAAGGGTAATTAAATGTCTGTTGCATTAATGGATTTGGGATAGGCATATGATAGTGTGGAGAGGGGGAGCAGTGCGGCAGACTCTGCCAGTGTATGACACAGCTGACTTTTTATACAGAAAGCGAGGCTCTGTTTAGGTTATGTAGAGGAGAGAGAGAGAGAGAGAGAGAGAGGAGAGGAGAGAGAGAGAGAGAGAGAGAGAGAGAGAGAGAGAGAGAGAGAGAGAGAGAGAGAGAGAGAGAGAGAGAGAGAGAGAGAGACACTATTGTCCAGTAAAAGTTGACCTTAGACGGGAATGATGTCTGATGTCACTATGGTTAATATACTTTTTTCAGATGGGGTTACAAAATAAATTAATGCTGGGGTATTGGGAAAAGGTGTTGGATTACAAGGTAATGAATTTGGTACGAAGTGGGAGCTGTCTTAGTTGCGTTTTCTGCCAATGACCCGGTGCTTTTGAGAGACTCTGAAGAAAAGTTGCAGAAAGTTGGTGGAAGAATTTGTTATGGATATGTAATATATATATATAATATATATATATATATATATATATATATATATATATATATATATATATATATATATATATATATATATATATATATAAATGATCAAGGTAGCGAGAATAACAAAATGTCTAACCAGTGAAAGACTGAATACTGGATGTGAGAAAGAGGGCATAGAGGAAGTGAATGTTTTTCGGTATTTGAGAGTGAACATGTCGGCAGATGATTCTGTGTAAGACGAGGTGAACTATAGAATACACGAGGGGAAAAGGGAGGGTGGAGTGCTGAGGCGTATGCGGAAAGAAATTTAGACATGGAGGAAAGGAGGGGAATGTACCAGAGTATACTGGTACCAACACTTTTATACGAGTGTGAAGCATGGGTTTTAAACGTTGCAGCGAAGAGAAGGCTGAAGACAGCGATGTCTTGTTGGAGAGCAATGTGTGGTGCGATTATGCCGAAAATTCTGAGCGTAGAAACTAGAAGACGTACTGGAGTTGTCAAAGATAAAATTCAGAGGGAGGAGGAACTGGTTCTGAAGGTGGTTTGAGCATTTAGAGAAGATGGGGTAGAATAGGATGACGAAGACTAGGGAGGGGATAAAGGAGGTTTTGAGTGACAGGGGCTTGAGCATTAGGCAGGCATGTGAGTGTTAGATCCGAGTGAATGGAGATAAATATTTTTCATGGCCTGACGTGTTGTTAAGAGTGTCGTCAAGGAAATACAAAGAGGAAGACCTGAGTCCTGCAAGCAGGAGGCACAGTGCCTGCACTCTGAAGGAGGGGTGAGGATGCTGCAGCTGCTGCAAGAGTCATCTGAACTGTGCTGTCAGCACACTCCTCACAAAACAGCTATTGAATGAATAATGGTAAATGATTCTTTTTTTTGAGTGACCCTACCTCTGTGGGACACGGCTATGGTAATAACAATAATAATAATAATAAAATAATAATAATAACAATCACAGTTCTGAATGTTGTATTCGAGGTCCGGGATAAATAAGTTACAGTAATTAAATACGCAAAGGCCAATTACAAATTTACACTTAGGAAGCCTATAAATAATTAACCACAGGCTGGCTGCCCGCATTCAAAGGTTACTGCTGCTTTTATACCGGTGGAATATTTCAGTACTGAGAGTGTGGCCTGGTTTATCATCTGCTGTTTTGGATGGTTTATTGTTTTCGTATTTAGCTGGGTTTCATGTGTTTTTAACCGGCTTATTGTGGTCTTTTTGGATGGTTTAATGTTTTTTGACTGGCTTATTGTTTACGTATTCTGCTGGTTTATGTGTGTGTTGTGATTGACTAACTGTGCTCTTTGTTTGGGTTGGTTTATTGTTTTTGGCTGGTTTAGTGTTGTTTTGGATTGGTTTATTATGATGTCTTGGGTTATTCTTTATTCCTTACACCTCTTTCTTTCCTATTCCTGTTCCTCTCCCACATTTCCTCCTCTTCCTTCCTTTGCTTCTATTTCTACTTTCCAAATTTATCTCCTGTTACACTTCCATTTTTTCCTCCTGCTCCTCTTCCACTCTTCCTCCTGCTCCTCTTCCACTCTTCCTCCTGCTCCTCTTCCACTCTTCCTCTTCCAAGGTAGATTTCAAGGTAAACTGGTATATGGATAAATGGATAGACAGCTCAGTGGCCTGATCACTTGTATCTATAGTGTGTGTGTATGTACTCACCTAGTTGAGGTTGCAGGGGTCGAGTCCAAGCTCCTGGCCCCGTGTGTGTGTGTGTGTGTGTGTGTGTGTGTGTGTGTGTGTGTGTGTGTGTGTGTGTGTGTGTGTGTGTGTGTGTGTGTGTGTGTGTGTTGTTGTGTGTGTGTGTGTGTGTGTGGTGTGTGTGTGTGTGTGTGTGTGTGTGTGTGTGTGTGTGTGTGTGTGTGTGTGTGTGTGTGTGTGTGTGGTGTGTGTGTGTTCACACTACCTCGAGGCTCCTGCACCACCTGCGAGTCGCCTTGGCTGACCGGCTCACCTGTGGGAGACACGGAAACGTAGGAGAGAGAGAGAGAGAGAGAGAGAGAGAGAGAGAGAGAGAGAGAGAGAGAGAGAGAGAGAGAGAGAGAGAGAGAGAGAGAGAGAGAGAGAGAGAGAGAGAGAGAGACAGAGAGAAAGAGAGAGAGACACCACCGAGGCAACAGCTGTTCTCAAGGGAATTTAAACAAGTGTCTGCCGAGTGAGTTACGTACCATAACTAGTGCAGAGGAAAATGCAATTGTCGGAATATATATATGTATTTTTTTTATTATCACACTGGCCGATTCCCACCAAGGCAGGGTGGCCCGAAAAAGAAAAACTTTCACCATCATTCACTCCATCACTGTCTTGCCAGAAGGGTGCTTTACACTACAGTTTTTAAACTGCAACATTAACACCCCTCCTTCAGAGTGCAGGCACTGTACTTCCCATCTCCAGGACTCAAGTCCGGCCTGCTGGTTTCCCTGAACCCCTTCATAAATGTTACTTTGCTCACACTCCAACAGCACGTCAAGTATTAAAAACCATTGTCTCCATTCACTCCTATCAAACACGCTCACGCATGCCGGCTGGAAGTCCAAGCCCCTCGCACATAAAACCTCCTTTACCCCCTCCCTCCAACCTTTCCTAGGCCGACCCCTACCCCGCCTTCCTTCCGCTACAGACTGATACACCCTATAAATCATTCTGTTTCGCTCCATTCTCTCTACATGTCCGAACCACCTCAACAACCCTTCCTCAGCCCTCTGGACAACAGTTTTGGCAATCCCGCACCTCCTCCTAACTTCCAAACTACGAATTCTCTGCATTATATTCACACCACACATTGCCCTCAGACATGACATCTCCACTGCCTCCAACCTTCTCCTCCCTGCAACATTCATCACCCATGCTTCACACCCATACAGGAGCGTTGGTAAAACTATACTCTCATACATTCCCCTCTTTGCTTCCAAGGACAAAGTTCTTTGTCTCCACAGACTCCTAGGTACACCGCTCACCCTTTTCCCCTCATCAATTCTATGATTCACCTCATCTTTCATAGACCCATCCGCTGACACGTCCACTCCCAAATATCTGAATACATTCACCTCCTCCATACTCTCTCCCTCCAATCTGATATCCAATCTTTCATCACCTAAAATATATATATATATATATATATATATATATATTATAATATATAATATATATATATATTATATATATATATATATACATGTCGTGCCGAATATGTAAAACTGGTCAATTAGCAAGAACTCATTTAAAATTAAGTCCTTTCTAAAATTTCTCTTACACGTTTAAAAAATAATTTTTTTTATTAATGTTAACGGGAAAAAAGGGTTTTTTTTTTTCTCCAAAAAATTTTTAGAAAACTTACCAACCTTTTTATAACAAGAACCAATTTTTTTTTAGCCTAACCAAAATAAATATATTTTAATTTGTTTACAGTAATTTAATACTAAACAAACACAGTGAAATAATTTTTTTTTCTTTGTTCAAATGATTTTTTGGGGAAATTATTGCTTTCAAAAAATTTTCGCCTTGTCAAAAGGCAAGATAAGCGGGTTTCCTTTTTTAAGCCAGGATCCAAGTTCTGCCAATTTGGGACGAAAATATAAATATGAAGCAAAGAGGGGAAAAATATAATATAGTTTTTCCCCACGCTCTTATATGGGTGTGAAGGCAAGGGGATGAATGTTTCCCGCGAGTAGAAGGGTGAAAGGGAGTGGGAATTTTCATGTCTGGGGCAAAAGTGTGGTGTGAATATAAAACAGAGAATTCGTAGTTTGGGGAAGGTTTTGGGGGAGGTGCGGGAAATTTCCAAAAACTGTTGTCCAAGGGGTGAGGGAAGGGGGTTTTTGAGGGGGTTTTGGACATATAGAGAGGGTTTAAAAAAAATGAATGCCCTTTGAGATTTTAAAATTTTGTGTGGGGGGAAGAAAGGGGGAAAAGTCGGCCTAGAAATGTTGCCGGGAGGGGTAAAGGAAGGGTTTTTTGTGCGAGGGGCTTGGCCCTTCCCCAACAAGCTTTCTTTAGCATGGGAGATAGGAACGAATGGTTTTTTAGGAATTTACGTGTTTTTTTGGGGTGTGACTTTGGGGAATATTTATGAAGGGGTTTAGGGGAAAATGGCAGGCCGGGCTTTTTATCCTGGAATAGAATACAGTGCCCCGCACCTGAAAGGGGGGTTTTTTTAATGTTGCAGTTTTATAACTATGTAAGCGCACCTATATATATATATAAAAATAATATTTTAAAATAAATATATATATAATTTTTTATATAAATATATATTAAAAATTAAATATATTTCAACATTATACCAACCATACACAATATTTTGAAACTAAGCACCCCGGGTTTTACCCTGGGAAATTTTAAAGCCCATTTTAAAATTTCCCCGGAAAATCCGTAGAGTGTAGCTTTTTTTAAAACAACCTTGACAGTTCAAAAATTATTTTTTTCCCTTCGGAGATAAAAAGTGAAAAAGTTTTCCCCCCCCCAACCCCCTCCCTCGCCACCCCCCCCCCCCACCCCCCTTTTTTTTTGTGGGGAAAATTTTAAATTTAGGGGGCTCGTAAAGTAAAATTAAAAAAAAATTTTCTTAATTTCATAGGCTTTAGCTGTTTTGTAAAGACTTTGAAAAAATAATATTATATAGTCTTTTAATGGGAAATTTTTTTATTATTATTTTTTATTATTATTATTATTAAAATTTTTATTTATTATTTTTGTTGGTTTTTTATTATTATTTTATTAAATTTTTTATTATTAAATAGATTGGTACAAGACAAACCCCCCCCTCCACCAATTTTCCTTTTTTTCCTCTTTAAATTTCCCCCTTGTCCCTTTTTTCCTTTCTTCCTCCTCTTCCTTCCCTTTCCTTTCCCTTCCCCCCCTCTTTCCCCCTTTCCCTTTCCCCCCCTCTTCCCCTACCTTCCGCTCCCCTGGCTTCCTGGTCAACTGCCATAAAACCATAAAAAAACCAGTCCATTTCTTACCTTTTTTTTCTACCTTGGGGACCCCCCGACCTTGCTGTTTTTCTGGGGAGTTTTTTGAAGAACCCCCCCGTGGGAGCCCGGGGGGGGGTAAAACCCCCTGTGGGAGCCCCCCCGGGGGGGGTAAAACCCCCTGTGGGAAACCCGGGGAGGGTTTAAGAACCCCCTTTTGGGGGGGCAGGGGAAAGGGGGAAGAAAAACCCCGTGGGGGCCAGGGGGAGGGGAAGAACCCCCCAGGGGGGGAGCCCGGGGGGGGGGAATTGACCCCCCCGTGGGAGCCCGGAGGAGGGGGAAGAACCCCCCGTGGAGCCCCGGGGGGGGGTTAATAACCCCCCTGTGGGAGGGCCCGGGGGGGGTGGGAAAAACCCCCGGGGGGCCCCCGGGGGGGGGTGAAGAACCCCCCCGTGGGAGCCCGGGGAAGGGTAAGAACCCCCCTGTGGAGCCCGGGGGAGGGGGAAGAACCCCCCTGTGGGCCCGGGGAGGTTTAAGAAACCCCCCCGTGGGAGCCCGGGGGGGGGGTGAAGAAACCCCCCGTGGGGCCCCGGGGAAGGGGGAAGAACCCCCCTGTGGGAGCCTGGGGGGGAGGGTAAGAACCCCCCTTTGGGGGCCCGGGGGGAATAAAGAACCCCCCGTTGGGGGGCCTGGGGGGAGGGGAAGAAAAACCCCCCCGTGGGTTCCAGGGGGAGGGGGAAGAACCCCCCCGTGGGAGCCAGGGGGGGGTGAAGAACCCCCCCCGTTTGGGGGCCAGGGGGGGGGTGAAGAACCCCCCCCGTGGGAGCCAGGGGGAGGGTGAAAAAAAACCTGTGGGAGCCAGGGGGGGTGAAAACCCCCCCCGTGGGGGCCAGGGGGGTGAAAAAAAACCTGTGGGGCCAGGGGGGGGTGAAGAACCCCCCCCCGTGGGAGCCAGGGGGGGTAAGAACCCCCCTGTGGGAGCCAGGGGGGGGGTGAAAAACCCCCCTGTGGGGGCCAGGGGGGGTTAAGAAACCCCCTTGGGGGGCCCGGGGGGGGGTGAAGAACCCCCTGGGGAGCCCCGGGGGGGGGTGAAGAACCACCCCCGGGGGGAGCCCCCGGGGGAGGTAAGAACCCCCCCCCGTGGGGGCCAGGGGAAGGTGAAGAAAACCCCCCCGTGGGGGCCCGGGGAGAATGAAGAACCCCCCTGTGGGGGGCCGGGGGGGGTGAAGAACCCCCTGTGGGGCCAAAAGGGGGGGGGGGAAGAAAAACCCCCCTGTTGGGGCCAGGGGAGGGGAAGAATCCCCCGTGGGGGCCAGGGGAGGGGGAAGAAAACCCCCGTGGGGGGTGAAGAAAACCCCCCTTTTGGGGGCCAAGGGGAGGGAAGAACCCCCCCGTTTGGGGGCCAGGGGGAGGGGAAAAAAACCCCCCCCCTGTGGGACCAGGGGGAGAATGAAGAAAACCCCCCCGGGGGAGCCAGGGGAGAATGAAAAAACCCCCCTGTGGGGGCCTGGGGAGGGGGAAGAACCCCCCTGTGGGTCTGAAACCCAAAGGGGAAGGGTGTAAAAGATGGTTGAAAATAATAATTATTATTATTATAGCAGTAATAATAACTATAATAATAATAATAATAATAATAATAAGAATAATAATAATAATTCTGTTTTTCATTTTCCACATTCTGACTCTTAACTGATGATGTACCACTGAAGTGGTGGGTGTACCTATTTCTGGCCACACTAGTCGAGTCTCAGCTCCTGGCCCCGCTTCTCAAGAATGCTGAGTCTAAGGGGACAGTAGCTCCAACGCCTCTGATGAAGAGCTCTTCCGAGAGCTCCCTGGTGTCTGTGGTAGAGCTCTCCACCACGCGCTCACTTTCTTAATACTGACCCTATTTCACATTTCCATTACACTGTCACTTAACAGTGACCCTATTTCACTGTTAATGACCCTACCTCATCTTTCCATTAAACTGTCAGTGACCCTATTTCATCTTTATACTGCTAATAGCCTTATTTCTCCTCTGTTACACTGTCAATGACGTTATTTTACCTATGTTACACTGTCAATGACGTTATTTTACCTCTGTTACACTGTCAATGACGTTATTTTACCTCTGTTACACTGTCAATGACGTTATTTTACCTCTGTTACACTGTCAATGACGCTATTTTACCTCTGTTACACTGTCAATGACGTTATTTTACCTCTGTTACACTGTCAATGACGTTATTTTACCTCTGTTACACTGTCAATCACGTTATTTTACCTCTGTTACACTGTCAATGACGTTATTTTACCTCTGTTACACTGTCAATGACGTTATTTCACCTCTGTTACACTGTCAATCACGTTATTTTACCTCTGTTACACTGTCAATGACGTTATTTCACCTCTGTTACACTGTCAATGACGTTATTTTACCTCTGTTACACTGTCAATCACGTTATTTTACCTCTGTTACACTGTCAATCACGTTATTTTACCTCTGTTACACTGTCAATGACGTTTTTTTCACCTCTGTTACACTGTCAATCACGTTATTTTACCTCTGTTACACTGTCAATGACGTTATTTTACCTCTGTTACACTGTCAATGACGTTATTTTACCTCTGTTACACTGTCAATGACGTTATTTTACCTCTGTTACACTGTCAATGACGTTATTTTACCTCTGTTACACTGTCAATGACGTTATTTTACCTCTGTTACACTGTCAATCACGTTATTTTACCTCTGTTACACTGTCAATGACGTTATTTTACCTCTGTTACACTGTCAATGACGTTACTTCACCTCTGTTACACTGTCAATCACGTTACTTCACCTCTGTTACACTGTCAATCACGTTACTTCTCTCTGTTACACTGTCAATCACGTTACTTCACCTCTGTTACACTGTCAATCACGTTACTTCTCTCTGTTACACTGTCAATCACGTTACTTCTCTCTGTTACACTGTCAATCACGTTACTTCACCTCTCTGTTACACTGTCAATCACGTTACTTCACCTCTGTTACTGTCAATCACGTTACTTCACCTCTGTTACACTGTCAATCACGTTACTTCACCTCTGTTACACTGTCAATCACGTTACTTCACCTCTCTGTTACACTGTCAATCACGTTACTTCACCTCTGTTACACTGTCAATCACGTTACTTCACCTCTGTTACTGTCAATCACGTTACTTCACCTATGTTACACTGTCAATCACGTTACTTCACCTATGTTACACTGTCAATCACGTTACTTCACCTCTGTTACACTGTCAATCACGTTATTTCACCTCTGTTACACTGTCAATCACGTTATTTCACCTCTGTTACACTGTCAATCACGTTATTTCACCTCTGTTACACTGTCAATCACGTTACTTCACCTCTGTTACACTGTCAATCACGTTATTTCACCTCTGTTACACTGTCAATCACGTTATTTCACCTCTGTTACACTGTCAATCACGTTATTTCACCTCTGTTACACTGTCAATCACGTTACTTCAACTTTCCATTACGGTAACAATTATACAATTTAAATTTTAAAAATGACAATTTAGTTTTCTCAAGTGATTCTTGTTTCCAATGGTTCACTTAAAATCATTGACCACTTGATCAAGGGACTCCGGTCACTTTGAAAGGTACCTTTGATATATCTGGTGCTTGCCTGGTCAACCAGGCTGTCGCTGCTGGAGGCCCACTGACCCATATATCCATCAGAGTTGATCTGGCGCCTGGTGAAGATATTTGTCCAGTTTTCTCTTGAAGACTTCTACACTTGTCACAGCAGTTTTTCTGACATCTTCTGGTAACATGTTGATAAATTAGACACATGTGCAACTCTTGGGTATCTTTATTGAGGAAACGTTTCGCCACACAGTGGCTTCATCAGTCCATACATAGGAGAAACTTGAAGAACAGGAGGAGAATGAGGTAATCAGTCCCTCAACCTTGAGTCGATGTGGTCAGTCTATCAATCTACACCTATGACTGCTGCACCTCTCCTGCCATACGGTTTATAAGCTGCTTCTCCGCTCATCTGCCGTATTCTACTCAAGATTGATGGACTGAACACATCGACTCAAGGTTGAGGGACTGATTACCTCATTCTCCTCCTGTTCTTCATGTTTCTCCTATGTATGGACTGATGAAGCCACTGTGTGGCGAAACGTTTCCTCAATAAAGATACCCAAGAGTTGCACATGTGTCTAATTTATCAACATGTCGGTTCTCTGAACCATTCATCTACAAATTCTGGTAAGATGTTGAATGGTCTGGGGCCAGGAATGTTGATACAGTGTTCCCTTATTGTGCCCACCGCACCCCTGCTTTTCATTGACTTTATTTTGTACTTCCTACCATATCTCTCGCTCCAGTATGCTGTTTGGGACCAGGCTCTCAAGTATTTTCCACGTGTATATTATCATGTATCTCTCTCTCCTCCGCTCCAGTTGGTACATATTTAAGACTTTAAGGCGTTTCCAATAATTTAAATGCTTTACCGGCTCTATGCGTGCCGTAAACGATGTCTATATATTTGTTCCAGCTCTAATATTTCTCCAGCCCTGAACGGGGCCGTCAACACTGAGCAGTGTAGCAAATGAGGGAGCACGATGTGAGATTCCTGTGAAAAGTTCTACACTGTGGTCGGTCACAGTAGTGGCCCATGCTGACCTTAGTGTATGCAAACCATCCTTAGGTGAATTAATCTTGTTAGGACAAACTGGCGTTTCTTTCTCGTGCGTCATGCAGTCCAAAGTTTGCGTCACGCATTCAACAACTAATTCCCTGAGTATTGCATCATATACATTAGGGTTTGGCGGCTTCTGAGCTGCGTCATAAATTGGAATATTGAAGTGTTTCAGGGTTGCGTCATATACTCAGGGATTTGCGTCAAACACAATGACGTATTCAAGCACCTCAAGGTTGCTTCACACACTCAAGGGCTGCGTCTTCTACGCAACAATTTAGAGAACCACATCACTATGGTGTGGCTAAATTGCCTCTCCGCCCTGGGCCATTCGTGGGCCATTCGTCATGGCTAATGCACAAACCAGATGCTTCTTCTGTAATGAGAACTGAGAAGAGGAGGGGAGAAGAGGGGAGGGAAGAAGATGGGAGGGGAGAAGAGGGGACGGGAGAAGAAGGGAGGGGGATAAGAAGGGAGGGAAGAAGAGGGAAGGGGAGAAGAAAGTAGGGGAGGCGAAGATTCAGAAGGGTGAAGAGTGGGAAGGAAGAAGAGGGTAGGAAGAATGGGAAGGGAGATGAATAGAAGAGGTTTGGCAAGGGGAGCGAAAGGGTAAGAATGAAGGAAAATGGGGGCAAAGGAATGAAGAAGAGCGAAGAACTAGCTTATAATAGTCAAGAAAAACGATGAACCCGCAGGGAATCATACAACGCCTAAGGAATAGGAGGCAATCAAGTTGGACCAACGGAAAAGAAGGACCGGTAGAGGGACAGAATGAGAGCTTATTTCTTTTTCTCCCTCCATCCCACTAAGATGCAGCAAGACGTATTCACTCCGAGTTCAACCTTCTCCGTCTATCTCACCAACGTTCCTCTACGTGGGGTCTGGATGTGATTGGTGTCTTGGGTACGGAGGCAAGTTCTTGCTACATCTTAGAAAAGATGGACAAATACACGGGTGGTTTTGATAAGGACCTGCCTTGTATAGGCCAGTAGGCCTGCTAATTAAGACACATGTGCAACAGTTGGGTATCTTTACTGACGAAACGTTTCGCCTACACGGCAGGCTTCTTCAGTAAAATACAAAGGGAGCATTAGTAATGAAATAAAGATGATATTAATCAGTTTACCAACCA
>NC_069420.1:11773950-11778950 GCF_026875155.1 Cherax quadricarinatus
CGAAATCATTAAGGAATGTTATCACAGCAGTAAAATCAAGGCAAAGTGATCTTAACTCCCAACTGTTTCAACAGTTCTGTGCTGTGAATGATGAAGTTTTTGAACGTCTCTTGTTGCACACAGAAGTTAGATGGCTGTCAAAGGCAAACTTCCTGACTCGTTTCTCTTCACTTTTTTTTAAACAGTAGATGCAGTCTTCCAAAACTCCTGTTCAATATAATGAACTAAGAAACATCAAGCATGGCATTGTTTATTTGTCAGATGTATTCACAAAGTTCAACGACGTTAATTTGCAACTGCAAGGAAATGAGGTTAAAATTATCAAAGTTAAATCAGCCCTTTCCACTGTTGTGTCCAGGTTACAGTTATTACCAAGGTAACACAGGCCGTGGTGAGCACCTCCAGCTTCCCAGCCTCTCTGAATTGTAGGAGAAGAGTATACCAGACGATCACCTCCAAGTGTATCATGCACACCTGTTATGTTATAACGCGTAACTAAAGCGCGACGGCCAACAGCAACAGTTGAGTGGATCTGGGAAAGCCACTCCTCCCAGCGCCTCAACTGCTCTATCCGCTTTATTAAATGAGAAACAACTCATTTGCATATCAATGTAAAACCTGACACTCAGGGGAATAATAATAATAATAATAATAATAATAATAATAATAATTATTATTATTATTATTATTATTATTATTGTTATTATTATTCATGGGAGAGCGCTAAGCCTGTTCCCCCAGCACCTGGGGAACGGGAAATGAGGGTTGATCCGAGGAAAGGAATCATAGCTTCAATTCCCTGGATTAAAGCATTAAGGGTTTTAAATGTTGTAGACCCGAGCGCTATATGACTCGTACGGGTTTAACGCTTGCTTTAGAATAACAATAATAATAATAATAATAATAATAATAATAATTAATAATAATTACTACTACTACTAATAATAATAATAATAATAAAAATAAAAATCCATCCGTCCATCTATCCTATTCACTTAGCTCATCTATTCAGCCACCCACCTGTCACTCCTTCTATTCATCCTTCTTTCTTGAGCCAACTTGACTTTCTAGAGCCAGCTGGACCCTTCTTGTGCCAGCTGGACTTTCCTCAATCCTTCTTGAGTCAGCTGTACCCTTTTTGTGCCGGCTGAACCTTCTTGAACCTTTCCTGAGCCAGCTGCACCCTTCTTGTTCCAGCTGCACCCCTCTTGTTCCAGCTGCACCCTTCTTGTTCCAGCTGCACCCTTCTGGAGCCAGCTGCACCCTTCTTGTTCCAGCTGGGAGACCTCGACATAAAGATATGTTCCAAGGTTCCAAGAACTCATTCCTTAAAAACCTGTCCAGCAGCCAGATGCCAATACCGAGTTGAGATTAATAGTTCATTCCTCCCCCCCCCCCAATACTCACAACAACAGCACTAACAACAGCGGCGGGAACAGCAGCAGAAGCAGCAGCAGCAGCAGCAGCAGCAGCAGCAGCAGCAGCAGCAGCAGCAGCAGCAGCAGCAGCAATAGCTGCATAAGTACTAAGCAACGGCAGTTTCACCAATAAGAGGCAACAACAGCACTAAAACCAACAACAGCAGCAGGGAAAGCAGCCACATCAGCAGTAAAAGCAGTAGCAGCAGTAAAAATATCAACATCACTAAAAGTAGCAACAGCAGCACTAAAAACAGCCACAACAGCGCTAAAAGCGGCAGCAACAACAGCACTCGGCTACCTTCGTCGATTTAATAATAGCCTGCAGGGTGAGCACTCACGAGGCAGGAGGAGGTAACAACAGGGTTCTGGTTCATTCTGGCGACGTTTCACCCAGTTTCCAGCTCGATAAGTCGTCAGAAAGTAAGCGAAACGCTGCCGAAATGGAGGAGCTGTACCGTACTTCTGGACGCTACTTACCCAAGCAACACATCTCAAGATCTTACCCATGACAACAGTATTGATGTACCAACAATCCAAAGTCGTAAGACAGGCCCAAGAGCTGTAGCAAACCCACCCACCCTCCACACGCACACACACGCACACACACACACACACACACACACATACACACACACCCACCCACACACATACACATACACCTACACACACACCCACCCACACCCACCCACATACACACACACACACACACACACACACACACACACACACACACACACACACACACACACACACACACACAGAAAAAAAAATGGTGGGGACTCGCAGGAACCAAGGATCAGATGAGAATGGTTCTGGTAGGGAGGAGTGGATGGAGGAGCAGTGGAAAAGGATGGAACAAGAGTGGGAGAGAAAATTAGGAGAGCTTTCTGAAAAAATGGAGAAAGAGCTCTCTGTGAAATTGGAAAAGAGGTTGGAGAAGGAGACAAAGAATTGGGAGGCACAAGTCGAAACTGCAGTAGCCAAGATTAGGTAGGGTCCTAGAAGTTGAGTTAAATAGGCTGAAGCGAGTTACAGGGGCAGTGACCAGAGAAGACACAGCATATGAAGCTGCGAGGCCGAACAGGAAGGAAGGAATTATGAATTATGCTAAGGTCATATCAGCCTGCCAAGGAGGGCCAAGGAGTGAAAGGGAAGAACAGCTGGGTGCAGATGGAGAGGGTGATAGGTCGAATGCTGAGGCACAACCATGCTATCAAGAGCCACTGGAAAAATCAAGGGAGAAACTGACCACATACAGGCAGGATCCACAATCACAGAGGGTGAGGCAATGGGAGGAGGAAAAGGCAAAATCAGTGTTTATCCATGGGCTTCAGGAGAGAGAGGAAAGGACACACACTGAAAGGCAGCAGGAAGAAAGAAAGGAGATTGAGAAAATCATCAAGGAAATAGGTGAAGAGATGGACGAGATTGTAAATTTTCAGAGAATAGGGGGGTACTCGAAGGGGAGAAACCGACCAATCAAGGTGATTCTCAGGACGGAAACATTGCGGAACAGGATCCTCCAAGAGAAACCACAAACCACGATTGAAATACTCAGAAGAGTACAAGAGGGTGTTCCTAGACAGAGACAGAACACAATCAGAACGACAACAGCTGAGGGAGAGGACAAAAAAGCGAAAGGAGCTAGGAAAAGAGACAATGATGGAACCAGCAGAGGTCAGTCAGAGCAGAACAGAACAGCAAGGGCAAGCACTCACACAACTATTCTCAGAACCATACAACCTATCATACCATCCCAACACACACTACAATCCATACCCACAGCCTCCACCCAACACAGAGCTATAGAATCCCACAGTATGCTACCAGGTCTCCCACCCTCACAGGCCCCCCAAACCACAGTGTTGGAAAGGAAACTGAAGGTATGGTACACAAACGCTGATGGAATAACAAATAAGTGGGAGGAGTGGCATGAAAGAGTCAAAGAGGCATCACCGGACATCATAGCTCTCACAGAAACCAAGCTTACAGGTATGATAAACGATGCCATCTTTCCAACGGGATGCCAAATCCTGAGGAAAGACAGAGGGAACCGGGGGGGGTGGAGGAGTGGCATTGCTGATCAAAAATCGCTGGAATTTTGATGAGCTGGAGAGAGGAAACACGGAGAAGAAAGTGATTACATAGCGGGAACGCTTCACTCTGGAGGTCCCAAGGTGGTAATAGCAGTGATGTATAACCCACCACAGAACAGCAGGAGGCCAAGGCAAGAGTACGACGAGAGCAATAGAGCGATGGTTGACACACTGGCTACAGTGGCCAGAAGAGCCATGCATGCAGGGCAAAGCTCCTGATCATGGTGACTTAACCACAAGAGATCGATTGGGAGAACTTGGACCCGCATGGGGGCCAAGATACATGGAGGGCTAAGATGATGGAGGTGGTACTGGAAAACTTCATGTACCAACACGTAAGGGACACTACAAGAGAGAGAGGAGAGGATGAACCAGCAAGGCTGGACTTAGTATTCACCTTGAGTAGTGCAGATATCGAGGACATCACATATGAAAGACCCCTTGGGGCCAGTGACCATGTGGTTTTAAGCTTCGAATACACAGCAGAGCTACAAGTGGAGGGAGAAGCAGGAAGGCCAGGACGAATGAGGCCAAACTACAAGAAAGGGGACTACACAGGAATGAGGAACTTCCTGAACGGGGTTCAGTGGGACAGAGAACTGGCAGGGAAGCCAGTTAATGAGATGATGGAATACGTAGCAACAAAATGCAAGGAGGTTGAGGAGAGGTTTGTACCCAAGGGTAACAGGATAATGAAAAGCCAGGATGAGCCCATGGTTTACCCAAAGGTGCAGGGAAGCAAAAACCAAGTGTGCTAGGGAATGGAAGAAATATAGAAGGCAAAGGACCCAGGAGAATAAGGAGAGCAGTCGTAGAGCCAGAAACGAATATGTACAGATAATAAGGGAGGCCCAAAGACAATATGAAAACGACATAGCAGCGAAAGCCAAATCTGACCCGAAACTGTTGTACAGCCACATCAGGAGGAAAACAACAGTCAAGGACCAGGTAATCAGGCTAAGGAAGGAAGGAGGAGAGACAACAAGAAATGACCGTGAAGTATGTCAGGAACTCAACAAGAGATTCAAAGAAGTGTTCACAGAGGAGACAGAAGGGGCTCCAGAAAGACGGAGAGGTGGGGCACACCACATGTGCTGGACACAGTGCACACAACCGAGGAAGAAGAGAAGAGGCTTCTGAGTGAGCTAGATACCTCAAAGGCAATGGGGCCAGAAAACATCTCTCCATGGGTATTGAGAGAGGGAGCAGAGGCGCTATGTGTACCCCTAACAACAATATTCAATACATCTATCGAAACAGGGAGATTACCTGAGGCATGGAAGACAGCAAATGTAGTCCCAATCTTTAAAAAAGGAGACAGACATGAAGCATTAAACTACAGACCAGTGTCACTGACATGTATAGTACGCAAAATCATGGAGAAGATTATCAGGAGAAGAGTGGTGGAACACCTAGAAAGGAATGATCTCATCAACAGCAGCCAACATGGTTTCAGGGACGGGAAATCCTGTGTCACAAACCT
>NC_069420.1:11783950-11796450 GCF_026875155.1 Cherax quadricarinatus
ACTGCTGCTCCTACTGCTGCTCCTACTGCTGTTCCTACTGCCGTTCCTACTGTTGCTCCTGCTGCTGCTCCCGCTGCTGTTCCTACCGCTGCTCCTACCGTGCTCCTCCTGCTGCTCCTACTGACGTTCCTACTGCTGCTCTTACTGCTGCTCCTTCTGCTCTTAATGCTGTTCCCACTACTGTTCCTACTGTTGTTTCCACTGCTGTTCCTACAGGTACACCCTAGCCTTGGTTACACTTCTATCGACCTTCTGTGTTACCCTTGGATATCGAAAAGTAAAAATGGAAAAAGTTGTGCTGTTTAGTTTAGGAATGTTGGCAAAAATTAACTTTTTTTCCAATAGGTGTAGCAGCGTGTGCGCAAGAGGAAAGTGCACTCTAGAAAGTGCACTCTAGAAAGTGTACTCTAGAAAGTGCACTCTAGAAAGTGCACTCTAGAAAGCACTCTAGAAAGTGCTCTCTAGAAAGTGCTCTCTAGAAAGTGCACTCTAGGAAAGTGCACTCTAGAAAGTGCTCTCTAGAAAGTGCACTCTAGAAAGTGCACTCTAGAAAGTGCACTCTAGAAAGTGCTCTCTAGAAAGTGCTCTCTAGAAAGTGCACTCTAGAAAGTGCACTCTAGAAAGTGCACTCTAGAAAGTGCACTCTAGAAAGTGCTCTCTAGAAAGTGCTCTCTAGAAAGTGCACTCTAGAAAGTGCACTCTAGAAAGTGCACTCTAGAAAGTGCACTCTAGAAAGTGCACTCTAGAAAGTGCTCTCTAGAAAGTGCTCTCTAGAAAGTGCACTCCAGAAAGTGCACTCCAGAAAGTGCACTCTAGAAAGTGCTCTCTAGAAAGTGCACTCTAGAAAGTGCACTCTAGAAAGTGCTCTCTAGAAAGTGCACTTAAAAGTGCACTCAAAAAGTGCACTCTAGAAAGTGCTCTCTAAAAAGTGCACTCTAGAAAGTGCTTTTTAAAAGTGCTCTCTAGAAAGTGCTTCTAAAAAAGTGCTCTCTAAAAAGTGCACTCTAGAAAGTGCACTTAGAAAGTGCACTCAAAAAGTGCAATCTAAAAAGTGCACTCTAGAAAGTGCACTTAGAAAGTGTTTCTCTAGAAAATGCTCTCTAGAAGTGCAATCTAGAAAGTGCACTCTAGAAATGCACTTAGAAATGCTCTCTAAAAAGTGCTCTCTAGAAAGTGCACTCTAGAAAGGCTCTCTAAAAAATCCTCTAAAAAGTGCACTCGTAGGAAGTGCCTCTAGAAAGAGCCTTTAGAAGTGCACTTGAAAGTGTTTTTCTAAAAGTAAACTCTTTTGAAGTGCCTCTAGAAAGCGCCTCCAGAAGTGCTCCCCCAGTAAGTGCTCTTAAAAAAAGTACACTCGTAAAAAGTGCTCTCTAAAATTGCTTTCTGAAGTGCACTCTAGAAAGGGGGAGCGCGGAGAAGGGGAGGCAGAGACGGGGTAGTTTGGGAAAGGGGGAGAGGGAGAAATGGAGAGGAGAGAAAGGGAGAGAGAGAGAAAAGGGAGAGAGAGAGAGAAAGGGAAAAGGAGAGAGAGAGGGAGAGAGAGAGAGAGAGAGAGAGGAGGGGAGAGAGAGAGAGAGAGAGAGAAGGAGAGAGAGAGAGAGAGGAGAAGTAAGAAATAAAAACAGTCCACCCGGGAAATTTTCCTGAAAGGGCTATCAAAAATGTACTCGTGACAGGAGGGTGGATTGTTATAGCAGAAGTCTCTCCCCCCCCCTTCCCCTTGGTTTTACCAGAGGGGGATGGCAGGGAAAATCTTAGCAAAAGATGGAAGTAAAACCCGCAGTTACAGCTGTAATTGACATTGGTTACAGAGTGTACAGGTAGATTGAGGGGACTGATTCATGACTGGGGGATGTTTACCTCAAACCCCCTGATCTTATCATTCCCCTTTGTATGGATGATGAAGCATTTTGGGGGGAAACTCCCCTCAATAAAGATACCCAATGTTGACATGTGTCTAATTTTCAACAGTGTAAGTTTTAGAGGAAAGATACAACCCCAAAGGTTTTAGCTTGAACTGACCTGACTGAACCCCAACACACACAAACCCTTTTGTACAAGAATTTTTTTCTCTCTTTCATATATAATACTACTATTTTATTATACTCTACTATACTACCCTGTACTATACTACTACTACTACTACTACTACCATGTACTACTATCAATCCCACCGCTGCTACTACTACATAACACACACCATGCTACTATATACTAACACCCCGCTGCTCTACTACTACTATACTACAAATACCACTGCTGCTGCTATATACTAATACCACTGCTACTACACTATATACTACCCCCAGCTGTACTACTACAAATTCCCACTGCTACTACTACAAATAATAATAATACCCTGCATACTACTACTAATACAAATACCACTGCTACTACTACTTCAAATTTTAATAATAATATACTGCTATACTACTATACTAATACCACTGTACTACTACTATACTAATACCACTGCTATACTATAACTAACCCCCTGCTCTGTTGTACTCTACTATAATTCCACTGTGTGCTGCAAACTACTACTACACTACTAATAGCACTGCTACTACTATACTACTACTACTACTACTAATCCCACTGCTGCTATATTTCTACTTACCCTGCGTATATATACTAATACCACTGCTGCTACTACTATACTACTAATCCCACTGTGCACTATAAAATTATATACAATACCACTGCTCGGCTGTACTACTACTTCTAATCCCCCTGCTGTACTCTAATACTAATACCAATGTATACTACTAATACCACTGCTGCTATATCTACACTATAATACCACTGCTGCTACTATACTATATACTAATCCCATGCTAATACTACTATATAATACCATCCGTAACTACTATTTACTGCTACTAATACCATGGTACTATACTACTACTACTATAAAAACTATAAATACCTTGCTGTATATACTACTAATACCACTGCCTGTGCTTGTATATACTCTACTACTACTACTAATCCCCTGCTATGCTATATTATACTAATACCACTGTGCGCTGCTACTACTACTTACAAATACCGCTGCTGCTGTGCTATACTATACTACTACTCCCCATGCTATACTATACTACTCCCACTGCTGTACTACTACTATAAAAACACGTGCTACTACTACTAGTACTAATACCACTGCTCTGCTACTACTAAATACCATGCAAATACTCCCTATACTACAAAACCCCCTGCGCAATACTAATACCACTGCAAACCTATAATAATAATACCACGCTACACTACATAATACTAATCCATGCTATAATAAAATAATAATAATAATAATAATATCACTGTATACTATACTACAAATCCCACTGCTACATAAAAAACCATGAACTATAAAATACCACTGCGCTACTACTATACTACAAATCCCATGCTGCTATACTACTATACTAATACCACGCTCAAACCCTACTTACTACTAATACCATGTGCACTATACTACTACTACAAAATACCACTCTACTACTACTACTCTAAAACCCTGCTACTGTTGCTACACACTACTAATACTACGCTGAACTACTACAAATACCCTGCTCTACTACAAACTATAATCAACTGCTAATACTATTACCATGTACTATACAAAATACCATGAAACTACTACTACTACTAATACCATGCTGCTCCCTTACTACCTCTACTATACCACTGCTACTACTATACTAATAATGCTACTATCTACTATAATACTACTGCTACTAAATACTAATCCCACTGCTACTACTACTATACTACTACAAAAAACCCATGCTACGCCACTATAATACCACTGCTATGCTACTACTATAATCCCACTGCTGCTACTATACTATACTACTAATCCATGTGTATATATATACTAATACCCTGTATCTACTACTACTTTCTAATACCACTGCTGCTGAACTATACAATACCACTGCTCTCTTACTAAACACATATCATTACTATGTGCTACCCCTTTGACAAGAGCAACTAACTTTTAGCCATGTCGACGGTATAGATGCAGGGCAAAAAACCACGTCAAACACCCCCACCAATGGTATATCCCCCCCGGGGGAGTTTTAAGGGTAATTGTTTTAAATTGGGCCCATAAATACTGCCAAAGTTTGGGGTGGTGAAAAAATTAGGGGCCCCTACTAAGCCCCTTTTGCCCCCTATTTTTCGCTGTAATTTGGGGGCCAATTAAATGACACGACCCGCACAATAGCCCGTCAGTGTATGCCCATTGTGTGTGCGGGGGTCAGGTCCGGCTCTGCCCTAGTACTACCTGTTGTCTCACCAAATTGGGGTTGCGGGGGTCGAGTCATGCTCCGGGCCCCCCGCCTCTTAATGGTCGCAAGGTGTTTTTTTTGTGTGTGTGTTTGTGTGTGTGTGTTTGTTGTGTGTGTGTGTGTGTGTGTGTGTGTGGGTAGAAAAACATGGCGGGCAACCACGTACCTTCAACACCTAATTGCACCCCTGTTAAAAAATACCTGTTTCAAAACCACACCACACACACACACACAACACACAAAACCCCACACACACACAACACAACCCCAAAAATATCGCTATACTGTAACTTTTTTATCTCGCCTCCGCCTTCATCTTTACCTTTTCCCCTTTTTGCTTGCTTTTCTTCCTTCTTATTCCGGGGCCCCACAGTCTGGAAACCTCCACTAGGGGTATATCCCAGGGAACGTGGCGGGGACAGGCCAGGAAAAACATAGCCATTATACGAAATAATCATTTGGGAATGGGCTTGCCTTATGGGGTTCACGTTAATGGGATCATACCCATAAAACATCGGTGGGGGCGGGAGTGAATCTATATCGGTGGGGAAAAGTTCACACGATTGGGTATACATGGGGTGGGTACAATGTTTTGGGCTACACATGGGATGGGTAACAGGGTTTGGGTTACACAGGGTATGGGTAACATGGTGTGGGTACACTGGGATGGGTACACATGGTGTGGGACCTGGTATGGGTACACATGGTGTGGGTACACATGGTGGGGGGCTACAAAATTTGTATGGGCTACACTGGTATGGGTACACATGGTAGGGACACCGGTATGGGCTAAATGGTGTGGGCTAAAACATGGTATGGGCTACACATGGTATGGACTCACATGGTGGGGTACACAGGTATGGGTACACATGGGGGGCTTCACATGGTGTGGTACACATGGTATGGGAAAACATGGGATGGGTACACATGGGATGGGGTCACATGCTGGGAGGGTGGGGGTATACATGAAGGGAAGGAAGGGTCAAGTAATAGTACTGGTGGCTCGGCTGGGTTTTATGGACGGGGCGGTGAAACATGGGCCCATAAAAGATGGCGTTTTTTTTTCCAGGGTTTAAAAAAACCCAAATTATTCAGATTTTGTTTTTGTAGTTGATACGATTGTCTTAACCCAATTACTAAATAAGCAAAAAAATTAGAAAATTGTTTGTTCTTCCGTGATAAGTAATGATACTTTTGCTCTGGGAAAATTAACCCCTTCCCGTGTTATACAAAATACATTATGCAATAACATTCTCTTAGTTTCAATACAGTTAAATCATGTAAAAAAAAATAAGTTAGAAGGGCGGGGGGGGGTAGGGTCTCCAAAAAAAACCTGCGCACCCCCAAAAACACAGAAACTTGCCCACAATACTAAATACACAGGCCCCCAAATGCTTAACACCCCCACAACATTTTTAAACGTAAGAGCTCTTAGCAACCCACCACATAATCAAAACGTCACAAACTTCCCCCACACCCCCCAGGATCACAAAAATTCTCAGCACACCCCCGGATCCAACATTTCCAACACCCACAGAGCCAAACTTTTCCCGAAACCCCCCAGATCACAACATTTCCACAACCCAGCAGACTCACAACATTCTCAGCACATCCCGAGCAACTCAAACATTCCAGCACTCCCCAGCAGACTAAACACTCCAGCCAACCCAGCGACTCAAACATTCTCAGACTCCCGAGCAGACTCAAACCCTTTCTCAGCCACCCCCAGCAATCACAACACTTCCCGCACACCCACAGCAGAATCCAACATTCTCAGCCACCCCTAGCGCCCCACAACACACTCCCCCCACCCACCCAGCCCAAACCTCGCCCCACAACCCTCAGCGCCCACAACACATCAGCACTCACAAACACCCCGGTAATTCCAGGGATCAGAGGTAAAGGTGAGTGAAAATTTTTTTACAGAGGGTGAAGGGTTTTTAGCGAGCAACGTAATGATGGGGAGGGGTGGCTGGCAGGAGGGAAGGAAGAGAAGGGAGGGGGAAAGGGAAGAGAGGGGGGGAAGGGAAGGAGAACGGGCAGGAGGAATAGGAGGAAGAAAGGGTAGGGGGAATGAGGAGAGGAGAAAGGGTGGGGGGGGGAAGGAAGGGGAACGGGGAGAGGAGAAAGAGTAACGAGGAGAGGCGAAAAGGAAAGGAAACGAGAAGAGAAAGGGGGTGGAAAGGAGAAAGGGAAAGAGGAACTAAGAGAGGGAAAGGGGAAGGGGGAAACAAAAAAAAAAAGGGGGGGGGATAAAAAGAGGTTTTAAAGGGAGGGATAGGAAGGAGGGGAGAAGAAGAAGGGGGGGGGAACGAGAAGATTGGAGGTGTAAAAGGAGACAAAATTAAGAGTAAGGGGGCTGGGCGAGTAAAGACGGGCGAAGGGACAAATGGAAAAAATACAAGAGTACACAGGGACCCAGGATGAGAAATAAAAGAAAATTAATGAAGAGACGAGAAGAAATGGGGAAAAACGGCGGAAGAAAGGGAAAGGGAACCAAGGAAAAAGTAAGTAGGGGGCAAGGGGGAAAAGATAAAAGGGAGCGAGGTGGGGGGAGGAGTGAGAGAGAGGAGAAATAAAGACCAACCTGGAAGATCTGTCATTTTAGAGAGCGTTTTAACACGGGGGGATGGGGGGGCCTTACGTTTTTGTACAAAGGGCCAAAATTGTCAAAGTACCACATTGGTCCACTTCGAGGCAGCGTGAGGCAAGCTTTTATGCCACAAGGGCAGAAAGCAGCAACTTCCCCTTGGCTTCCCTTCTCCAAAAATCACCCATCTGAGATCATATAACCCCGGATGACCGAGTTGGAACACATTTACAGCAAATGATGTCAACGAGATAAAGCAGTTGATCAAATGAAAAAGTGGCCCCCAGATGGCCCAACTTATCCGTTCCCTACTTGTATGTCTATAACAAAAAAATGTTTTTAAATGAGCTGATGTAGTAACAGCTCTTAGCTTTCCAATAAAATTAGGAATCCCTTTAACCCGTAAATAGCTGTCAAAAAAGTTAGGGATCCTAACCCTTTTCAAAAACCCTTTTTTTAAAAAAAGAGAAGAGAGAGAGAGAGAGAGGAGAGAGAGAGAGAGAGGAGAGAGAGAGGAGAGAGAAAAGAGAGAAGAGAGAGAGAGGAGAGAGAGGGACAAGACTGCAATGGAAAGGTTGACCAGGGAGGACTGGAGTTTACCGGAGAGAGTTTCGGGGGGGCAACGCCCCCCCCGGCCCCCGGGCTGTGACCCCGGCCCCCTGGTGGAATCAGCGCCTGATCAACCCGGTGTTGCTGTGGTGCCGCAAACCAAAGTACGAGCCAAGCCCCGGGTGTCGGAACTTATCTAGGTGCTTGTCCAGTGCCCGTTGAAGGCCAGGGGTCGTTGGCAATCCCCCCTTTTGTGTGCTGGGAGGCAGTTGAACGCTCGGGCCCCCGACACTTATTGTATGGTCTCTTAACGGTGTGACCCCCTGTTTTCTTGGGGGGATGGTGATCGTTCCAAATCTTTTTTCTTTCGTAGTGAGTGATTTTTTTGTGTGCAAGTTCGGTACTGTCCCCCTAGGATTTTCCAGGGTATATAATCATGTTTTCTCCCTCCTGCGTTCCAGGGAATTTCAGGTTTGAAACCTCAAAAGCTCCCCCGTAATTTGGGGGTTTTATCTCCGTTTGGGGCCCGGGAAAATTCTTGTACATTTTCTAGGTCGGGAAATTTCACTGCCTTGAAAGGGGCTGTTAGAGTGCAGCAAAAATTTCCGCCTAGATAGAACAAGTGACCCGAAAAGTGTCTCTGGGGTTGGCCCCCCTAGTTTTAAGGTTCTCATTATCCACCCTGTCATTTTTTAGCAGATGCGATTGAACAAGTTAGGCCTTTAAGGTGAGATCCCTCCGCATAATCATCCCAGGGGCTTTGACGTTGGGTTTGCTATTTTTGTGGCAAAAAAATTTTTTTGTATCTGATGAAGATTTAATTTCCCCATGTTTACCATATCGAGTAATTGAAATTTCTATCGTTGAAATTATATTGTTTTTGCAGCCACTGAAAAATTTGGTTTTATGTCCGCCCGGAGCCTTGCAGGTCTGCAATGGAAGACACTGTCATGCAATTCGGGGGTATCTGCAAAAGGGAAAACACGGTGCTGTGGCTGAATCCTTTTTATGTGGATATGAGGGGAGGAACAAGATGGGAGCTGTACTTGCCTTGTGGGAAAAGAGCTTTCACCGTAGTGCCCCGGACTTTTCCTTGTTGACGACTACTCTCTGTGTTCTGTTAGTGAGGAAATTATAGATCCATCGACCGACTTTTCCTGTTATTCCTTTAGCGCGCATTTTGTGCGCTATTACGCCATGGTCACACTTGTCGAAGGCTTTTGCAAAGTCTGTATATATTACATCTGCATTCTTTTTGTCTTCTAGTGCATTTAGGACCTTGTCGTAGTGATCCAGTAGTTGAGACAGACAGGAGCGACCTGTTCTAAACCCATGTTGCCCTGGGTTGTGTAACTGATGGGTTTCTAGATGGGTGGTGATCTTGCTTCTTAGGACCCTTTCAAAGATTTTTATGATATGGGATGTTAGTGCTATTGGTCTGTAGTTCTTTGCTGTTGCTTTACTGCCCCCTTTGTGGAGTGGGGCTATGTCTGTTGTTTTTAGTAACTGAGGGACGACTGGAGAAGCAAGCCAAGACAAGAAAAGCAACGAAGCAACTAACCTAAGAAATTTTACAGTGGACAGAACTTTATTATAAACCACTATCAGTGAGAAACAAAAACAAATACATACATAAATGTTACGGTTTAAATCGAGACGCACAATTCACATTTTTTTTTTTTGGTTTGTGGTGCTGAAGGTTAAGGAAGCAAGACACGATACACCGCACGGTGATGATGTGTACGGTAGGTTGAGGCAGCACCAACCTTCCGTTTCCTGACTGCTAATGCAGTGGGCTTTAAGGGTTTAACATACTGCGGCTGGCTGGGGGTTGAACCCGTGTTATTTTAGCCCGCCTCGCGGAGAGCCAGCCAAAATCCAGGACGCTCTAACTACTGAGCCATCAGTCACTCTTATCACCAACTCCACACAAACTAAAAGGACACAAGTGCAACTAATGTGACATTTTATTGTGGCAACGTTTCGCTCTCCAGGTTTATGGGTTGATAAAGCTCCTGGAGAGCGAAACGCTTGCCACAATAAAATGTCACATTAGTTGCACTTGTGTCCTTTTACTTTACATATTGTCGGTAATTCTACCAACTTTATTACAACTCCACACAAAGCCATACCTATCACCAACTCCACACAAAGTCATACCTATCACCAACTCCACACAAAGTCATGCCTATCACCAACTCCACACAAAGTATACCTATCACCAACACCACACAAAGTCATTTCCTATCACCAAAATCCACACAAAGTCATGCCTATCACCAACACCACACAAAGCCATACCTATCACCAACTCCACACAAAGTCATGCCTATCACCAACACCACACAAAGCCATGCCTATCACCAACACCACACAAAGCCATACCTATCACCAACACCACACAAAGCCATACCTATCACCAACACCACACAAAGCCATACCTATCACCAACTCCCCACAAAGCCATACCTATCACCAACTCCACAAAAAAGTCATGGCATCACCAACACCACACAAAGCCATGCCTATCACCAACACCACACAAAGCCATACCTAATCACCAACTCCACACAAAGTCATGCCTATCACCCAAAAACCCACACAAAGCCATACCCCATCACCAACAACACACAAAGCCATACCTATCACCAACTCCACACAAAGTCATGCCTATCACCAACACCACACAAAGCCATGCCTATCACCAACACCACACAAAGCCATACCTATCACCAACTCCACACAAAGTCATGCCTATCACCAACACCACACAAAGTCATGCCTATCACCAACACCACACAAAGCCATACCCATCACCCCCACCACACAAAGCCATACCATCACCCAAAACCACACAAAGCCATACTATCACCAACTCCACAAAAAAGTCATGCTATCACCAACACCACACAAAGCCATGCTATCACCAACACCACACAAAGCCCATTTCCTATCACCAACTCCACACCCCAAAATCATGCCTATCACCAACACCACACAAAGTCATGCCCATCACCAACACCACACAAAGCCATACCTATCACCACCACCACACAAAGCCATACCTATCCCCCACACCACACAAATCATGCCCATCACCAACTCAATATAAAGTCATGCCTATCATCAACACCACACAAAGTCATGCCTATCAACCCAAATTTAATATAAAGTCATGCCTATCACCAACACCACACAAAAACCATACCTATCACCAACACCACACAAAACCATGCCTATCACCAACACCACACAAAACATACCCATCACCAACACCCCACAAAACCATACCTATCACCAACACCACACAAAACCATGCCTATCACCAACACCACAACAAAACCATGCCTATCACCAACACCACACAAAGCCATACCTATCACCAACACCACACAAAAAACCCTGCCTATCACCAACACCACACAAAACCAGCCTATCACCAACACCACACAAAGCCATACCTATCACCAACACCACACAAAGTCATGCCTATCACCAACTCAATATAAAGTCATGCCTATCACCAACACCACACAAAGCCATACCTATCACCAACACCACACAAAACCATACCTATCACCAACACCACACAAAACCATACCTATCACCAACACCACACAAAGCCATACCTATCACCAACACCACACAAAACCATGCCTATCACAACACCACACAAAACCATGCTATCACCAACACCACAAAAAACCATGCCTATCACCAACACCACACAAAACCATGCCTATCACCAACACCACACAAAACCATGCCTATCACCAACACCACACAAAACCATGCCTATCACCAACACCACACAAAACCATTACCTATCACCACACCCCCACAAAGCCATACCTATCACCAACACCACACAAAACCTTGCCTATCACCAAAACCACACAAAACCATGCCTATCACCAACACCACACAAAGCCATACCTATCACCAACACCACACAAAGTCATGCCTATCACCAACTCAATATTAAGTCATGCCTATCACCAACACCACACAAAGTCTTGCCTATCACCAACTCAATATAAAGTCATGCCTATCACCAACACCACACAAAGCCATACCTATCACCAACACCACACAAAAACCATACCTATCACCAACACCACACAAAACCATACCTATCAAACCAACACCCCACAAAGCCTACCTATCACCAACACCACACAAAACCATGCCTATCACCCAAAACACACAAACCATGCCTATCACCAACACCACACAAAACCATTGCCTTTACCCAACACCACAAAAAATCCATACTATCCCCCCAACACCACACAAAGCCATACCTATCACCAACACCCCCACAAAACCATGCCTATCACCAACACCACACAAAACCCTGCCTATCACCAACACCACACAAAACCATGCCTATCACCAACACCCCCACAAAACCATACCTATCACCAATACCACACAAAACCATACCTATCACCAACACCACACAAAGCCATACCTATCACCAACACCACACAAAGCCCCTACCTTCACCAAACACCACACAAAGCCATACCTATCACCAACACCACACAAAGCCATTTCCCCATCACCAACACCACACAAAGCCATACCTATCACCAACACCACACAAAGCCATACCTATCACCAACACCACACAAAGCCATACCTATCACCAAAACCCCACAAAGCCATACCTATCACCAACACCCAACAAAAGCCATACCTATCACCAACACCACACAAAGCCATACCTATCCCCAAACACCACACAAACCCATACCTATCACCAACACCACACAAAGCCATACCTATCACCAACACCAACAAAAGCCATACCTATCACCAACACCACACAAAGCCATACCTATCACCAACACCACACAAAGCCATACCTATCACCAACACCACACAAAGCCATACCTATCACCAACTCCACATAAAGCCATGCCTATCACGTTTCCTAAAGCCTCGTGTCTCCCTCACTTCCCCAGTTTAAAAATAGTCATATATTTTTTTCTTTCGCTAGAGTTGCATAATTGATTTTCGTCCTCTGGGAAGGTCTGGAAAGCGCTATAAGAGTTTTCAACGTG
>NC_069420.1:11801450-11826450 GCF_026875155.1 Cherax quadricarinatus
TTTTTAAAAGACGTATACTGGTAGCCATTTTTAAAGACGTATACTGGTAGCCATTTTTAAAAGACGTATACTGGTAGCCATTTTTAAAAGACGTATACTGGTAGCCATTTTTAAAGACGTATACTGGTAGCCATTTTTAAAAGACGTATACTGGTAGCCATTTTTAAAAGACGTATACTGGTAGCCATTTTTAAAGACGTATACTGGTAGCCATTTTTAAAAGACGTTATACTGGTAGCCATTTTTAAAAGACGTATACTGGTAGCCATTTTTAAAGACGTATACTGGTAGCCATTTTTAAAAGACGTATACTAGTAGCCATTTTTAAAGACGTATACTGGTAGCCATTTTTAAAAGACGTATACTGGTAGCCATGATTAAACGACGCATACTGGAAGCCATTTAAAAAAAATAGCATTCTGGTAGAAATTTAAAAAAGACGTATACTAGCAGCCATTTTTAAAACATACTAGTGAACATTTTTTAAAAACCTGCTTAAAGTGGTGAACATTTTAAAAAACCCTACATAAACCGGTGAACATTTTTTAAAGCCTACATAAACCGGTGAACATTTTTTTTAACCTACATAAACCGGTAAACATTTTTTAAAGCCTACATAAACCGGTGAACATTTTTTAAAGCCTACATAAACCGGTAAACATTTTTTAAACCCTACATAAACTGGGGAACATTTTTTAAACCTACATAAACCCGTGAACATTTTTTTTAAACCTACATAAACCGGGGAACATTTTTTTTAAACCTACATAAACCGGTGAACATTTTTTTAAAACCTACATAAACCGGTGAACATTTTTTTTAAAGCCTACATAAACCGGTGAACATTTTTTTTAAACCTACATAAACCGGTGAACATTTTTTAAAGCCTACATAAACCGGTGAACATTTTTTAAAACCTACATAAACCGGTGAACATTTTTTAAAGCCTACATAAACCGGTGAACATTTTTTTAAACCTACATAAACTGGTGAACATTTTTTAAAGCCTACATAAACCGGTGAACATTTTTTAAAACCTACATAAACCGGTGAACCTTTTTTAAAACCTACATAAACCGGTGAACAATTTTTAAAACCTACATAAACTGGTGAACATTTTTTAAAACATACATAAACCGGTGAACATTTTTTAAAACCTACATAAACCAGTGAACATTTTTTTAAACCTACATAAACCGGTGAACATTTTTTAAAGAGTACATAAACCGGTGAACATTTTTTAAAACCTACATAAACCGGTGAACATTTTTTAAAACCTACATAAACCGGTGAACATTTTTTAAACCTACATAAACCGGTAAACATTTTTTAAACCTACATAAACCGGTGAACATTTTTTAAAACCTACATAAACTGGTGAACATTTTTTAAAACCTACATAAACCGGTGAACATTTTTTAAAACCTACATAAACCGGTGAACATTTTTTAAAACCTACATAAACCTGTGAACATTTTTTAAAACCTACATAAACCTGTGAACACTGTATAGGACAAATCGACTGACTTTCACTGTGATCAAACCTACACATAAAACCAGAGGCGCAATTTGCGTACAGCGCAATGTAATTTGCGTATAACTCATTTACGCTATTAATAACGTCATTCCGCTGACCACGTTTACGCAATTAGGGCGCTGATGGTGCGTAATTACCGCAGATTTCTGCGTAATTAATACGTAATTGACATGAAAGGTACCATAGGTACTCATTACTGATTTTAATTATCCACCCGTATAAATGGAGGCTTTCACGGGCCCAGGATACGCCTGTTTGATCCTTCATCAATAATATGAGAAAAATGATAAATGATCAGTGGTTGAACGTTGCTCGTGTGTGTAGTACTGCACTGAACGTTGTTTGTGTGTGTAGTACTGCACTGAACGTTGCTTGTGTGTGTAGTACTGCACTGAACGTTGCTAGTGTGTGTAGTACTGCACTGAACGTTGCTTGTGTGTGTAGTACTGCACTGAACGTTGTTTGTGTGTGTAGTACTGCACTGAACGTTGCTCGTGTGTGTAGTACTGCACTGAACGTTATTTGTGTGTGTAGTACTGCACTGAACGTTGTTTGTGTGTGTAGTACTGCACTGAACGTTGCTCGTGTGTGTAGTACTGCACTGAACGTTATTTGTGTGTGTAGTACTGCACTGAACGTTGCTCGTGTGTGTAGTACTGCACTGAACGTTGTTTGTGTGTGTAGTACTGCACTGAACGTTATTTGTGTGTGTAGTACTGCACTGAACGTTGCTCGTGTGTGTAGTACTGCACTGAACGTTGTTCGTGTGTGTAGTACTGCACTGAACGTTGCTTGTGTGTGTAGTACTGCACTGAACGTTATTTGTGTGTGTAGTACTGCACTGAACGTTGTTTGTGTGTGTAGTACTGCACTGAACGTTGTTTGTGTGTGTAGTACTGCACTGAACGTTGTTTGTGTGTGTAGTACTGCACTGAACGTTTTTTGTGTGTGTAGTACTGCACTGAACGTTGCTTGTGTGTGTAGTACTGCACTGAACGTTGTTTGTGTGTGTAGTACTGCACTGAACGTTGCTCGTGTGTGTAGTACTGCACTGAACGTTGCTTGTGTGTGTAGTACTGCACTGAACGTTGTTTGTGTGTGTTGTACTGCACTGAACGTTGCTCGTGTGTGTAGTACTGCACTGAACGTTGCTTGTGTGTGTAGTACTGCACTGAACGTTGTTTGTGTGTGTAGTACTGCACTGAACGTTGTTTGTGTGTGTAGTACTGCACTGAACGTTGCTCGTGTGTGTAGTACTGCACTGAACGTTGTTTGTGTGTGTAGTACTGCACTGAACGTTTTTGTGTGTGTAGTACTGCACTGAACGTTGTTTGTGTGTGTTGTACTGCACTGAACGTTGCTCGTGTGTGTAGTACTGCACTGAACGTTGCTTGTGTGTGTAGTACTGCACTGAACGTTGTTTGTGTGTGTAGTACTGCACTGAACGTTGTTTGTGTGTGTAGTACTGCACTGAACGTTGCTCGTGTGTGTAGTACTGCACTGAACGTTGTCGTGTGTGTAGTTTCTGCACTGAACGTTGTTGTGTGTGTGTAGTACTGCACTGAACGTTGCTTGGTGTGTAGTACTGCACTGAACGTTGCTTGTGTGTGTAGTACTGCACTGAACGTTGCTTGTGTGTGTAGTACTGCACTGAACGTTGTTTGTGTGTGTAGTACTGCACTGAACGTTGTTTGTGTGTGTAGTACTGCACTGAACGTTGCTTGTGTGTGTAGTACTGCACTGAACGTTGCTTGTGTGTGTAGTACTGCACTGAACGTTGCTTTTTTGTGTGTAGTACTGCACTGAACGTTGCTTTGTGTGTTGTACTGCACTGAACGTTGTTTGTGTGTGTAGTACTGCACTGAACGTTGCTCGTGTGTGTAGTACTGCACTGAACGTTTTTTGTTGTGTAGTACTGCACTGAACGTTGTTGTGTGTGTTGTACTGCACTGAACGTTGCTCGTGTGTGTAGTACTGCACTGAACGTTGCTTGTGTGTGTAGTTTCTGCACTGAACGTTGCTTGTGTGTGTGTACTGCACTGAACGTTGCTTGTGTGTGTTTGTACTGCACTGAACGTTGCTTGTGTGTGTAGTACTGCACTGAACGTTGCTGTGTGTGTAGTACTGCACTGAACGTTGTTTGTGTGTGTGTACTGCACTGAAGTTGCTTGTGTGTGTAGTACTGCACTGAACGTTGCTTGTGTGTGTAGTACTGCACTGAACGTTGCTTGTGTGTGTAGTACTGCACTGAACGTTGCTTGTGTGTGTAGTACTGCACTGAACGTTGTTTGTGTGTGTAGTACTGCACTGAACGTTGCTAGTGTGTGTAGTACTGCACTGACGTTGCTAGTGTGTGTAGTACTGCACTGAACGTTGCTTGTGTGTGTAGTACTGCACTGAACGTTGCTTGTGTGTGTAGTACTGCACTGAACGTTGCTTGTGTGTGTAGTACTGCACTGAACGTTGCTTGTGTGTGTAGTACTGCACTGAACGTTGCTTGTGTGTGTAGTACTGCACTGAACGTTGCTTGTGTGTGTAGTACTGCACTGAACGTTGTTGTGTGTGTAGTACTGCACTGAACGTTGTTTGTGTGTGTAGTACTGCACTGAACGTTGCTTGTGTGTGTAGTACTGCACTGAACGTTGTTTTGTGTGTAGTACTGCACTGAACGTTGTTTGTGTGTGTAGTACTGCACTGAACGTTGCTGTGTGTGTAGTACTGCACTGAACGTTGTTGTGTGTGTAGTACTGCACTGAACGTTGCTTGTGTGTGTAGTACTGCACTGAACGTTGCTGTGTGTGTAGTACTGCACTGAACGTTGCTTGTGTGTGTAGTACTGCACTGAACGTTGCTTGTGTGTGTAGTACTGCACTGAACGTTGTTGTGTGTTGTTAGGTACTTTTGGCACTGAAAAGTTGCTTGTGTGTGTAGTACTGCACTGAACGTTGCTTGTGTGTGTAGTACTGCACTGAACGTTGTTTGTGTGTGTAGTACTGCACTGAACGTTGTTTGTGGTGTAGTACTGCACTGAACGTTGTTTGTGTGTGTAGTACTGCACTGAACGTTTTTTTGTGTGTGTAGTACTGCACTGAACGTTGCTTGTGTGTGTAGTACTGCACTGAACGTTGTTTGTGTGTGTAGCACTGCACTGAACGTTGTTTGTGTGTGTAGTACTGCACTGAACGTTGCTGTGTGTGTAGTACTGCACTGAACGTTGCTTGTGTGTGTAGTACTGCACTGAACGTTGTCTGTGTGTGTAGTACTGCACTGAACGTTGTTTGTGTGTGTAGTACTGCACTGAACGTTGTTTGTAGTGGTGTAGTATGCACTGAACGTTGCTGTGTGTGTAGTACTGCACTGAACGTTGCTTTGTGTGTGTAGTACTGCACTGAACGTTGTTTGTGTGTGTAGTACTGCACTGAACGTTGTTTGTGTGTGTAGTACTGCACTGAACGTTGCTAGTGTGTGTAGTACTGCACTGAACGTTGTTTGTGTGTGTAGTACTGCACTGAAAGTTGCTAGTGTGTGTAGTACTGGGACTGAACGTTGCTTGTGTGTGTAGTACTGCACTGAACGTTTTTTTGTGTGTGTAGTACTGCACTGAACGTTGCTTGTGTGTGTAGTACTGCACTGAACGTTGCTAGTGTGTGTAGTACTGCACTGAACGTTGCTTGTGTGTGTAGTACTGCACTGAACGTTGCTTGTGTGTGTAGTACTGCACTGAACGTTGCTTGTGTGTGTAGTACTGCACTGAACGTTGCTTGTGTGTGTAGTACTGCACTGAACGTTGCTTGTGTGTGTAGTACTGCACTGAACGTTGCTTTTTGTGTGTAGTACTGCAGTGAACGTTGCTTGTGTGTGTAGTACTGCACTGAACGTTGCTTGTGTGTGTAGTACTGCACTGAACGTTGCTTGTGTGTGTAGTACTGCACTGAACGTTGTTTGTGTGTGTAGTACTGCAGTGAACGTTTTCTTGTGTGTGTAGTACTGCACTGAACGTTGCTTTTTGTGTGTAGTACTGCACTGAAAAGTTGCTTGTGTGTGTAGTACTGCACTGAACGTTGCTTGTGTGTGTAGTACTGCACTGAACGTTGTCTAGTGTGTGTTGTACTGCACCCGAACGTTGCTTGTGGTGTGTAGTACTGCACTGAACGTTGCTTGTGTGTGTAGTACTGCACTGAACGTTGCTTGTGTGTGTAGTACTGCACTGAACGTTGTTTGTGTGTGTTGTACTGCACTGAACGTTGCTTGTGTGTGTAGTACTGCACTGAACGTTGCTTGTGTGTGTAGTACTGCACTGAACGTTGCTTGTGTGTGTAGTACTGCACTGAACGTTGCTTGTGTGTGTAGTACTGCACTGAACGTTGCTTGTGTGTGTAGTACTGCACTGAACGTTGCTTGTGTGTGTAGTACTGCACTGAACGTTGTTTGTGTGTGTTGTACTGCACTGAACGTTGCTTGTGTGTGTAGTACTGCACTGAACGTTGCTTGTGTGTGTAGTACTGCACTGAACGTTTTCTTGTGTGTGTAGTACTGCACTGAACGTTGTTGTGTGTGTTAGTACTGCACTGAACGTTGCTTGTGTGTGTAGTACTGCACTGAACGTTGCTTGTGTGTGTAGTACTGCACTGAACGTTGCTTGTGTGTGTAGTACTGCACTGAACGTTTTTTGTGTGTGTAGTACTGCACTGAACGTTGTTTGTGTGTGTGTACTGCACTGAACGTTTTTGTGTGTGTTTGTACTGCACTGAACGTTGCTTGTGTGTGTAGTACTGCACTGAACGTTGTTTTGTGTGTAGTACTGCACTGAACGTTGTTTGTGTGTGTAGTACTGCACTGAAAGTTTTTTGTGTGTGGTAGTACTGCACTGAACGTTGCTTGTGTGTGTAGTACTCCACTGAACGTTGCTTGTGTGTGTAGTACTGCACTGAACGTTGCTTGTGTGTGTAGTACTGCACTGAACGTTGCTTGTGTGTGTAGTACTGCACTGAACGTTGCTAGTGTGTGTAGTACTGCACTGAACGTTGCTAGTGGGGTGTAGTACTGCACTGAACGTTGCTAGTGTGTGTAGTACTGCACTGAACGTTGCTTGTGTGTGTAGTACTGCACTGAACGTTGTTTGTGTGTGTAGTACTGCACTGAACGTTGTTAGTGTGTGTAGTACTGCACTGAACGTTGCTAGTGTGTGTAGTACTGCACTGAACGTTGCTAATGTGTGTGTAGTACTGCACTGAACGTTGTTTGTGTGTGTAGTACTGCACTGAACGTTGTTTGTGTGTGTAGTACTGCACTGAACGTTGTTGTGTGTGTAGTACTGCACTGAACGTTCTAGGTGTGTAGTACTGCACTGAACGTTGCTAGTGTTGTAGTACTGCACTGAACGTTTACTAGTGTTTTGTAGTACTGCACTGAACGTTTTTTTGTGTGTGTAGTACTGCACTGAACGTTTCTAGGGTGTGTAGTACTGCACTGAACGTTGCTAGTGTGTGTAGTACTGCACTGAACGTTACTAGTGTGTGTAGTACTGCACTGAACGTTGTTTTTTGTGTGTAGTACTGCACTGAAACGTTGTTTGTGTGTGTAGTACTGCACTGAACGTTGCTTGTGTGTGTAGTACTGACACTGAACGTTGCTAGTGTGTGTAGTACTGCACTGAACGTTTTTTGTGTGTGTAGTACTGCACTGAACGTTGTTTGTGTGTGTAGTACTGCACTGAACGTTGTTTGTGTGTGTAGTACTGAACTGAACGTTGCTTGTGTGTGTAGTACTGCACTGAACGTTGCTCGTGTGTGTAGTACTGCACTGAACGTTGCTTGTGTGTGTAGTACTGCACTGAACGTTGTTTGTGTGTGTAGTACTGCACTGAACGTTGTTTGTGTGTGTAGTACTGCACTGAACGTTGTTTGTGTGTGTAGTACTGCACTGAACGTTGCTTTGTGTGTGTAGTACTGCACTGAACGTTGCTGTGTGTGTAGTACTGCACTGAACGTTGTTTTTGTGTGTAGTACTGCACTGAACGTTGTTTGTGTGTGTAGTACTGCACTGAACGTTGTTTGTGTGTGTAGTACTGCACTGAACGTTGCTTGTGTGGTAGTACTGCACTGAACGTTGCTCGTGTGTGTAGTACTGCACTGAACGTTGCTTGTGTGTGTAGTACTGCACTGAACGTTTTGTGTGTGTAGTACTGCACTGAACGTTGCTTGTGTGTTTTAGTACTGCACTGAACGTTGCTCGTGTGTGTAGTACTGCACTGAACGGGTTTCTTGTGTGTGTAGTACTGCACTGAACGTTGCTCGTGTGTGTAGTACTGCACTGAACGTTGTTGTGTGTGTATACTGCACTGAACGTTGCTTGTGTGTGTAGTACTGCACTGAACGTTGCTTGTGTGTGTAGTACTGCACTGAACGTTGCTTGTGTGTGTAGTACTGCACTGAACGTTGTTTGTGTGTGTAGTACTGCACTGAACGTTTTCTTTTTGTGTGTAGTACTGCACTGAACGTTGCTTGTGTGTGTAGTTACTGCACTGAACGTTTGTTGTGTGGTAGTACTGCACTGAACGTTGTTTGTGTGTGTAGTACTGCACTGAACGTTGTTGTGTGTGTAGTACTTTCACTGAACGTTGCTTGTGTGTGTAGTACTGCACTGAACGTTGTTTGTGTGTGTAGTACTGCACTGAACGTTGTTGTGTGTGTAGTACTTTCACTGAACGTTGCTTGTGTGTGTAGTACTGCACTGAACGTTGCTCGTGTGTGTAGTACTGCAAATGAACGTAAGTCATTCAATTTTACACAAAAATAAATTCTTGTGTTTCTACTGGCACGAAGTCTGCTCGGTTACTAGGACAACTGATCGAGCTTTAGTGTAGTAGAATGACTAACGTTCAAGTACAATCATAATTTAAACAAATAAAAAATAATAATATTAATTTTACTACTCTAAATTATGATTACAGGAAAAGATGAGCTTAATTAATCATAATGACAATTAATATAAAAACAATAACAACAATGAAAATAATATTAATAATAATTATAATTATTATAAATAATAATAAAAAAATGATAATAATTATAATGATAAATAATATAAAAACAATAAAACAATAAAACAATATTTAAAAACAATAATAATAATAATAATAATAATAATGAAGAGATTAAACTGATAAGATAAATAATCACTAAGGTAAATAATAATCTTAATGTATAATAGTACAAATAATCTAAGTGTATAACCATAAATGTATCTCTTAAGTGATTAACACTCAGGTAAATGTAAACTCTTACAGTGTATCACACTCCAGGTACAATGTAATCTCTTTTCAGTGTATCACACTCCAGGTACAATGTAATCTCTTACAGTGTATCACACTCCAGGTACAATGTAATCTCTTACAGTGTATCACACTCCAGGTACAATGTAATCTCTTACAGTGTATCACACTCCAGGTACAATGTAATCTCTTACAGTGTATCACACTCCAGGTACAATGTAATCTCTTACAGTGTATCACACTCCAGGTACAATGTAATCTCTTACAGTGTATCACACTCCAGGTACAATGTAAAACTCTTACAGTGTATCACACTCCAGGTACAATGTAATCTCTTACAGTGTATCACACTCCAGGTACAATGTAATCTCTTACAGTGTATCACACTCCAGGGTACAATGTAATCTCTTACAGTGTATCACACTCCAGGTACAATGTAATCTCTTACAGTGTATCACACTCCAGGTACAATGTAATCTTACAGTGTATCACACTCCAGGTACAATGTAATCTCTTACAGTGTATCACACTCCAGGTACAATGTAATCTCTTACAGTGTATCACACTCCAGGTACAATGTAATCTCTTACAGTGTATCACACTCCAGGTACAATGTAATCTCTTACAGTGTATCACACTCCAGGTACAATGTAATCTCTTACAGTGTATCACACTCCAGGTACAATGTAATCTCTTACAGTGTATCACACTCCAGGTACAATGTAATCTCTTACAGTGTATCACACTCCAGGTACAATGGGAATCTCTTACGTGTATCACACTCAGGTACAACTGTAATCTCTTACAGTGTATCACACTCCATGCATAATGTAATCTCTTACAGTGTATCACACTCCAGGCACAATGTAATCTCTTACAGTGTATCACACTCCAGGTACAATGTATCTCTTACAGTGTATCACACTCGGGACAATGTTAAAACCCTTACAGTGTATCACACTCCAGGCACAATGTAATCTCTTACAGTGTATCACACTCCAGTACCAATGTATCTCTTACAGTGTATCACACTGGTGATCTTCAGTGTATCACCTCAGTACATGTAATCTTTACCAGTGTATCACACTCCAGGTACAATGTAATCTCTTACAGTGTATCACATCGTCCATACAATGTAATCTCTTACAGTGTATCACACTCCAGGTACAAGTAATTCTTCAGTGTATCACACTCCGGTAACAATGTAATCTCTTTCAGTGTATCCACACCAGGTTACAATGTAATCTCTTAGTTAAACACACTCAAGGTACAATGTAATCTTTACAGTGTATCACACTCCATATACAAAGTATCTCTTACAGTGTATCACACTCCAGGGACAATGTAATCTCTTACAGTGTATCACACTCCAGGTAAATGTAATCTCTTACAGTGTATCACACTCCAGGGTAACAATGTAATCTCTTACAGTGTATCACATCCAGGTACAAAAGTAATCTTAAAAGTGTATCAACTCCTGGTACAATGTATCTCTTTACAGTGTGTATCACACTCCAGGTACAATGTAATCTCTTACAGTGTATCACACTCCAGGTACAATGTAATCTCTTACAGTGTATTTACACTCCAGGTAACAATGTAATCTCTTACAGTGTATCACACTCCAGGTACAATGTAATTCTTACAGTGTATCACACTCCAGGTACAATGTAATCTTTACAGTGTATACACTCCAGGTAAATGTAATCTCTTACAGTGTATCACACTCCAGGGACAATGTAATCATTACAGTTATCACACTCAGGTACAATGTAATACTTTACGTGTATCACACTCAGGTAAATGTAATCCCCCATCTAATAGTTGTAAAACTCCTGTTGAACATTATATTGGTACTGTTTAATATTTAATCATCAGTTTTATTCCAACAGTTATAGAGGGCGTTAAACACTTATATGGTGTTCTGATCCATACACCTTATACTGGTGTCAGTTTCAAACCCATACTTTGGTTGTTCTGTTCTAAAAATAATTTTGTGTTTTGTTCCAAAATAATTTAAAACTGGTTTCTGTTGCAAACATATAGTGAGTGTTCTGTTCCAACACCTTATATTGGTAGTTCTGTTCCAACAACCCTATGTTGGTGTTCTGTTCCAAACACCTTATTGGTGTTCTGTTCCAACACCTTATACTGGTGTTCTGTTCCAAACACTTATTATGGTGTTCTGTTCAAACACTTATATGTGTTCTGTTCCAAACACCTTATATTGGTGTTCTGTTCCAAACACCTTATTGGTTTCTGTTCCAAAACCTTATTATGGTGTTCGTTCCAAACCCTTATACGGTGTTCTGTTCCAAACACCTTATACTGTGTTCTGTTCCAAAACTTATACTGGTGTTCTGTTCAAACCTTATACGGTGTTCTGTTCCAAACCTTATACTGGTGTTCTGTTCCAAACAACCTTATACTGGTGTTCTGTTCCAAAACCAAAGTTCTTTATAAATTTAGGGGCTCTGTTCCAAACACCTTATTTGGTGTTTGTTCCAAAACACCTTATACTGGTGTTCTGTTCCAAACACCTTATATGTGTGTTCTGTTCCAAACACCCTATACTGGTGTTCTGTTCAAACACCTTATATGGTGTTCTGTTCCAAACACCTTATACTGGTGTTCTGTTCAACACCTTATACCGGTTCTGTTCCAAACCTTATACTGGTGTTTTGTTCCAAACACCTTATATGGTGTTCTGTTCCAAACACTTATACGGTGTTCTGTTCCAAACACCTTACATGGTGTTCTGTTTCAAACACCTTATACTGGTGTTCTGTTCCAACACCTTATCACCGGTGTTCAGTTCCAAACCTTATACTGGTTTTTCTGTTTCAAAAACACTTATACTGGTGTTTCTGTTCCAAAACCTTATATGATTTTAAAATATACCGGTTCTGTTCCAAACACCTTATACCCTTTGGTTTAGTTTCCCTGTGTTCAAACACTTATACTGGCGTTTGTTCCAAGCACCTTTTTGGGCGTTCACACTTATACTGGTGTTCTGTTCCAAACCTTATACTGGTTTCTGTTCCAACACGTTATACCGGTGTTCTGTTCAAACCTTATACCGGTGTTCTGTTCCAAACACCTTATATGGGTTCTGTTCCAAACACCTTATACTGGTATTCTGTTCCAAACACCTTATACGTGTTCTGTTCCAAACACCTTATACCGGTGTTCTGTTCCAAACACCTTATACTGGTGTTCTGTTCCAAACACCTTATACTGGTGTTCTGTTCCAAACACCTTATACTGGTGTTCTGTTCCAAACACCTTATACTGGTGTTCTGTTCCAAACACCTTATACTGGTGTTCTGTTCCAAACACATTATATTGGTGTTCTGTTCCAAATATATAACATTGGTGTTCATGAACAGCTGGATGTAGACTGAAAGTTTGTTCAGAAGGACAGCTAATCACATGTTGAACAGGAATATGTGTTTGGAGGCTTGTTTTTGTGTGTCAGTGTTTGTAGTAGTAGTTTGTTGTAGTAGTGTAGTAGTTGTGAAGTATAGTAGTGTGTAGTAGTGTAGTAGTAGTAACAACGCAGCACAGCAGTAGTGTTGGTGGTGGGAGTATTTGTATTGGTATAGTGTAGTATATGTAGCAGGAAAGTAGTACTAGAGTAGTATTTAAAAGTAGAACAGTAGTAGTAGTGTAGTGTAGTAGTAGTGTAGTTAGTAGTAAAGCTGCAGCAGCAGAACAATGGAGAAAACCGAACAAACCTTTACAAGATATACCATATACATACAATATATTATATATAGTTATATATATTATTAATTATATATAATATATATAATATATAAATTATATAATATATTATATTATATATAAAGTCGTGCTAATAGGTAAGGTTTAATTTGCAAGAAAATCCCTTAAAAAATTAAATCCTTTCTAAAAAAATTCTCTTATACTTTAAAAAATACATTTTTTCATTTATTTTTATTGTAAATATTAATAATTTTTGTACTAAAACGAAACTTGGAAAATTACCTAACCTTGTTGTGTGTGTGTGTGTAGTCACAAATTGCAGTATCCACCGAGCAGGGTTACCGAACAAGAAAACGAAAGTTACTCTTTATAAAAATTTGTAAAAGTATACAGGAGAAGGGTTATAGCCTCTTGCTCCGGCATTTTGTACCCTTTCGACACGCATGGGCTTATGAAATTATGAACGTCGCTGAAACGAGTTGAAGAAAAGCTAGGGTGTCAGCCTAGTGTATACAATGTGACCCAATACAAGAGGTAAATCAGTGTATATACGCAGAGATCAACACACACACAGAGGTCTGTATCTCTCAGTGTTAATTATACCACTGTTCTATTATTCATGGTACAGTCATGTTTCCTGTTGCTATTACCATTGTTTTCATCACTGATGCCACTGTTATTATTTAAGAAAGTTTATTTAGGGACAAGTACACAGTTTTATTTTCAAATCGGTCCTGGTGCAGTCGATAGGCTGTAAACCCAACGAACCAACCTATCACCCCCTCCACTTCCAGCTGAAGCTTCCTCTTGTCCCTGTTGTTGGTAATAAAAAAAAAGTACTCTTTTATTTGCTTCGTAACCTGTTATGATTTTATATACGGTTTCTCTATCTCCTGCTACCAGCCATCGTGGTCACTTTCCCCTGTTATTAGCTTTTTTTTTACCCCTAGGCTCGTAGTGCTTTTTTATACTCTGGGTTTTGTTTCGCTGCGTGTCTAGGGAATTTTTCTGTTTTATCTTCATGTTTTCTTGTTTTTTTTTTAATGCGGAATTCATACCACAGCTAGAAACACACACACACACACACACACACACACACACACACACACACACACACACACACACACACACACACACACATCAGGCTGTAAGCCTGGTCCAACAACTGGCTCCTGGAGTTTAACTCCACCAGTAGTAGTAGTAGTAGTAGTAGTGATAGGCCACTGAGAGGTCATGTCCCTCTCAGATCAAACACTTCTCACTTGAAAAGCTTGTCCAAGGTGTTTTCTGTACCAAGATGCCACGTGTTGCAGTGTCTGACAAGATGAACATCAAAATGGTATACAATACCGACAGGTTGTAAGGAGAGGAGTAGAATGAAGACTGAGGAAGGTCCATACTGGAGTATGCAGCACCAGTATGGAACCCACTCTTGGACAAGAAATTAGAGAAAGTGCAAAGATTTGCAGCAAGACTAGACCCGGAGCCAAAGGATATGTCCTACGAGGAGAGGTTACGGAAAATTAACCTGACGACTCTAGAGGACATGCGGGATAAGGGGGGCATGATAACGACATATAAAATACCGAGAGGAATTGACAGGGTGGATAGGGACAGAATGTTTCAGAGATGAGACACAGCAACAATAAGTCACAGGGATGTTAGGAAGTACTTCTTCAGTCACAGAGTTGTCAGAAAGTGAAACAATCTGGAGAGTAATGTAGTGGACGCAGGATCCATACACAGCTTTAAGAAGAGATACGATAAAGCTCACGGAGCAGGGAGAGAGTGAACCTAGTAGCGACCAGCGAAGAGGAGGGGCCAGGAGCTGTGAATCGACCCCTGCAACCACAAATAGGTGAGTACACACACACACACACACACACACACACTAACACGAGCGATAGGCAAAGATCTCCTACAAATGAAGTACCATTGATGAAAGCTTTCAAAGCATTACACGCTCCCAGTGTCCATTACGCTCTCATCACAAAACTGTCAGCCATATTACTGTAAATCTATTTCTGGATTGCTCTTAATAATACTAATAATATATACATATGCATTATATATATATATATATATATATATATATATATATATATATATATATATATATATATATATAGTATATATATATATGCAATAAGATCACAGTAAACAGGTGATTTCAGAATATGCAAAGCAACCACTGTGAAAGAATGAAATTCCAAGCGCTTTCGTGACTACTCACATTATCAAGGAACAATGTGAGTAGTCACAAAAGCACTTGGAATTTCATTATTCTTTCACAGTGGTTGTTTTTCATATATATATATATATATATATATATATATATATATATATATATATATATATATATATATATATATATATATATATATATATATATTATATATATATATATATATATATATACTGAATGTATGAAATGATGGAGGATGACCTGGAGATGTTGGTAACTCGCCGGTCCAGTCGAACTTCAGTTATACCAGCTGATACTGTAGACCTCAACTTGGTACACAGACAACAAGCAGCTGGGAACACACAACTTGGTATCTCTGTTTCTCAAAGTCTTTGCCAGTCTTCCTGGCTTTGGCAGCCTGCCTGGCTTTCTGTCAGCTTGACTGGCTTTCTGTCAGCCTACATTGCTGTCTGCTACTCTTCCTGTTTCTCTCTTACCCTTCCTGGCTTTCTCTAACTCTAAGCAGCTATTTTTGCTCCTTGTCTCTCTGTCTCTCGACCTCTGTGGCTTTCTTTCAACCTTCTTGGCTTTCTGCCAGCCTTCTTAAATTTGATAGCCTTTCTGGCTTACTTTTATTCTTCCTGGCTTTCCGTTAGCTTGCCTGGCTATCTGTCAGCCTGGGACGCTTTCCGGTGGCCTGCATGACTGACAGCCTGAAAGGCGCTGTCTGTCTTTGGAGCCGTGGCTGTCTGGCTCAACTTCAAGCCAGGCTGCCCATGACACCCCGATTGTAAGTAAATGTTCTTGTGGAGTGCTGTTCTTGCATCTTGATTGTGGCAGATGCAGTTTAATATTGACAAATGCAAAGTTCTAGATGTTGGAAAGGAAAATAACCATGCCACATATAAACTAAATAATATAGATCTTAATACTACTGATTGCGAAAAGGATTTACGAGTTCTGGTTAGCAGTAATCTAAAACCAAGACAACAGTGCATTAGTGTTCGCAATAAAGCTAACAGAATTCTTGGCTTCATATCTAAAAATATAAATAACAGAAGTCCTCAGGTTGTTCTTCAACTCTATATATCCTTGGTTAGGTCTCATTTAGACTATGCTGCTCAGTTCTGGTCACCGTATTACAGAATGGATATAAATGCTCAGGAAAACGTACAGAGGAGGATGACAAAGATGATCCCATGTATCAGAAATCTTCCCTATGAGGATAGACTGAGGACCCTGAATCTGCACTCTCTCGAAAGGCGTAGAATTAGGGGGGATATGATCGAGGTGTATAAATGGAAAACAAGAATAAATAAAGGGGATGTAAATAGCGTGCTGAAAATTTCCAGCCAAGACAGGACTCGCAGCAATGATTTCAAGTTGGAAAAATTCAGATTCAGGAAGGATATAGGAAAGCACTGGTTTGGTAATAGAGTCGTGGATGAGTGGAACAAACTCCCGAGTACAGTTATTCAGGCTAAAACGTTGTGTAGTTTTAAAAATAGGTTAGATAAATACATGGTGGGTGTGAGTTGGACCTGACTAGCTTGTGCTGCTGGGTCTGGTGCCGTGCTCCTTCCTTGAGTGGAGGTGACCAGACTGGGTGGGTCATTGGGCTAATCCGGGGGGGTCATTGGGCTAATCAGGGGGTGGGACATGGACCTGCTCCGCATGGGTCAGTAAGCCTGTTACAGTGTTCCTTCTTTCTTATGTTCTTATGTTCTTGATTGTGAGTAAATGTTCTTGTGATGTGTTATTCTTGCATCTTGATTGTGAGTAAATGTTCTTGTAGAGTGTTGTTCTTGCATCCTCAAACATCTTGACGGTAAAGCAGTACTCATCGGGACTGTTGCTGCTGCATCTTGATTACGGCACCTTCTCTCCCCATGGTTACTCTGCCTGTTATAACCTCATTAATTCTGGAGTGGCTTGTCCCAGGCAGGGTGAGGCAGGAGGCGTGTGTGTGTGTGCCTAGAGTCTCCAGTTAGAATGAGGCAGGAGGCGTATACATTTGCTTAGTCTCCAGACAGGGTGAGGGTGGAGGTGGTGTGTGTCTGCCTGCTTAGTCTCCAGACTCTTAGTAAAGGAAATACCGTTGAATACAGACAACCATATTTAGTATCAACACTGCCTCGTGTAGGTATGTCCTCTGGCGTGAGTATGTCCTCTCCTATGAGAAAGGCCTATAGTATAGCACCGTGTTTAATATAAATAGTGTATATGCTGAGTCATAACGAACTCAACCAGCTGCACTAATCACTTACAGCAATTAAAGGTAAATACAGCAAGTGATGTAGTTACTGAGAGACACAGGTGCACATCACATAAATTTGCAGCTGTATAAATTTTCAACTTCCCGCAGTATAAATTTTCCAGAGTGACAGCAAACAGTGAGATACCTGGAAAAGCAGGCAACTTCGTGCTTCTCTTACAGAGATCTCATCTCCTGGGACCCAGCATCCTTCCCAGCCTCACCACCAGGCCCTGGATGCTCTGCTCCACACACACTGTGTTGCTCACCACCTCAATGTCCACCAAGCTCTGACAAGGGTACGAAGGAATGCCAAACTAGCCCTTGTTATTCCTTAAATAGCTCTTATCGATCTAGTGAACTCCAGAGGGTTCCCAACATTGCTCCAATCGACGACGATAAAGGAACAGATACTGAAGGAAAATTGCAGCTGGGTAGGGTGGTAAATGTTGTCATCTAGGAGGAAAGGTAGATGTCGTTGTGTGTGTGTGTGTGTGTGTGTGTGTGTGTGTGTGTACTCACCTATTTGTACTCACCTATTTGTGGTTGCAGGGGTCGAGTCTTAGCTCCTGGCCCCGCCTCTTCACCGGTTGCTACTGGGCCCTCTCTCTCCCCGCTCCATGAGCTTTATCAAACCTCGTCTTAAAACTGTGTATGGTTCCTGCCTCCACTACGTCATTTTCTAGGCTATTCCACTGCCTTACAACTCTATGACTGAAGAAATACTTCCTACTATCTCTCTGACTCATTTGTGTCTTCAACTTCCAATTGTGGCCTCTTGTTTCTGTGTCCCCTCCCTGGAACATCCTGTCTTTGTCCACCTTGTCTATTCCACGCAGTATTTTATATGTCGTTATCATGTCTCCCCTGACCCTCCTGTCCTCCAGTGTCGTCAGGCCGATTTCCCTTAATCTTTCTTCATAGGACATTCCCCCTTAGCTCTGGAACTAACCTTGTCGCAAACCTTTGTACTTTCTCTAGTTTCTTGACGTGCTTTATCAAGTGCGGGTTCCAAACAGGTGCTGCATACTCCAGTATGGGCCTGACATACACGGTGTTACAGTGTCTTGAATGATTCCTTACTAAGGTATCGGAATGCTGTTCTCAGGTTTGCCAGGCGCCATATGCTGCAGCAGTTATCTGATTGATGTGTGCTTCCGGAGACATGCTCGGTGTTATACTCACCCCAAGATCTTTCTCCTTGAGTGAGGTTTGCAGTCTTTGGCCACCTAGCCTATACTCTGTCTGTGGTCTTCTGTGCCCTTCCCCTACCTTCATGACTTTGCATTTGGCAGGATTAAATTCGAGAAGCCATTTGCTGGACCAGGTGTCCAGTCTGTCCAGGTCTCTTTGAAGTCCTGCCTGGTCCTCATCAGATTTAATTCTCCTCATTAACTTCACATCATCTGCAAACAGGGACACTTCTGAGTCTAACCCTTCCATTATGTCGTTCACATATACCAAAAATAGCACTGGTCCTAGGACCGACCCCTGTGGGACCCCGCTCGTCACAGGTGCCCACTGTGATACATCATTACGTACCATGACTCGTTGTTGCCTCTCTGTCAGGTATTCTCTGATCCATTGCAGTGCCCTTCCTGTTATATGCGCCTGATGCTCTAGCTTCTGCACTAATCTCTTGTGAGGAACTGTGTCAAAGGCCTTCTTGCAGTCCAAGAAGATGCAATCAACCACACCCTCTCTCTCGTGTCTTACTTCTGTTATTTTATCATAAAACTCCAGAAGGTTTGTGACACAGGATTTGCCTTCCGTGAATCCGTGCTGGTTGGCATTTATACTCTTGATCCGTTCCAGGTGCTCCACCACTCTCCTCCTGATAATCTTCTCCATAATTTTGCATACTATACACGTCAATGACACAGGTCTATAGTTTAGTGCCTCTTTTCTGTCTCCTTTTTTTAAAAATGGGAACTACATTTGCCGTCTTCCATACCTCAGGTAGTTGCCCAGTTTCCAGGGACGTGTTGAAGATTGTGGTAAGCGGCACGCACAACATATCTATTCCCTCTCTAAGGACCCACGGGGAGATGTTGTCCGGTCCCATTGCCTTTGAGGTATCGATGTCCCTTAGCAGTTTCTTCACCTCCTCCTCATCTGTATGTATGTCATCCAACACTTGTTGTGTGTGTGTGTGTGCGTGTGCGTGTGTGAGTGTGTGTGTGTGAGTGAGTGTGTGTGTATGTGTGTGTGTATGTGTGTGTGTGTGTGTGGGTGTGTGTGTGTGTGTGTGTGTGTGTGTGTGTATGTGTATGTGTGTATGTGTATGTGTGTATGTGTATGTGTGTGTGAATGTGTGTGTGTGTGTGTATGTGTGTGTGTGTGTGTGTGTGTGTGTGTGTGTGTGTGTGTGTGTGTGTGTGTGTGTGTGTGTGTGTGGTGTGTGGTGTGTGTGTGTGTGTGTGATGCCAGAAGAATGTTAGGAAATACTTGTTCAGCCTTAGAATGATAAACAAGAGGGTCTAACAGGATGAGGAGGCGGCGGTGGAGTCAAACTCCACACACAGTTTAAAGAGTAGGGACGACACGACCAGCAAGGAAAGGAAACATGCAAATCCCAGTCAATTTTGAAAATTTTGTGACTTTTTGGGAATATTTTAAAAACATCGTAATTAATACTTACAACTTAAAGGATTTTAATGTCAAATACTTGTAAATTAATACTGATTTTAATGTTTCGGAGGATCCATACCAACATTCAAATGGAGAGAGAGAGATGGGGGAAAAAGTATTAAATAAATGCATAGTAAATAGCAAATGGGGGAGAGAAGAGGACAGGGGAAACAGGAGAGGGTGGAAATAAAAAAAGAAGGAAGGGAAAACAAAATTAAAAAGAGAATGACAGAGAGCGAGAGAAGGGGAATATGGAAAGGCGGAATTAAAGAGAGAGGGGCTAAAGGAGGGGGAAAATAAGGTGAGCATTCAAAACACGGTATATACTTCCATACATAGCATAGATGATACCGCAGAGTACTCGCTGTGGAGACTTTCACGGTGACCGGGCGAGTTTGACACTCCAGTTAACCCAGCTGCTGCAGCCAGGGTGACACTGAGTGCCCACTGCTGCAGCCAGGGTGACACTGAGTGCCCACTGCTGCAGCCAGGATGACACTGTGTGCCCACTGCTGCAGCCAGGGTGACACTGAGTGCCCACTGCTGCAGCCAGGGTGACACTGAGTGACCACTGCTGCAGCCAGGGTGACACTGAGTGCCCACTGCTGCAGCCAGGGTGACACTGAGTGACCACTGCTGCAGCCAGGGTGACACTGTGTGCCCACTGCTGCAGCCAGGGTGACACTGTGTGCCCACTGCTGCAGCCAGGGTGACACTGTGTGCCCACTGCTGCAGCCAGGGTGACACTGAGTGACCACTGCTGCAGCCAGTGTGACACTGAGTGACCACTGCTGCAGCCAGGGTGACACTGTGTGCCCACTGCTGCAGCCAGGGTGACACTGTGTGCCCACTGCTGCAGCCAGGGTGACACTGTGTGCCCACTGCTGCAGCCAGGGTGACACTGAGTGACCACTGCTGCAGCCAGTGTGACACTGAGTGCCCACTGCTGCAGCCAGGGTGACACTGTGTGCCCACTGCTGCAGCCAGGGTGACACTGAGTGACCACTGCTGCAGCCAGTGTGACACTGAGTGCCCACTGCTGCAGCCAGGGTGACACTGAGTGCCCACTGCTGCAGCCAGGGTGACACTGTGTGCCCACTGCTGCAGCCAGGGTGACACTGAGTGACTACTGCTGCAGCCAGGGTGACACTGAGTGCCCACTGCTGCAGCCAGGGTGATATTGAGTGCCCACTGCTGCAGCCAGGGTGACACTGAGTGCCCACTGCTGCAGCCAGGGTGACACTGAGTGCCCACTGCTGCAGCCAGGATGACACTGAGTGCCCACTGCTGCAGCCAGGGTGACACTGTGTGCCCACTGCTGCAGCCAGGATGACACTGAGTGACCACTGCTGCAGCCAGGGTGATACTGAGTGTCCACTGCTGCAGCCAGGGTGACACTGAGTGACCACTGCTGCAGCCAGGGTGACACTGAGTGACCACTGCTGCAGCCAGGGTGACACTGAGTGACCACTACTGCAGCCAGGGTGACACTGTGTGCCCACTGCTGCAGCCAGGGTGACACTGAGTGCCCACTGCTGCAGCCAGGGTGACACTGAGTGACCACTGCTGCAGCCAGGGTGACACTGAGTGACCACTACTGCAGCCAGGGTGACACTGTGCCCACTGCTGCAGCCAGGGTGACACTGAGTGACCACTGCTGCAGCCAGGGTGACACTGTGTGCCCACTGCTGCAGCCAGGGTGACACTGAGTGACCACTGCTGCAGCCAGTGTGATACTGAGTGCCCACTGCTGCAGCCAGGGTGATACTGAGTGCCCACTGCTGCAACCAGGGTGACACTGAGTGACCACTGCTGCAGCCAGGGTGACACTGAGTGCCCACTGTTGCAGCCAGGGTGACACTGTGTGCCCACTGCTGCAGCCAGGGTGACACTGAGTGACCACTGCTGCAGCCAGGATGACACTGAGTGCCCACTGCTGCAGCCAGGGTGACACTGAGTGACCACTGCTGCAGCCAGGGTGACACTGAGTGACCACTGCTGCAGCCAGGGTGACACTGAGTGACCACTGCTGCAGCCAGGGTGACACTGAGTGACCACTGCTGCAGCCAGGGTGACACTGAGTGACCACTGCTGCAGCCAGGTGACAATGAGTGACCACTGCTGCAGCCAGGGTGATACTGAGTGCCCACTGCTGCAGCCAGGGTGACAATGAGTGATCAATGCTGCAGCCAGGGTGACACTGAGTGACCACTGCTTCAGCCAGGGTGACACTGAGTGCCCACTGCTGCATCCAGGGTGACACTGAGTGCCTACTACTGCAGCCAGGGTGACAATGAGTGACCACTGCTGCAGCCAGGGTGACACTGAGTGACCACTGCTGCAGCCAGGGTGACACTGAGTGACCACTGCTGCAGCCAGGGTGACACTGAGTGCCCACTGCTGTAGCCAGGGTGACACTGAGTGACCACTGCTGCAGCCAGGGTGACACTGAGTGCCCACTGCTGCAGCCAGGGTGACACTGAGTGACCACTGCTGCAGCCAGGGTGACACTGAGTGCCCATTGCTGCAGCCAGGGTGACACTGAGTGACCACTGCTGCAGCCAGGGTGACACTGTGTGCCCACTGCTGCAGCCAGGGTGACACTGAGTGACCACTGCTGCAGCCAGGGTGATACTGAATGCCCGCTGCTGCAGCCAGGGTGACACTGAGTGCCCACTGCTGCAGCCAGGGTGACACTGAGTGCCCACTGCTGCAGCTCCAGGGCCACGTTATCCAGGCAACAAGAGAATCACCATACGAGTGAGGTGGCATCACTTAGTCTTAAACACGGGGAAAATGTAACAAAGACAGAAAATACCGAGGACTTGGAAAAGATGTATACAAGGAAGAAGAGAGTGAACGCAGAAAAAGAACAAGGTAATAAGATAAAAAAAAGAGATACAGAAACTGAAATACTAAAGACGAGATTGAAGGGAGGGAGGGAGTGTAACACCAGCGACCGTTAGTGATACCTTAACAACCTTAATGCTGGAAGAGGCTCTTCGTTAAAGGAATTGAAGCTATCGTGCCGTCCATAACAACAACTTTGATCGCCTCCCATTTCCCTGGCGACCCTGTGACCAATACCGCTGTAGCAATGAAAACAACACCAGGGGGGAAATAAAAGCCCTTAGACATGTTGAAGCGGCTGCCTCGGCAGATATGACTCTGAAAGGTGAGATGGATCACAGACCGGACGAGGCAACGAAATCAGGAATGTTGAGAATTTTGTGGAAACGATGAAGTTTGACAGAGGCTACAAAGGTATGTACCAGAGGGCAGTGATACCCACGATGTTTGTGTGTGTGAGGAGTGATCTCTGAACACTGAAATGCAGCGTGGAGGCTGCAAGCAGTGATGTAGGTGTGGAGGCTGCAAGCAGTGATGTCCGTGTGGAGGCTGCAAGCAGTGGTGATGTCCGTGTGGAGGCTGCAAGCAGTGATGTCCGTGTGGAGGCTGCAAGCAGTGATGTCCGTGTGGAGGCTGCAAGCAGTGATGTCCGTGTGGAGGCTGCAAGCAGTGGTGATGTCCGTGTGGAGGCTGCAAGCAGTGATGTCCGTGTGGAGGCTGCAAGCAGTGATGTCCGTGTGGAGGCTGCAAGCAGTGATGTCCGTGTGGAGGCTGCAAGCAGTGGTGATGTCCGTGTGGAGGCTGCAAGCAGTGATGTCCGTGTGGAGGCTGCAAGCAGTGGTGATGTCCGTGTGGAGGCTGCAAGCAGTGGTGATGTCCGTGTGGAGGCTGCAAGCAGTGATGTCCGTGTGGAGGCTGCAAGCAGTGGTGATGTCCGTGTGGAGGTGGCTGCAAGCAGTGATGTCCGTTGTGGAGGCTGCAAGCAGTGATGTCCGTGTGGAGGCTGCAAGCAGTGATGTCCGTGTGGAGGCTGCAAGCAGTGATGTCCGTGTGGAGGCTGCAAGCAGTGATGTCCGTGTGGAGGCTGCAAGCAGTGGTGATGTCCGTGTGGAGTCTGCAAGCAGTGGTGATGTCCGTGTGGAGTCTGCAAGCAGTGGGGATGTCCGTGTGGAGGCTGCAGCAGTGGTGAATGTCCGTTTTGGAGGCTGCAAGCAGTGGTGATGTCCGTGTGGAGTCTGCCCAAGCAGTGGTGATGTCCGTGTGGAGGCTGCCAAGCAGTGGTGATGTCCGTGTGGAGGCTGCAAGCAGTGGTGATGTCCGTGTGGAGGCTGCAAGCAGTGGTGATGTCCGTTGGAGGCTGCAAGCAGTGGTGATGTCCGTGTGGAGGCTGCAAGCAGTGATGTCCGTGTGGAGTCTGCAAGCAGTGGTGATGTCCGTGTGGAGTCTGCAAGCAGTGGTGATGTCCGTGTGGAGTCTGCAAGCAGTGGTGATGTCCGTGTGGAGTCTGCAAGCAGTGGTGATGTCCGTGTGGAGTCTGCAAGCAGTGGTGATGTCCGTGTGGAGTCTGCAAGCAGTGGTGATGTCCGTGTGGAGTCTGCAAGCAGTGGTGATGTCCGTGTGGAGTCTGCAAGCAGTGGTGATGTCCGTGTGGAGTCTGCAAGCAGTGATGTCCGTGTGGAGGCTGCAAGCAGTGGTGATGTCCGTGTGGAGTCTGCAAGCAGTGGTGATGTCCGTGTGGAGTCTGCAAGCAGTGGTGATGTCCGTGTGGAGGCTGCAAGCAGTGGTGATGTCCGTGTGGAGTCTGCAAGCATTTGGTGATGTCCGTGTGGAGTCTGCAAGCAGTGATGTCCGTGTGGAGGCTGCAAGCAGTGGTGATGTCCGTGTGGAGTCTGCAAGCAGTGATGTCCGTGTGGAGGCTGCAAGCAGTGATGTCCGTGTGGAGTCTGCAAGCAGTGATGTTTCCCTTTTGGAGTCTGCAAGCAGTGATGTCCGTGTGGAGGCTGCAAGCAGTGATGTCCGTGTGGGGCTGCAAGCAGTGATGTCCGTGTGGAGTCTGCAAGCAGTGATGTCCGTGTGGAGTCTGCAAGCAGTGATGTCCGTGTGGAGGCTGCAAGCAGTGATGTCCGTGTGGAGGCTGCAAGCAGTGATGTCCGTGTGGAGTCTGCAAGCAGTGATGTCCGTGTGGAGTCTGCAAGCAGTGATGTCCGTGTGGAGGCTGCAAGCAGTGGTGATGTCCGTGTGGAGGCTGCAAGCAGTGATGTCCGTGTGGAGTCTGCAAGCAGTGGTGATGTCCGTGTGGAGTCTGCAAGCAGTGGTGATGTCCGTGTGGAGTCTGCAAGCAGTGGTGATGTCCGTGTGGAGTCTGCAAGCAGTGGTGATGTCCGTGTGGAGGCTGCAAGCAGTGGTGATGTCCGTGTGGAGGCTGCAAGCAGTGATGTCCGTGTGGAGGCTGCAAGCAGTGGTGATGTCCGTGTGGAGGCTGCAAGCAGTGGTGATGTCCGTGTGGAGTCTGCAAGCAGTGGTGATGTCCGTGTGGAGGCTGCA
>NC_069420.1:11836450-11846450 GCF_026875155.1 Cherax quadricarinatus
TAATGGGGTGAGGAAGAAGGGCTAGGATAAAGGGGAAAAGTGAAATCACGAAGGAGTAGGAGGAAAGGGAAAGGAAGATGATGAGGGAGATAGTGGAGAGGAAGAGGAAGGTAGATAAAGTGAAGGGAGGGAAGGGAAATTCTGAGGGAAGGAAGGGGAAACAATGCTGCTATCGCCCCCACCATCTCAACTGGCGAAACATCGAACACGTGCAGTGACAGTACAGTAATAACCACAAGCTGTGGCAAGACAGTGACAGTACAACAATAACCACAAGCTGTGGCAAGACAGTGACAGTACAACAATAACCACAAGCTGTGGCAAGACAGTGACAGTACAGTAATAACCACAAGCTGTGGCAAGACAGTGACAGTACAACAATAACCACAAGCTGTGGCAAGACAGTGACAGTACAGCAATAACCACAAGCTGTGGCAAGACAGTGACAGTACAGCAATAACCACAAGCTGTGGCAAGACAGTGACAGTACAGCAATAACCACAAGCTGTGGCAAGACACTTGTGTACAGTACACGACATTTATTAAAGATTAGACGACCACAACAACGCTTGTGTACAGCACGGTGATCAACGTGGACACTAAACTTAAACGAGGTACGACAGGTCGTCGTCCGCGTAGACGACCAGCCGAGACGAAGTTGCCAGAAGCCGCTTTAACCGCCTCAGCCCATAGTCACGCAAGTCTGGCAGCTCCGGCGTTTCCAAACTTGAAGCTAAAAGAGCATTATCCGAATTAGGATCGACCATCACGTGAACGAGCAATGAACGTGGTGAAGCCGTGCTCTCTGCGTACCTTCCCTACGTTCATTTGGAGTAACCAAGGACCTAGTGTTCGTAATATCTTCCCTTTTTCTTTACACAACCAACGTGTTGATGTTACACATCATTTTCTCCAGCCTGCAAACTGGCCCATGCTAGGCAGGTCGTCCTCAAAATCATCCCATCTCACTGGCATTTGTGCAGTCTTGTTTAGATGAATCTACCGCCGACCACAATGGCGGCAGATTCATCTGTAAAAAACTTGCATTTGTGGTCGCAGTGGTGGCCCATGCTAACCTCCCTAAGTGTATAAATATATCTAGCTGGATGAATCTTATTGTAGCCAGCTGGCCCAATGGCTTACGCACTCGCCATACATTCAAATCCCACACCCGTTCCATGGTTTCGTTACGTTAATCACTTGTAACAGCCTGGTTGATGAGGCCCGATCCACTGTGAGGCCTGGTCATGGACAAGGCTGGTCATGGACCGGGCAGCGGAGGGGGTTGACCCTCGAAATACCCCTCAGGTATACACCAGGTAAACAAGCATACACCGACAGGAAAACAGAACATTTTAAATATACTTCAAGAGTCCATACATACCATGGAGACAACAATGTATGAACAATAAAATGGTATCAAATACCGACAGGTTGTTAGGTAAGACACATATGCAACAGTTAGGTATCTTTATTTCAAAATAAAGATACCTAACTGTTGCATATGTGTCTTACCTAACACAACAATGTGTACCTATTTAGATTCATTTATTCACGTATTCGTCCACCTGCCGCACGACCTACACACGAATAAACAAAAAAAGGCACAATACCGTGACTGGAACACCACACGAATAACCCGCACACATGAGAAAGGAGCTTACGACGACGTTACGGTCCGACTTGGACCATTTACAAAGACCGAAACATCGTGGTAAGCTCCCATCTCGCATGTGCGGCTTATTTATGTATTGGGTAACGTATACACAGTATACAACAGAATATAACAACACTGACACATATTTCACAGCCACGAGCCTCCCGTACGTACCAATAAATGTCATCCACTTTCACATATACAGCAAAAAAATAACTACCCACCTTGCGGAAATAAATTTATCCATTTTTTTTTAAATTAATAACCAAAGTAAATTAACCAAAAAAAATATTAAGTCATATTTCATATGATGCAAAAATGGGCGAGTATATTTGTCTAGCTTCCAGCCGAGGTATGCGACAATATACAGCCGGGGAAAGCCGGATATACCTATATTACTGTTATATATATTTTTTTTGGGGGGGGAGGGGATGTGGGAGCGCCACTAAACGAAGTATTAGTAACAAGGACACGAACGCCACTAAATGCAGTATTAGTAACAAGATAACGAACGCCACTATATGCAGTATTAGTAACAAGGACACGAACGCCACTAGATGCAGTACTAGTAACAAGGACACGAACGCCACTATATGCAGTATTAGTAACAAGGACACGAACGCCACTATATGCAGTATTAGTAACAAGGACACGAACGCCACTAAACGAAGTATTAGTAACAAGGACACGAACGCCACTAGATGCAGTACTAGTAACAAGGACACGAACGCCACTATATGCAGTATTAGTAACAAGGACACGAACGCCACTAAACGAAGTATTAGTAACAAGGACACGAACGCCACTAGATGCAGTACTAGTAACAAGGACACGAACGCCACTATATGCAGTATTAGTAACAAGGACACGAACGCCACTAAACGAAGTATTAGTAACAAGGACACGAACGCCACTAAATGCAGTATTAGTAACAAGGACACGAACGCCACTAAACGAAGTGTTAATAACAAGGACACGAACGCCACTAAATGCAGTATTAGTAACAAGGACACGAACGCCACTAAATGCAGTATTAGTAACAAGGACACAAACGCCACTAAATGCAGTATTAGTAACAAGGACACGAACGCCTCTAAACGAAGTGTTAATAACAAGGACACGAACGCCACTAAATGCAGTATTAGTAACAAGGACACGAACGCCACTAAATGCAGTATTAGTAGCAAGGACACAAACGCCACTAAATGCAGTATTAGTAACAAGGACACGAACACCACTAAACGCAGTATTAGTAACAAGGACACCAACGGCACTAAATGCAGTATTAGTAACAAGAACACGAACGCCACTAAATGCAGTATTAGTAACAAGGACACCAACGCCACTAAATGCAGTATTAGTAACAAGGACACGAACACCACTAAACGCAGTATTAGTAACAAGGACACAAACGCCACTAAATGCAGTATTAGTAACAAGGACACGAACACCACTAAACGCAGTATTAGTAACAAGGACATGAACGCCACTAAATGCAGTATTAGTAACAAGGACACGAACACCACTAAACGCAGTATTAGTAACAAGGACACCAACGCCACTAAATGCAGTATTAGTAACAAGGACACGAACACCACTAAACGCAGTATTAGTAACAAGGACACCAACGCCACTAAATGCAGTATTAGTAACAAGGACACGAACACCACTAAACGCAGTATTAGTAACAAGGACACCAACGCCACTAAATGCAGTATTAGTAACAAGGACACGAACACCACTAAATGCAGTATTAGTAACAAGGACACGAACACCATTAAACGCAGTATTAGTAACAAGGACACCAACGCCACTAAATGCAGTATTAGTAACAAGGACACGAACACCACTAAACGCAGTATTAGTAACAAGGACACCAACGCCACTAAATGCAGTATTAGTAACAAGGACACGAACACCACTAAATGCAGTATTAGTAACAAGGACACGAACACCATTAAACGCAGTATTAGTAACAAGGACACCAACGCCACTAAATGCAGTATTAGTAACAAGGACACGAACGCCACTAAACGCAGCTAAAAATCTCACGGTTTCCCATTGAATGCGCGAAACTGAAGCCTGGTAAAAGTTTTGCACTCTGACAGGACTGATGGGCCTTTTTCTCCTTTCTTAAACGAGTAAAATGACAGGTAAATCTTACGGATTTCTACATACGCTTAAGATATACTTAGCCTGATTTCTTAGTCATGTACTGAATGACTCTTACGGCTTTAGCGCTTACCCTGAATATAACACCAATTCTGGACTGTCATTACGGAGAGGAGGGAAGGGGGGGGAGGTAGGGAACCACCTGCCACACAGGTGGTGCCATCAACACCACCTGCCACACAGGTGGTACCATCAACACCACCTGCCACACAGGTGGTACCATCAACACCACCTGCCACACAGGTGGTACCATCAACACCACCTACCACACAGGTGTTGCCATCAACACCACCTACCACACAGGTGTTGCCATCAACACCACCTACCACACAGGTGTTGCCATCAACACCACCTGCCACACAGGTGGTACCATCAACACCACCTGCCACACAGGTGGTACCATCAACACCACCTACCACACAGGTGTTACCATCAACACCACCTGCCACACAGGTGGTACCATCAACACCACCTGCCACACAGGTGGTACCATCAACACCACCTGCCACACAGGTGGTACCATCAACACCACCTGCAACAACAATGCTACACGTCAACTAAGACTTCACGTTACCTATTCTCTGTAAATCCCCGAAAATGGCACAGAGGTCTTCTGGCGTGCCACACAATGGTGGGAAGGAGGCGGCCTTTTGAAGTCAGGTGCAACTCTGTTTGCAACAATGAATCTGCAAGCAACAATATCCCAGCAACAAGTTCATTATGCAACAAAACACTGCCTTTTACATTCACTGTTTTAGAACTCTGCTAAACACCCCGTTTTTTTTCATCACTGTTTACTGGAGAGGTAAGCGCGTGTGCGCAGCTCAACACGATCCTCTGGTCAAGTTTAACCCGTGTGGGTTATTCAGCGCAAAGAGTGGTGGAGACTCTATCTTCCGTCTCTGATCCGATTCTGATCGATCACGCTGATCGGAGAGAAATAAATACACACAGCATCCATACACAGCTTTATGAAGTGCTACGATAAGGCTTTTGAAGCCAAAAGAGCGTAAACCTAATACCAACCAGCTAAGAAGCGACGCCAGGAGTTGTGGTTCAACCTCTGCAACTACATATAGGAAGGAATACACTCCGAGGTGTCCCTGTTTGCAGATGACGTGAAGTTGATGAGAAGAATTCATTATATCGAAGACTAGGCAGAACTACAAAGGGATCTGGACAGGCTGCAAACCTGGTCCAGCAATTGGCTCCTGGAGTTCAATCCCACCAAGTGCAAAGTCATGAAGATTGGGGAAGGGCAAAGAAGACCGCAGACGGAGTACAGTCTAGGGGGGCAGAGACTACAAACCTCACTCAAGAAAAAAGATCTTGGGGTGAGTATAACACCAGGCACATCTCCTGAAGCGCACATCAACCAAATAACTGCTGCAGCATATGGGCGCCTAGCAAACCTCGGAACAGCATTCCGACATCTTAATAAGGAATCGTTCAGGACCTGTACACCGTGTACGTTAGGCCCATATTGGAGTATGCGGCACCAGTTTGGAACCCACACCTAGCCAAGCATGTAAAGAAACTAGAGAAAGTGCAAAGGTTTGCAACAAGACTAGTCCCAGAGCTAAGAGGTATGTCCTACGAGGAGAGGTTAAGGGAAATCAACCTGACGACACTGGAGGACAGGAGAGATAGGGGGGACATGATAACGACTTACAAATTACTGAAATTGACAAGGTGGACAATGACAGGATGTTCCAGAGACTGGACACAGCAACACGGGGACACAGTTGGAAGCTGAAGACATAAATGAATCACAGGGATGTTAGGAAGTATTTCTTCAGCCACAGAGTAGTCAGGAAGTGGAATAGTTTAGGAAGCGATGTAGTGGAGGCAGGATCCATACACAGCTTTAAGCAGAGGTACGATAAAGCTCATGGTTCAGGGAGAGTGACCTAGTAGCGACCAGTGAAGAGGCGGGGCCAGGAGCTTGGACTCGACCCCTGCAACCTCAACTAGGTGAGTACAACTAGGTGAGTACACACACACATACACACACACACACCCACTGGAGGACAGGAGAGATAGGGGGGACATGACAACGACATACAAAATACTGAGAGGAATTGACAAGGTGGACAAAGACAGGATGTTCCAGAGATTGGACATAGTAACAAGGGGACACAGTTGGAAGCTGAAGACACAGATGAATCACAGGGATGTTAGGAAGTATTTCTTCAGCCACAGAGTAGTCAGTAAGTGGAATAGTTTGGGAAGCGATGTAGTGGAGGCAGGATCCATACATAGCTTTAAGCAGAGGTATGATAAAGCTCATGGCTCAGGGAGAGTGACCTAGTAGCGATCAGTGAAGAGGCGGGGCCAGGAGCTCGGACTCGACCCCCGCAACCTCAACTAGGTGAGTACAACTAGGTGAGTACACACACACACACACACACACACACACACACACACACATGCAGAGGGGAGGCGGAGTTAAGAAAGAGTTGAAAAAAGTCAGAACAAACAATGGTATCCCAGGAGACGGAAGAAAAAACTCGCCAAGAGCCATAACCCAACTTTTGTCTCACTTACTCTACCTTTGTCTAGACGCAAAGTTAGGTTAGTGAAATAGCAGGGATACAAAGTTATGCTAGTGAAGCAGAAGGCTCCCTCCCCACTCTCCACATCTTCCCACCAAACTGCCACCATAACAAGAGAGATATCATCCAGTATTCAAAAAACTGGATAGAGATTTCAAAGAGGATTACTACTACTACTACTAGTACTACTACTACTACTACTACTACTACTATACTACCACTACTACTACTACTACTACTATCACTTGTTACTACCACCACCACATCATGCTGGCATAACAACATCTCGCTCCGTCTCAAAAAGTTTATTACTTACAACACTCGTATTGCCAATAAGAACCCACATGGGGACAGAAACACAGAAGATGAAGCTGTCTGTGTATTTCGACCCCGTTCTGAGGTCCTCCTCAGCAGATACAAAAATGAAAGGAGAAAAGAGAGCCCTGCTGTCTGAGATGTAGCGAGGAAGAAGGTAGGAAGGACAAGAGTGAGGGAGGGAAGACGAAGAGATGAAAAGGTATGAGGGGAACAAGGGAGGGAGAGAAGTAGAAAGGACAAAGAGTGCGGATTAGAGGAAGAGAGGCAGGGGAGAAGAAAAAGAGAGAGGAAAGGAGGTAAGAAAGAAGTGTGATATGAAAGAGAGAGAGTGTGTTAAGACAACAGTGGAGGACAGAAAAAGAAAGAGGGAAGCAGAACCAAGTGAGACTGATTGGAATTAGTTAAGGAAGGAAGGAAGGAAGGAAGGAAGGAAGGAAGGGAGTTGACAGTGACCTCATCCACCCATCAAGAAAAGTCTTCCCTTAAAAAAACAGGAATGAATCCCTTCCGCTCCTCTACGACGGAGCACGCACCCACTCGCGGCTAAATACCAACTCCCACAACCCCCCAAAAGAAATTCCAGCACCTCAATTGTTTCTCCCACCGCCAGAGTGAGAATGCAGAGCAGCCTGGTGCAGGTGAGAGGTTCAGTACGAGAGCCCTCAAGTGTGTTGCTATACTCACGGGCGTCGTAAGCTCTTATTGAAGCCTTCTCGCAGCGCCTTACACAAACCCGCAGAACTGCAATACAATTTGTTTCCGCTTCTGCGAAAATTGGCAAAGGATTTTCTTATATTCCCTCAGTGTTAGATTTTTGCTGTTTTAGGAAGAGAGAGAGAGAGAGAGAGAAAGAGAGAGAGAGAGAGAGAGAGAGAGAGAGAGAGAGAGAGAGAGAGAGAGAGAGAGAGAGAGAGAGTTAGGAATTCTAAGCTACATCAATCACCAGCTAAGAGCTAAATCAGCTTGGGGAAATAGATGGCAAGTAACATTTGCACCTGAGAAAACACAAATGATGATGGTCTCTAGGCACCACGATGGTAATGCGGTGCAGTAGTAAGCATGAATGGGAGGGTGTTGGTACCTGGGGAAATTGATATCCTTGGGGTGAAATTTGACTCCAAACAGACCATGAAGAACCACGTTGTAAATCTTGCAAACACAACAGCCAGGAAGCTTACAGCACTTCGCCGTATCTCGCATTTGCTTGACAGTAGGGGTTGCAAGATTCTGTATGAGGCACAAGTACGCTCACACACCGTGTATGTCAGGCCCATACTGGAGTATGCAGCACCTGTTTGGAACCCGCACTTGATAAAGCACGTCAAGAAACTAGAGAAAGTACAAAGGTTTGCGACAAGGTTAGTTCCAGAGCTAAGGGGAATGTCCTATGAAGAAAGATTAAGGGAAATCGGCCTGACGACACTGGAGGACAGGAGAGTCAGGGGAGACATGATAACGACATATAAAATACTGCGTGGAATAGACAAGGTGGACAAAGACAGGATGTTCCAGGGAGGGGACACAGAAACAAGAGGCCACAATTGGAAGTTGAAGACACAAATGAGTCAGAGAGATATTAGGAAGTATTTCTTCAGTCATAGAGTTGTAAGGCAGTGGAATAGCCTAGAAAATGACGTAGTGGAGGCAGGAACCATACACAGTTTTAAGACGAGGTTTGATAAAGCTCATGGAGCGGGGAGAGAGAGGGCCCAGTAGCAACCGGTGAAGAGGCGGGGCCAGGAGCTAAGACTCGACCCCTGCAACCACAAATAGGTGAGTACAAATAGGTGAGTACCATGAGTATGCTCCACTTTCTTGGTTTGCCTGCCCTCCCCCCTCTCATCTGCGACTGCTTGACAGAGTAGAGAACAGAGCAACGCGTCTCATCTCTCGCCTGGACCCATCCTGGATAGATCTGTCATTTCAACAGAGCCTTCAACACAGGAGGGATGTGGGTGGCCATACTGTTATGTACAAGGCCAATATTGTCAAAGTACCACACTTGGATCCACTTCGAGGACAGCGTGAAGCAAGCTTCTATACCACAAGACGGGCAGAAAGCAGCAACTTCACTCTGGCTGTACCCTTCTCCAGAACATCACTTCATCTGAGAACATTTATCCCCAGGATGACTCGAGTATGCAACACATTCGTACAGCATTATGATGTCAACGAGATAAAGTTAGTTGATCAAATGAAAATGCTGGCCCACAGATGGCTCCAACTTCATCCTGTTCCCTACTTGTATGTTTCGTAACAATAAAAATGCTTTCAAATGGGCTGATGTAGGTAACAGCTCTTAGCTTGCCAATAAAGTTAGGAATCATTAACCTATAAATAGCTTGTCAATAAAGCTAGGGATCCTTAACCTAACTTTGTCAAACCCTGTGAAAAAAAGAGGGGAATCCTTAAGAGGCACGTAAATTCCCTCGTCTTCTAATAACATGCTCATTTCTCCACTATAATCTACCTTGTCCATAATTACTATCGCATTCTTTTGTCTGTTTCGTAAGGTGAAGTCCAGGATCTTTCCTTGATTCATGGTCTAACTTAACAAATTTTCGAGGACAATTGTGTTGTAGAGCAAAGTTCAGACCTCTACAACACAATATTTCTCAAAGATTTGTTAAGTTATACCATGAATTAAGGAAAGATCCTGGACGTCACCTTACGAAACAGACAAAGCAAATGCGATAGTAATTATGAACAAGATAGATTATAGAGGAAAAATTAAAATGTTATTAGAAGACGGAGGAACTTACGTGCCTCTTAACCTAACCATGTAAAGCCTCGTGAAGAGAGAGAGAGAGAGAGAGAGAGATTAATGAAGGCGGGGCGTGTGGACGGGCACCATCATCTTCTAGACACACACGGGCAGTTCAAGACATTTATTGAAGAAACGCTCCGCCGTGAGAAACCACTCGTGGCGAAACGCTTCCAGTGTCTCGGACCATGTCACAAAAAACGACGACAACCCTACTTTCTAGACAACAAAACCACTACTATTCGACATGATATCGGAAGACCGTCCTTTCTAGACGAGAAACCATCCTATCTTCCGGCATATAAGGCGCGCTTATTTCCCCCCACAGAAAGTCTTGAAGAATCACCCTGCACCATATATGCGGTTTACCACTTGTTTACTAGCATTACAACTGTTTAGATACATCGTCTCACATGTGATCGTGCGCCTTATATGCCGGAAAATAGGGTACCTACCATCCCTCCTAGGCGACATGGAAGGACCATACTTCCGGTGAGAACACCATACACTAATGGTCTTGATCATGGGCGGTGG
>NC_069420.1:11848950-11888950 GCF_026875155.1 Cherax quadricarinatus
CCCTGTACTCTCCCTCACACTGTCATTATCAAACAAGACCTCAATTTAGTAATTGGTTTTACGCGTAAATTTCTTCCAAGCTAAGTTTAACCACACCTGAATCATCACAACAGAATCATCATATCGGAGTCATCACACCAAAATCATCACAACAGAATCATCACAACAAAGGCATCACAACAGCAGCATCACACCAGACTCACCACAACTGTCATCACAGCATCATCATCGCACCAGAATCATCATATCAGTCATCACAGCAGAATCATCACAGCAGAATCACCACACCAGAATCATTACACCAGACTCAACACACCAGAATCACCACACCAAAATCATCACATCAGAATCAACACACAGGAAACACCACACCGAAATCACCACACCAGAATCACCACACCAGAATCACCATACCAGAATCACCACACCAGAATCACCACACCACCAGAATCACCCCACCAGAATCACCACACCAGAATCACATTACCAGAATCACCCACCAGAATCACCACACCAGAATCACCACACCAGATGGGAAGTACAATACCTGCACTTTAAAGGAAGGGTTTGGGATATTGGCAGTTTGGAGGGATATGTTACATATCTTTATATATGCCTCTAAACTGTTGTATTCTGAGCACCTCTGCAAAAACAGTGATTATGTGTGAGGTGAAAGTGTTGAATGATGATTAAAGTATTTTCTTTTCTGAGATTTTCTTTCTTTTTGGGTCACCCTGCCTCGGTGGGAGACGGCCGACTTGTTGAAAAAAAATATTATTACTATATTATCATTATATACATGGTAAGCAATAAACCCGTAAGTGTAATACAACGCCTGGGAGTGAGATTTAATCAGGTCTTATTCTAGAAAGGGATACGGCAGCTCCCATTTCTTAGATCAAGAGCCCTTCCCCTGCATCAATACACCCAAGTTTGAGGAGGGGAAAGGGGTTAGAAAAAGAGAAAGGGAGAAAGAGAGAGAGAGAGAGAGAGAGAGAGATAGATGCTAGAAGGATGATGGTAATGGTGGAAGTCGAAATAACGTGACTACCAACACCAGGGAAGACACTGCTGGTAGACCGCATCTAGTAGCGCTGACTACAAGCAGCTTCTCACCTTTCACTTGTACAGCTCAGTATAAGGAGGCTCTGTGCTCCACCACTAGTGAAAAATGCTGAGACACAGACCCCTAGGTCTATCCACTCTTTGCATATTGTTGATCAAATTTCAAGAACCCCATTAAAAACAAATTTTCTCATGTTCATATATATATATATATATATATATATATATATATATATAATATATATATATATATATATATATATATATATATATATATATATATATATATATAATATATGCTTTTAGGTAAAAATTAATATAAACGAGAAATATAATTTGAGTGTGCTGTGGCCAAATTCATATTTTTTTTTAAGTGACTAAACTGACACAACTATACACACATATAGACACTGCTATATCCGGTAAGTAACCTTCTGGTATCACATCGCGGGGGTCAACTCTCCCCCTCTCTCCCCTCGTTGACAAAACAACGACTTTAAACTATGTAATTAGCTGGCATCGTTAGCGCCCTTCTTAAAGCCACAATTAACACATTTATCAGTCATTATTGCTGGATATTCTCGCTGGGCTCATTCCTGTGTTGGCAAATTATTATTAATCTGCTATACCAGGGGTGGGGGGGGGGGTAATTATTTTGGCTCGCGGGTCGCTTCGTGGAAAGTGATATAAACACACACACACACACACACCTCTCACATCCATGTATATTAATCATACACATACACAACCTTCTCACATCCATGTATATTAATCATACACATACACAGCCCTCTCACATCCATGTATATTAATCATACACATACATAGCCCTCTCACATCCATGTATATTAATCATACACATACACAGCCCTCTCACATCCATGTATATTAATCATACACATACACAGCCCTCTCACATCCATGTATATTAATCATACCCATACACAGCCCTCTCACATCCATGTATATTAATCATACACATACACAGCCCTCTCACATCCATGTATATTAATCATACCCATACACAGCCCTCTCACATCCATGTATATTAATCATACACATACACAGCCCTCTCACATCCATGTGTATTAATCATACACAACCCTCTCACATCCATGTATATTAATCATACACATACACAACCCTCTCACATCCATGTATATTAATCATACACATACACAACCCTCCCACATCCATGTATATTAATCATACACATACACAACCCTCCCACATCCATGTATATTAATCATACACAACCCTCTCACATCCATGTATATTAATCATACACATACACAACCCTCTCACATCCATGTATATTAATCATACACATACACAGCCCTCCCACATCCATGTATATTAATCATACACAACCCTCTCACATCCATGTATATTAATCATACACATACGCAACCCTCCCACATCCATGTATATTAATCATACATATACACAACCCTCCCACATCCATGTATATTAATCATACACATACACAACCCTCTCACATCCATGTATATTAATCATACACATACACAACCCTCCCACATCCATGTATATTAATCATACACATACACAACCCTCTCACATCCATGTATATTAATCATACATATACACAACCCTCCCACATCCATGTATATTAATCATACACATACACAACCCTCTCACATCCATGTATATTAATCATACACATACACAACCCTCCCACATCCATGTATATTAATCATACACATACACAACCCTCTCTCATCCATGTATATTAATCATACACATACACAACCCTCTCTCATCCATGTATATTAATCATACACATACACAACCCTCTCACATCCATGTATATTAATCATACACATACACAACCCTCTCACATCCATGTATATTAATCATACACATACACAACCCTCTCACATCCATGTATATTAATCATACACATACACTGAATCTTTCAAAAAAATCAGAAAGGAAAAAATGTCAAGGAAAATCCCCTGATGGGCCGAGTGATAGGCTTATACCTGGAAAATTAATACTTTATTTCTCCCCCGTGGCAAAATAAATTTTTATTTTTCCCCTGACCAAAAAAACATTTTATGTTCCCGTGGCAAAAAAAAACACAAATTCCCCTGTGGGAAAGAAAAAACTTTATTTTTCCCCGTGGCAAAAAAAAAAAAAACCTGTGGGAAAGAAAAAACTATTTTCCCCCTGGCAAAAAAAAAAAAACTATTTTCCCCCGTGGGAAAGGAAACTTTATTTTCCCCCGTGGCAAAAAATAACCTGTGGGAAAAAAAGCTATTTTTCCCCGTGGCAAAAAAAAAATTATTGTCCCCCGTGGCAAAATATATTGACGTTTAATTAATAACTTTGATTTTTAATTAGAATTGTTGTTGTCGGGTAATTATTTTTTTTGGCAAATCCCCCGCCCCCTCCCCCCTTACCTCCGCCCCCTCCCCCCTTACCCCCGCCCCGGCCCCCGTACCCCCCGTCCCGCCCCCTCGTCCCCCCTCCCCCTACCACGTTATTGATCTTTTTTTTTTTTGGTTGTGATTTTTTGACGAGAGAAACGCCGTCAAGTTTCGTCACGATGTTTCGCTCAATAGAAACTTAATTTAGTTATCTTAGACGTCTTACTAAATAAAGGGATATAATAAAGGGTTTAATAAAGGGCTATAATAAAGGGTTTTAATAAAGAGCTATAATAAAGGCTTATAACAAAAGGCTATAATAAAGGCTTACAATGAAAAGCTTTAATAGTTTCAATAAAGGCATTAATAAAGGGTTTTAATAAAGGGGTATAATAAAGGGTTTTAATAAAGGGGTATAATAAAGGGTTTTAATAAAGGGGTATAATAAAGAGTTTTAATAAAGGGGTATAATAAAGACCATAGCTGACATCACTGACATACTACTATATATAAAGCCCTTTATGATGCAGAGCATTTCGGGCAAATTAAGTCAGTTTTGTCCCGGGATGCGACCCACACCAGTCGACTAACACCCAGGATGCGACCCACACCAGTCCACTAACACCCAGGTACCCATTTCACTGCTAGGTGAACAGTGACAGCAGGTGTCTTAAGGAAACACGTCCAATGTTTCCACCCATACCGGGGATCGAACCACGGACCTCAATGTGTGAGCTGAGTGCGCTACCAACCGAGCTACGGTGTTTAAAACAGAGCCAACATAACTTGATCAGTAAGTCACCGTTTTACCTCCTGATTAGCACATATTAACTCGGGCTGACACCTGTCAAGTGGGACTCTGTCCATCAACCAACATAAAAAATAATTCAGACAGTATTTATTGTAAATTTACTCAACTTACAAAGTCCTGGACTCACATTCAGATTACAACCAACACTTAACTTGTATCAAACTCGCTTACTCTACCTTCTCCAGTCATTGGTTTGCGAGCAAAGTGCTCCATAAAGGCAAGAAACCAATTTACCAAAACTGCTGTCGTTTTCAAATTACACCAAGAATGACCATTGGCCTGGCCTCAGACCATTAACAAGATCATAATGTGGTCCACAGCGGTCTCTGGCCACTCTCTGCTCACACACACACGGGAGTTACGAATCGACCTCTGCAACCACAAGTGCGTACACACACACCACCTCAAGCTGACTGATGTGAGACATGTCAGCTGAAACAACATTTCAAGCTGATACAAGAATAGGAGGTAATCAGGCTTAATCCTAGGAAAGAGTAGCTCTGTATCCTTGGATCAGGAGCCCTCTAGCCGCAACATGTCAGGGCTGGTCATGAACTGCAGTAATGTGCCTTCCGACAGTTGGAAATGTCAACACAAAAATGTCTCTGTTTACGGAACATAAATTCCATTCACTGAGGGAGTCGTTCATTTGCAAGCAATTACATCTGTAAATTTTCAAACAAGCGCCAGCGGCTGAGAGGGGGGGGGGGAGAATGAGGTTAAATACTCGCATTTTGCGTAAGTGGGTTCGACCCCCACCTGGGTTTTATTTATGACTGACAATGTTCGAGTCAGTAAATGGAAGAATTTGTGTAAGAACTGGTTCTTGTACGGGTCATTTTTCCTTATTCCTTCATTTCTTCCTCCTTCCTTTCTTCCTCTCTCCTGTCATAACATTGCTTCCTCACTTCTTCCCCCTCCACTTCTGTCTCCCTCTCCTTGCCTCCCCTTCCTTCTCTCGGTTCCTCCCTTCTCTCTCTCCCTCCCTCCCTCTCTTCTTTACCCTCAGAACGGTCAGGAAGTGGAACAATCTAGGCAGTGAAGTTTTAAGAAGCAGAAACCATACATAGCTTTAAGAATGAGCATGATAGGGATCACGGAGCCAAGGAGAGTAAACCCAGTAGCGGCCAGCTGAGAAGCGGAGCCAGGAGCTGAGAATCGACACCTGCAACCACAATCAGGCGAGTACACACACACACACACACACACACACACACACACACACACACACACACACACACACACACCCCGGGGCCAGGAGCTATGACTTGACCCCTGCAACCACAATCAGGTGAGTACACACACACAACCAATAACATGAGGGTTTATAGCGTCCTCTTCCTATTTTCCTTCTCTCTCTTTCTACACCTGCGGACTTACAAAGGAGTAAAGAAAAATTATTGCAATTACCGTGTGTAATTATCGGTACAGGTGGATGGTGTCTTCGCAGACACCAGAGTCCACACACAGTCACCAGAGTCCAAACACAGTCACCAGAGTACACACACAGTCACCAGAGTCCAAACACAGTCACCAGAGTACACACACAGTCACCAGAGTCCAAACACAGTCACCAGAGTCCACACACAGTCACCAGAGTCCAAACACAGTCACCAGAGTACACACACAGTCACCAGAGTCCAAACACAGTCACCAGAGTACACACACAGTCACCAGAGTCCACACACAGTCACCAGAGTCCAAACACAGTCACCAGAGTCCACACACAGTCACCAGAGTCCACACAGACACCAGAGTCCACAGTCACCAGAGTCCACACAGTCACCAGAGTCCACACACAGTCACCAGAGTCCACACACAGTCACCAGAGTACACACACAGTCACCAGAGTCCAAACACAGTCACCAGAGTACACACACATAAGAACATAAGAACATAAGAAAGGAGGAACACTGCAGTAGGCCTGTTGGCCCATACTGGGCAGGTCCTTCACAAATCCAAACCGTTAACAGAATGTTTGACCAGCCCATTTTGAACGCTACCCAAACGCATTATTCTTCTAGCAAAACAGAGCTTAAGATTCTACAAGCTTCCAAATAAAGCCCTGTGATGACTCCTCACTCACTGCATTACAGTGTGATAAGTGGTACAGTGGGTCAACTTGGCTTGTGGGTTATTTGTAGACATTGTGTATAGGCTCTGTTTTCAAAGATTCCCATATGTTACGCGTCTCATTCTTCAATTGTTGGTTTTGGTGATCGAAATGTCCCATAAGTAAGTAACTTAATACCGCACGTGTCTAACTTGCATATTTTCTATGTAGTATAGTGCCACTCCTGCCACCTGTCTTGGTTCTTTCTGTGTGGAATTCAAAGCCTTGAACATGGCCTTCAGCAGTCATGTACCGACTTATTGAATTATCGTTGTATCAGTAGTTACAATAATGTTTTTCTTTGGTATCTTCCTCTTGATCTCTTTGTGTTTTCTTTATTTTCAAGGGTTTTATTACTGCCCAATGTTACGACTTTGATGTCGTAACTTAAATAAAATCTTCCTGTCTCTTAAAGGTTGCTCACACTGCTGTCTAGAGGTTATAAAATTTCTCTGAAAAAACACAGCAAACCTTGGGCCAGCATGTACTCATATATTAAATAATATTAATTATTATTAGGAAGGAAGGACAAAAACTCACCTATATAAAAATATATCTATATTAATAATAACTTATATACAACTTATAACTACTACAAAAAACCATCACACTCCATACACAAATAACCCGCACATAAAAGAGAGAAGCTTACGACGACGTTTCGGTCCGACTTGGACCATTGACAAAGTCACACACGTCGTCGTAAGCTTCTCTCTTTTATGTGCGGGTTATTTGTGTATCGTTCCAGTCACGGTATTGTGCCTTTTTGTTATTCATCACACTCCACTTCACATTAACTCACTAGAACACTGCTACTAATGAGTTAAACAAAATAAATGAACATTTATGAAGAGGGAGGCTCCATAACACCCCCTCCCTCCTTTCCGCAGGCTACTTAACCTACCGTGGAAACGTTAAATACTCTCCAAAACACAAGCCCCTGCATACTAGGGCCTTACAAATAAACATGAGAGCACTTAAACACAAACACCTATGGTATACCGAAATTACCTACTCAAACTAACACCAACCCATGATTATTTTACCCAGTCGCGTTCCTACACGTCACCAGAGTCCACACACAGTCACCAGAGTCCACACAGTCACCAGAGTATACACACAGTCACCAGAGTCCACACAGTCACCAGAGTATACACACAGTCACCAGAGTCCACACACAGTCACCAGAGTATACACACAGTCACCAGAGTCCACACACAGTCACCAGAGTCCACACAGTCACCAGAGTATACACACAGTCACCAGAGTCCACACAGTCACCAGAGTATACACACAGTCACCAGAGCCCACACAGTCACCAGAGTATACACACAGTCACCAGAGTCCACACACAGTCACCAGAGTCCACACACAGTCACCAGAGTCCACACACAGTCACCAGAGTACACACACAGTCACCAGAGTCCACACACAGTCACCAGAGTCCACACACAGTCACCAGAGCCCACACACAGTAAACCAGAGTACACACACAGTCACCAGAGTCCACACACATTTCACCAGTTCCACACACAGTCACCAGATCCACACACAGCCCACCAGAGTCCACACACACAGTCACCAGAGTCCACACACAGTCACCAGAGTCCACACACAGTCACCAGAGTCCACACACAGTCACCAGAGTCCACACACAGTCACCAGAGTCCACACACAGTCACCAGTCCACACAGTCACCAGAGTCCACACACAGTCACCAGAGTCCACACACAGTCACCAGAGTCCAAACACAGTCACCAGAGTCCACACACAGTCACCAGAGTCCACACACAGTCACCAGAGTCCAAACACAGTCACAAGAGTACACACACAGTCACCAGAGTCCACACACAGTCACCAGAGTCCACACACAGTCACCAGAGTCCACACACAGTCACCAGAGTCCACACACAGTCACCAGAGTCCACACACAGTCACCAGTCCACACAGTCACCAGAGTCCACACACAGTCACCAGAGTCCAAACACAGTCACCAGAGTCCACACACAGTCACCAGAGTCCACAAACAGTCACCAGAGTCCACACACAGTCACCAGAGTCCACACACAGTCACCAGAGTCCACACACAGTAAACCAGAGTCCACACACAGTCCCCAGAGTCACACACAGTCACCAGAGTCCACACACAGTCACCGTCCACACAGTCACCAGAGTCCACACACAGTCACCAGAGTCCACACACAGTCACCAAGTCCAAACACAGTCACCAGAGTCCACACACAGTCACCAGAGTCCACACACAGTCACCAGAGTCCAAACACAGTCACCAGAGTACAACACAGTCACCAGAGTCCACACACAGTCACCAGAGCCCACACACAGTCACCAGAGTCCAAAACATCACAGTCACCAGAGTCCACACACAGTCACCAGATCCACACACAGTCACCAGAGTCCAACACACCAGTCACCAGTCCACACAGTCACCAGAGTCCACACACAGTCACCAGAGTCCACACACAGTCACCAGAGTCCAAACACAGTCACCAGAGTACCACCACAGTCACCAGTAGTCCACACACAGTCACCAGAGTCCAAACACAGTCACCAGAGTACACACACAGTCACCAGAGTCCACACACAGTCCACCAGAGTCCACCCCACAGTCACCAGAGTCCAAAACACAGATCACCAGAGTCCACACACAGTCACCAGAGTCCACACACAGTCACCAAGTCCACACACAGTCACCAGTCCACACAGTCACCAGAGTCCACACCAGTCACCAGAGTCCACACACAGTCACCAGAGTCCAAACACAGATCACCAGAGTACACACAACAGTCACCAGAGTCCACACACAGTCACCAGAGTCCACACAGTCACCAGAGTCCACACACAGTCACCAGAGTCCACACAAAAGTCACCAGAGTCCACACACAGTCCCCAAAGTCCACACAGTCACCAGAGTCCACACACAGTCACCAGAGTCCACCCCACAGTCACCAGAGTCCAAACACAGTCACCAGAGTACACACACAGTCACCAGAGTTCACACACAGTCACCAAGTCCACACACAGTCACCAGAGTCCACACACAGTCACCAGATCCACACACAGTCACCAGAGTCCACACACAGTCACCAGTCACACACAGTCACCAGAGTCCACACAGCCACCAGAGTCCACACACAGTCACCAGAGTCCACACACAGTCACCAGAAGTCCACACAGTCACCAGAAGTCCACACACAGTCACCAGAGTCCAAACACAGCCCACCAGAGTACACACAGTCACCAAAGAGTCCACACACAGTCACCAGAGTCCACACACAGTCACCAGAGTCCACACACAGTCACCAGAGTCCACACACAGTCACCAGAGTCCACACACAGTCACCAGAGTCCACACACAGTCTCCAGAGTCCACACACAGTCACCAGAGTCCACACAGTCACCAGAGTCCACACACAGTCACCAGAGTCCACACACAGTCACTAGAGTCCACACACAGTCACCAGAGTACACACACAGTCACCAGAGTCCACACACAGTCACCAGAGTCCAAACACAGTCACCAGAGTACACACAGTCACCAGAGTCCACACACAGTCACCAGAGTCCACACACAGTCACCAGAGTCCACACACAGTCACCAGTCCACACAGCCACCAGAGTCCACACAGCCATCAGAGTCCACATACAGTCACCAGAGTCCACACACAGTCACCAGAGTCCACACACAGTCACCAGAGTCCACACACAGTCACCAGAGTCCACACACAGTCACCAGAGTCCACACAGCACTACTTCAATGTTACAGTACTTTCATATAAATAAAGGGTTTCAATAAAGGGCTATAATAAAGGGTTTTAATAAAGGGCTATAATAAAGGGTTTCAATAAAAGGCTATAATAAAGGGTTTTAATAAAGGGCTATAATAAAGGTTTTAATAAAGGGCTATAATAAAAGGGTTTTAATAAAGGGCTATAATAAAGGGTTTTAATAAAGGGCTATAATAAAGGGTTTTAATAAAGGGCTATAATAAAGGGTTTTAATAAAGGGCTATGATAAAGGGTTATAATAAAGGGTTTTAATAAAGGTCTATAATAAAGGGTTTCAATAAAGGGCTATAATAAAGGGTTTTAATAAAGGGCTATAATAAAGGGTTTTAATAAAGGATTTTAATAAAGGGCTTTAATAAAGGGCTATTATAAAGGGTTTTAATAAAGGGCTATAATAAAGGGTCTGTTGGACCCAGGTTTCTAACAGTGTGTGTCTGTTGGACCCAGGTTTCTAACAGTGTGTCTGTTGGACCCAGGTTTCTAACAGTGTATGTCTGTTGGACCCAGGTTTCTAACTGTGTGTCTGCTGGTCCCAGGTTTCTAACTGTGTGTGTCTGCTGGACCCAGGTTTCTAACTGTGTGTGTCTGCTGGACCCAGGTTTCTAACTGTGTGTGTCTGCTGGACCCAGGTTTCTAACAGTGTGTGTCTGTTGGACCCAGGTTTCTAACTGTGTGTGTCTGCTGGTCCCAGGTTTCTAACTGTGTGTGTCTGCTGGACCCAGGTTTCTAACAGTGTGTGCCTGTTGGACCCAGGTTTCTAACTGTGTGTGTCTGCTGGTCCCAGGTTTCTAACTGTGTGTGTCTGCTGGTCCCAGGTTTCTAACTGTGTGTGTCTGCTGGACCCAGGTTTCTAACTGTGTGTGTCTGTTGGACCCAGGTTTCTAACTGTGTGTGTCTGCTGGTCCCAGGTTTCTAACTGTGTGTGTCTGCTGGACCCAGGTTTCTAACAGTGTGTGTCTGTTGGACCCAGGTTTCTAACAGTGTTTCTCTGTTGGACCCAGGTTTCTAACAGTGTGTCTGTTGGACCCAGGTTTCTAACTGTGTGTGTCTGCTGGTCCCAGGTTTCTAACTGTGTGTGTCTGCTGGACCCAGGTTTCTAACAGTGTGTGTCTGTTGGACCCAGGTTTCTAACTGTGTGTGTCTGCTGGTCCCAGGTTTCTAACTGTGTGTGTCTGCTGGACCCAGGTTTTTTAACAGTGTGTGTCTGTTGGACCCAGGTTTCTAACTGTGTGTGTATGTTGGACCCAGGTTTCTAACAGTGTGTGTCTGCTGGACCCAGGTTTCTAACTGTGTGTGTATGTTGGACCCAGGTTTCTAACTGTGTGTGTCTGCTGGACCCAGGTTTCTAACTGTGTGTGTCTGCTGGACACAGGTTTCTAACTGTGTGTCTGTTGGACCCAGGTTTCTAACTGTGTGTGTCTGCTGCACCCAGGTTTCTAACTGTGTGTGTCTGCTGGACCCAGGTTTCTAACAGTGTGTGTCTGTTGGACCCAGGTTTCTAACAGTGTTTCTCTGTTGGACCCAGGTTTCTAACAGTGTGTCTGTTGGACCCAGGTTTCTAACAGTGTATGTCTGCTGGACCCAGGTTTCTAACTGTGTGTGTCTGTTGGACCCAGGTTTCTAACAGTGTGTGTCTGTTGGACCCAGGTTTCTAACAGTGTTTCTCTGTTGGACCCAGTTTCTAACAGTGTTCTGTTGGACCCAGGTTTCTAACAGTGTATGTCTGCTGGACCCAGGTTTCTAACTGTGTGTGTCTGTTGGACCCAGGTTTCTAACTGTGTGTGTCTGCTGGACCCAGGTTTCTAACTGTGTGTGTCTGCTGGACCCAGGTTTCTAACAGTGTGTGTCTGTTGGACCCAGGTTTCTAACTGTGTGTGTCTGCTGGTCCCAGGTTTCTAACTGTGTGTGTGTCTGCTGGACCCAGGTTTCTAACAGTGTGCATCTGTTGGACCCAGGTTTCTAACAGTGTGTGTCTGTTGGACGCAGGTTTTTAACTGTGTGTGTCTGCTGGACCCAGGTTTCTAATTGTGTGTGTCTGGTGGACCCAGGTTTCTAACTGTGTGTGTCTGCTGGACCCAGGTTTCTGACAGTGTGTGTCTGTTGGACCCAGGTTTCTAACTGTGTGTGTCTGCTGGACCCAGGTTTCTAACAGTGTGTGTCTGTTGGACCCAGGTTTCTAACAGTGTGTGTCTGCTGGACACAGGTTTCTAACAGTGTGTGTCTGTTGGACCCAGGTTTCTAACTGTGTGTGTCTGCTGGTCACAGGTTTCTAACTGTGTGTGTCTGTTGGACCCAGGTTTCTAACAGTGTGTGTCTGTTGGGCCCAGGTTTCTAACAGTATGTGTCTGGTGGACCCAGGTTTCTAACAGTGTGTCTGTTGGACCCAGGTTTCTAACAGTGTGTGTCTGCTGGACCCAGGTTTCTAACACTGTGTGTCTGCTGGACCCAGGTTTCTAACTGTGTGTGTCTGTTGAACCCAGGTTTCTAACAGTGTGTGTCTGGTGGACCCAGGTTTCTAACACTGTGTGTCTGCTGGACCCAGGTTTCTAACTGTGTGTGTCTGCTGAACCCAGGTTTCTAACAGTGTGTGTCTGCTGGACCCAGGTTTCTAACAGCATGTGTCTGCTGAACCCAGGTTTTTAACAGTGTGTGTCTGCTGGACCCAGGTTTCTAACAGCATGTGTCTGCTGCACCCAGGTTTCTAACAGACGTTCACTCGTAATATTCCCCTCTCCAGACATTCTCTGACTCACTACCCTCTCCAAACGTTCACTAACTAGTAATATCCCCTTCCCTAGACGTTCACTAGAGCAGCAAATATCAAGTTGCTAGCGCACCAGGAGCTAGCGCTCGTCTCTCCTTCAGCTGTGCTCTAGAAGAGAAAAATACAGTACAGTAGTTGTAACACAAAGTAACACAACTATGTGTTACATCAATTTCTCCTCAGGTCAACTTTCAACACCACAGTTGTCTGATAGTCAACTTTCAACACCACAGTTGTCTGACAGTCAACTTTCAACACCACAGTTGTCTGATAGTCAACTTTCAACACCACAGTTGTCTGATAGTCACTTTCAACACCACAGTTGTCTGATAGTCAACTTTCAACACCACAGTTGTCTGACAGTCAACTTTCAACACCACAGTTGTCTGATAGTCAACTTTCAACACCACAGTTGTCTGATAGTCAACTTTCAACACCACAGTTGTCTGATAGTCAACTTTCAACACCACAGTTGTCTGATAGTCAACTTTCAACACCACAGTTGTCTGATAGTCAACTTTCAACACCCACAGTTGTCTGATAGTCAACTTTCAACACCACAGTTGTCTGTTAGTCAACTTTCAACACCACAGTTGTCTGATAGTCAACTTTCAACACCACAGTTGTCTGACAGTCAACTTTCAACACCACAGTTGTCTGATAGTCAACTTTCAACACCACAGTTGTCTGATAGTCAACTTTCAACACCACAGTTGTCTGATAGTCAACTTCAACACCACAGTTGTCTGATAGTCAACTTTCAACACCACAGTTGTCTGATAGTCAACTTTCAACACCACAGTTGTCTGATAGTCAACTTTCAACACCACAGTTGTCTGACAGTCAACTTTCAACACAAGTTGTTCTGACAGTCAACTTTCAACACCACAGTTGTCTGACAGTCAACTTTCAACACCACAGTTGTCTGACAGTCAACTTTCAACACCACAGTTGTCTGACAGTCAACTTTCAAAAACCACAGTTGTCTGACAGTCAACTTTCAACACCACAGTTGTCTGACAGTCAACTTTCAACACCACAGTTGTCTGACAGTCAACTTTCAACACCACAGTTGTCTGACAGTCAACTTTCAACACCACAGTTGTCTGACAGTCAACTTTCAACACCACAGTTGTCTGACAGTCAACTTTCAACACCACAGTTGTCTGACAGTCAACTTTCAACACCATAGTTTTCTGACAGTCAACTTTCATCACCACAGTTGTCTGACAGTCAACTTTCAACACCACAGTTGTCTGACAGTCAACTTTCAACACCACAGTTGTCTGACAGTCAACTTTCAACACCACAGTTGTCTGACAGTCAACTTTCAACACCACAGTTGTCTGACAGTCAACTTTCAACACCACAGTTGTCTGACAGTCAACTTTCAACACCACAGTTTTTCTGACAGTCAACTTTCAACACCACAGTTGTCTGACAGTCAACTTTCAACACCACAGTTGTCTGACAGTCAACTTTCAACACCACAGTTGTCTGACAGTCAACTTTCAACACCACAGTTGTCTGACAGTCAACTTTCATCACCACAGTTGTCTGACAGTCCAACTTTCAAACACCACAGTTGTCTGACAGTCAACTTTCAACACCACAGTTTTCTGACAGTCAACTTTCATCACCACAGTTGTCTGACAGTCAACTTTCAACACCACAGTTGTCTGACAGTCAACTTTCAACACCACAGTTGTCTGACAGTCAACTTTCAACACCACAGTTGTCTGACAGTCAACTTTCATCACCACAGTTGTCTGACAGTCAACTTTCATCACCACAGTTGTCTGACAGTCACCTTTCATCACCACAGTTGTCTGACAGTCAACCTTCATCACCACAGTTGTCTGACAGTCACCTTTCATCACCACAGTTGTCTGACAGTCAACCTTCATCACCACAGTTGTCTGACAGTCAACCTTCATCAACACAGTTGTCTGACAGTCAACCTTCATCAACACAGTTGTCTAACAGTCAACTTTCAACACCACAGGTATCCTCCAGGTATCCTCCAGGTATACTCCAGGTATCCTCCAGGTATACTCCAGGTATCCTCCAGGCATACTCCAGGTATCCTCCAGGTGTACTCCAGGTATCCTCCAGGTATACTCCAGGTATCCTCCAGGTGTACTCCAGGTATCCTCCAGGTATACTCCAGGTATCCTCCAGGTATACTCCAGGTATCCTCCAGGTGTACTCCAGGTATCCTCCAGGCATACTCCAGGTATCTTCGAGGTATACTCCAGGTATTAACAAGACACATCTATAGATTAACGTTATATTCCAATAGCACTTGGTCTTCAACACCAACTGCCTGACTGGTCAGGAGACCCGCTGAATGGCCCGCACGGTTTTATTGCTTCATGAATTACAGTATAGTGTATATGGGTGTCAGTTACCAGTTGTCAAGGACACTTGTTCGATATATATATATATATTATATATATATATTATATATATAATAATATATATATTTATATATATATATTATATATATATATTATATATATAATGTGTGTGTGTGTGGTGTGTGTGTGTGTGTTGTGTGTGTGAGGGGTGTGTGAGAATACATCACAGCCCCCCAGGGGGGGATAATCGCCCCCAGTTTATAATATTTACCGCCCAAGGAAAAAAATACGCGCACTACGTCAAGTTTATTTACAAAAATCTGAATAAAAAGTGCCTTAACGCACCCAAATAAAACACCGTCTAACTTTCCCTTGAAAACTTAAAACTTCATTACTATTCATAATTGTAAAGTTGCGATTTATTACCTCTTGTAATTTTATTATTTATTTGCAAATATAAACAGAGTTATGCAAGCTGCAATGCAGCGACCGTTTTCACCGGGGGGGAGGGGGAGCTAAACCCACATGGGTCATAGAGGTACCTTGGGAAATGGGAGGCAATCAGGTCTGATGCAAGATGAGTTGGGGTAGATCCAATTCCTCAACTCCAGAGCCCTTCCCAGGGTCTCATGGCACTCTCCTCTGGAATGCTTGACGCTATCCTCAACGCCCTGCTCAAGTCTCCCACCTCAGACTGACATATTCCAGCACCTTGTACGAGCACCTCACAACAACAGCGAGCGAGCAACAACAGACGGGCGGTAATGGTAACGCACCCAGAATAACGAGGCACAAAAAAAAAGTCAGCCGGATAACTTTCCTACGAATCTTTTAAAAACATGCTAATTATCTCTGGGAAAACTTGTCACTGTTGATGCAGCAATACGTAAGTATTCTTGACGCGTCTCGACGATTTACTGGAAGCGACGTGAGGCTGACGTAAGTTACAGGGGCAAACGGAAGCAAGAAGCCTGCGTGAAAAGACACGTTAGCTGTAAGAACAGACACAGAAATACGAAACACAGGCCACGGGGCTGCATAAGCAGAACTGTAACTCCTGGAGTTGCATAAACACACACACAAAGGGGGAATTAGGCCACGGCAGTTATTCTGGGCAGGAGGATGAAAAATGACTCTTGACCGGATACTTTAGCACATGAGAAGGGGGAATGGACAACAAACAGGAGGCTGGAAGAGAGAGAAAGAGAGAAGGAGAGAGGGAGAGAGAGGAGAGAAGAGAGGGGAGAGAAAAGGGGAAAAGGGGAGAGAAGAGAAGAGAGAGAGAGGAGAGAGAAAAAGGGGAAAGGAGGGGGGGCAGAGGATTGGAAATTGTGTAAGCGGCGCTGGGCCCGGGAACGGGAAAAATTTTCTTGTAGAGGAGAGAAATTTTGGGGAAAGGGAGAAAATGAAAACGGACAGAGAGGCTGGGTCCAAGAATTGACGTAGGAAAGGAGGAAAAGAAAACAAGACAGGTTCCAAGCCTCTGACAGCAACTGAAAAAATACGTAAACTAACACAGGTGCACAACACCCTGAAAAATACACCAAGAATTGTCTGACATAGTAGGACACCTTTTTTCGTCATTAGGCGACCCCCCAAAGGGAGGTAGCCCCACCAAGGGGGGGCGACCCCCAAAGGCGGGGCGACCAAACCAGGCGGGCTCCCCCAAAGGCAGGGCGACCCACCAGGAGGCGACCACCGAGGCAGGGCGACCCCCAAGGAGGTAGATCCACCAAGACGGGACACCCCCAATGCGGGTAGCCCACCAATGCAGGCGCCCCCCAAGGCAGGTAGACCCACTAAGGCAGGTAACCACCGGGGAGGCCCCCCACAAGGCGGACGCCCACGAAGGCGGGTAACCCACCAAGGAAGTAGACCCCCAATGCAGGCAACCACCAAAGGGCAGATAACCCCCCAAAAGGCAGGACGACCCACCAAGGTAGGCAAACCCCCCAAGGCGGAGACCCCCAAGGAAGAACGACCCCCCAAAGGGGGAAAACCCACCAGGCAGGAGCCCTCCCCAAGGCAGGCGACCCCCCAAAGGCAGGGGGGACCCCCCCAAGCAGGGGGGACCCCCCAAGGCAGGGGACCCCCGCAGGGGCCCCCCAAAAAGCAGGAGACCCCCAAGGCAGGACAAAACCCACCAAGGAGGTAGACCCACCAAGGGGCAAACCCAAAAGGGGCAGGGCGACCCCCCAAGGCAGGTAGAAACCAAGGCAACGACCCCCCAAATTCGGTAGACACCCCAAGGCGGTAGACCCACCAAGGTATGGCGACCCACCAAGGCAGGTAGACCCACCAAGGCAGGTAGACCCACCAAGGCAGGTAGACCCACCAAGGCAGGTAGACCCACCAAGGCAGGTAGACCCACCAAGGCAGGTAGACCCACCAAGGCAGGTCCCCCCCCCCAAAGGCAGGTAGCCCCACAAAGACGGGTAGACCCCCCAAGGCAGGTAGACCCACCAAGGCAGGTAGACCCACCAAGGCAGGTAGACCGACCAAGGCAGGTAGACCCACCAAGGCAGGTAGACCCACCAAGGCAGAAGACCGACCAAGGCGGGGGAAACCCACCAAGGCGGAGCCCCATAAAGGCAATAACCCCCCAAGGAGGTAGACCCACCAAGACAAGTGACCCCCCAAAGGCAGGTAGACCCACCAAAGGGGCAGGAGACCCACCAAGGCTTAGCCCCCCAAAGAGAGTAGACCCCCCAAAGGGAGGTAGCCCCACAAAAAGGGAGACCCACCAAGGCAGGTAACCCACCAAGACGGGTAACCCCCCAAGGCAGTGAACCCCCCAAGGCAGGTAACCAACCCAAAGGGCGGTAACCCACCAAAACGTAGCCCCCCAAGGGCGGGTAGACCCACCAAAACAGTAGAACCACCAAGGGCAGGTACCCACCAAGACAGGTAGACCCCCCAAGGCAGGTAGCCCCCCAAGAAGGTAACCCCCAAGGGGCGGTAACCCCCCAAAGGCAGGTAACCCCCCAAAGGCAGGTAGACCCCCCAAAGGGCAGGTAGACCCCCCCAAGGCGGGTAACCCCCCAAGGGCAGGTAGACCCCCCCAAGGGCAGGTAGCCCCACCAAGGCAGGTAGACCCCCCCAAAGGGCAGGTAGCCCCACCAAGGCGGTAGACCCCCCAAGGCAGGACGCCCCACCAAGGCAGGAGACCCCCCCAAGGGCAGGAAACCCACCAAGGCGGGAAAACCCATCAAGGCAGGTGACCCCCCAAAGGAGGTAGCCCCAAACCAAGGCAGGTAGACCCCCCAAGGGGGGTAACCACCAAGGCAGGTAGCCCACAAAGGCAGGAGACCCACCAAAGCGGTAGACCCACCAAGGCAGTAGCCCACCAAGGCGGGTAGACCCACCAAAGGTAGACCCACCAAGGAGGGAGACCCCAAAGCAGGTAGACCACCAAGGCAGGTGACCCACCAAGGCAGGTAACCCCCCAAGACGGTAGGCCCACCAAGGGCGGGGGACCCCCCAAAGGGCAGGTAACCCACCAAGGCAGGTAGAACCCCCCAAAGGGCAGGTAGATTCACCAAGGCAGGGCCCCCCAAAGACAGGAGCCCCCCAAGGCGGGAAAAACCCCCCAAAGGAGGTGCCCCCCCAAGACAATTAAACCCACCAAGGCATAAACCACCAAGGCAGGTAGACCCCCAAGAGGTAGACCCCCCCAAGGCGAACCCCCAAGAAGGTGCCCCACAAGGGCAGGTAGACCCACCAAGGCATAGACCACCAAGGCAGGTAGCCCCCAAGGCAGGTTAAACCCCCAACAGGTAGACCCACCAAGGCGGGTAGACCCACCAAGGCAGGAAACCCCCCCAAAGGCAGGTAGACCCCAAAAGGGCAGGTAACCCACCAAGGCAGGTAGACCCACCAAGGCGGGTGCCCCAAACCAAGACGGGTAACCCACCAAGGCGGTAGACCCCCCAAAGGCAGTAGCCCCCAAGGCGGTAGACCCCCCAAAGGGCAGGTAGCCCCCACCAAGGCAGGTAGACCCACCAAGACAATTAGACCCCCCAAAGGGCAGGTAGCCCACCAAGGCGGGTAGACCCCCCAAAGGCAGGTAGCCCCACCAAGACATTTTGACCCACCAAGGCGGGAAAAGACCCACCAGGCGGTTAGAACCCCCCAAGGCGGTAACCCCCAAGGGCGGGTAGACCCCCCAAAGGCGGTAGACCCACCAAGGCAGGTAGACCCCCCAAAGGCAGGTAACCCACCAAAGGGCGGGTAAAACCCACCAAGAGGTGAGCCCCCAAAAGGCGGAGCCCCCAAGGCGGGTAGCCCCACCAACAGGTAACCCCCCAAGGCAGGAGCCCGCACCAAGGCAGGTAGACCACAAGGGCGGTAGACCCCCAAAGGCAGGTAGCCCACCAAGACAGTAGACCCCCCAAAGGCAGGTAGACCCACCAAGGCAGGTAGACCACCAAGCAGGTAACCCCCCAAGGCGGGTAACCCACCAAGGCAGGTAACCCCCAAGGCAGGTAGCCCAACCCAAGGCGGGTAACCCCCAAGGCAGGTAGACCCACCAACAGGCGACCCCCCAAGGCGGGTAGACCCACCAAGGGCGGGTCGACCCACCAAGGCGGTCGACCCCCCAAGGGCAGTAGACCCCCCAAAAGGCGTAACCCCCCAAAGGGCAGGTGACCCACCAAGGCGGGAAAACCCACCAAGGCAGGTGACCCACCAAGGCAGGTAAACCAACCAAGGCGGGTTAGACCCACCAAGGCAGTAACGCCCCAAAGGCGGGTAGACCCACCAGGCGGGTAGACCACCAAAAAGGGTAGACCCCCCAAAGACAGTAACCCACAAAGGGGTAACCCCCCAAGGCAGGTAACCCCCCAAAAGGCAGGTGCCGCACCAAGGCAGGTAGCCCCCACCAAGGCAGGTAAAACCCCCCAAAGGAGGTAGACCCACCAAGGCAGATAACCCACCAAGGCAGGAGCCCACCAAGGCAGTAGCCCCACCAAGGCGGGTAGACCCCCCAAGGCAGTAACCCACCAAGGCAGGAAACCCCCACCAAGGAGGTCACCCACCAAGGGCAGGTAGACCCACCAAGGCAGGTCGACCCACCAAGGAGGTCGACCCCCCAAAGGGCGGGTAGCCCCCCAAGGCGGTAGACCCCCCAAAGGGCAGGGGGACCCACCAAGGCGGGGTAGCCCCCCCAAAGGCAGGTCGACCCCCCAAGGCATCGACCCACCAAGGCAGGACCCACCAAGGCAGGTAACCCAAAAGGGCAGTAGACCCCCCAAGGCAGGTAGACCCCCGGCATTTTAGACCCCCCAAGGCAGGAAAACCCACCGGGCAGGTAGACCCCCAAGGCAGGTAACCCCCCCAAGCGGTGGGCCCCACCAAGGCAGTAACCCACCAAGGCGGTAGACCCACCAAGGCAGTTAACCCCCCAAAGGCAGGTAGACCCCCCAAAGGCAGGTAGACCCCCCAAAGGGCAGGTAACCCACCAAGGCGGTAGCCCCCCAAAGGCAGAAACCCCACCAAAGGGCAGTGGGACCCACCAAGGCAGGTAGACCCCCAAGGCAGGTGACCCCAACCCAGGTAGACCCCCCAAACACGTCTCGGGCTAAACTTAAACACACTCTGCCCTACCAGGAAGGAAAAATGCGGGGGTCTTCTCCCCTTTGGGGAAACCTTTCTCAACAGGTCGGAGTCCGAGTTTATAATCCCAAGGATTTACCGCATCACATATACAAGGAAAGAGTCGAGCCTTCAACACATAAAGCACTGAACCCCAAAGTGTAGTTCAAAAAATCAAATAAAACAAAAATAATAAAGCAAAAGCAACAATAATAACTATCAAAAAACAACAACAAAAAAAAAAAAATAGTAATAAAAAAATAATATATATAAAAAATAAAAAATAAAAAATAATATAATAATAATAATAAAAATAATAATAATAAAATAATAATAAAATTAGTAATAAAATAATAATAAAAATAATATTAGTAAAAATAATAATAAAATAAAAAAATAATAATAATAATAAAAATAGAAAAATAATAGAAAAACAAAGTAATAATAATAAAATAATAATAATAATAATAATAAAGTAAAAACAATAATAATAAAAAAAATAATAATAATAATAATAATAAAATAAAAATAAAAATAATAAATAATAATAAAAAAAAAATAAAATTAATAATAAAATATTAATAATAATTAAAATAATAATAATAAAATAATAATAGTAATAAAAATAATAATAATAATAATAAAAATAATAAAAATAATAATAAAATAATAATAATAATAAAATAACAATAAAACCTTATTTTCAAAAAAAAACCCAACCTTTATAAAAAACCCAAATTTAAATTTTTCCCATGATATTCCCCCTTTCCCCCTTTTTTTCCCCACCTTTCCCCCCTCCCCCTCCCCATTTTTCCCACACCCGCGGTGAAAAAAAATATACTCAACTTTACACGCGGATAGATTTTTATCGTGGAGGTAAAAAAGGCAGTGGGGGAAGCCATGCTGGACCAGCCCACTCAAAGGGATTTTTTCAAAAGAGGCTGGGACATACCCAAAATTTTTATACCCCCCCCAGCCCACGCTAAACGCATGAAGGTGGGAGAGAGAGGAAAGAGAGAGAGAGAATGAATGAAATTTAAAAGGGGAATACCAAAGTTTGGAGGAAAAGGGGGAAACCCAAACGGGGAAAAATGAATGTCAAACGATGAGGAAGGGGGGGGGGTTTTGAATACCGAGAGAAAGCACCGAAGAAAGGGTTCAACAAGGGGGAAAAACCGAGGGAAGAGGTTCAACAAGGAGGAAACACCCAGGGAAGGGTTCAACAAGGGGGAAAACCCAGGGATGAGGTTCAAAAAAGGGGAAACACCGAGGGAAGAGGTTCAACAAGGAGGAAACACCGAGGGAAGAGGTTCAAAAAAGGAGAAACACAGAGGGAAAAAGGGGCAACAAGGGGTAAACACCCAGGGAAAAGGGTTCAACAAGGTAAAAGACCGAGGGAAGAGGGTTTAACAAGGAGGAAAGTCGAGGAAGAGGTTCAACAAGGGGACAAAACCGAGGAAGGGGGTTCAACAAGGGAAACACCCAGGAAAAGGATCAACAAGGGGGAAAAACCGAGGAAAAGGTTCAACAAGGGGGGAAAAACCGGGAAAAAAGGTTTTAACAAGGGGGGCAAAAAACCAGGGGGGAGGTTCCAAAAAGGAGGGAACCCCGGGGGGAAAAGGTTCAACAAGGGGAAACACCGAGGAAGAGGTTAACAAGGGGGAAACCCGGGAAGAGGTTTTAACAAAGGGTAAACACAGAGGAAGAGGGTTTAACAAGGGGAAATACCGAGGGGAAAAGGTTTCAACAAGGAAAAAGACCAGGGAAGAGGTTCCAAAAGGGGAAACGTCGAGGGAAAGGTTCAAAAAGGGGACAAAACCGAGGAAAGAGTTCAACAAGGGGGAAACACTGAGGGAAGGGTTCAACAAAAGGGGGGCAAAACCGAGGGGGAAAAGTCAACAAGGGGGAAACAACGGGGAAGGTTCAACAAAGGGGGACAAAACCGGGGAAGGGGTAACAAAAGGGGGGAAACCAGGGGGGAAGAGGTTAAAAAAGGGGAAACACCGAGGGAAGGGTTCAACAAGGGGAAAAACCCCGGGGAAGAGGTTCAACAAGGGGGAAACCCGAGAGAAGAGGTTCAACCCAAGGGGGGAAAAACCGAAAGGGTTTAACAAGGGGGGCAAAACCGAGGGAAAAAGGGTTTAACAAGGGGGAAACACGGGAAAGTTTCAACAAGGGGGACAAAACCAAGGGAAGAGGTCCAACAAGGGGGAAAACACCCAGGAAAATTAACAAGTGGGAAACAATGAGGGGAAAGGTTGAACAAGTGGACAAAACCAGGAAGAGGTTCAACAATGGGGGAAAAACCAGGGAAAAGGTTTTAGCAAGGGAAAACCGAGGGAAAAGGTTTCGACAATGTGGACAAAAAAGAAGAAGAAGTTCAACAAGGGGGAAACACCGAGGGAAGAGGTTCAATAAAAGGGGAAAACACCGAGGGAAGAGGTTCAACAGGGGAAAAACCGAGGGAAAGGTTCGACAAGTGGAAAAAACCGGGGAAGAAGTTCAAAAAGGGGGGGGAAAAAACACCGGGGAAAAGTTTTAGCAAGGGAAAAACCCAGGGGGGAAAAGGTTCACAAGGGGGAAACCCCGGGAAGAGGTTTAAAAAAGGGGGAAAAACCGATGGGGGGAAAGTTCAACAAAGGGGGAAACACCGAGGGAAGAGTTTCAACAAGGGGGACAAAAACCGGGAAGAGGGCCAACAAGGGGAAAACACCAGGGAAAAGTTCAACAAGTGGGAAACCCTGAGGGAAGAGGTTTAACAAAGTGGCAAAACCCAGGAAAAAGGTTCAAGAAGGGGAAACCCGAGGGAAGGGTTTAGCAAGGGGGAAACAAACCCAGGGAAGAGGTTCGCAAGGGGAAAAAACCCAGGGAAGAGGTTCAAAAGGGGGAAACCCGAGGGAAAAAGGTTCGACAATGTGGAAAAACGAGGAAGAAGTTCAACAAGGGGAAACACCGAGGGAAAAATTTTTACAAGGGGAAACACCGAGGGGAAAAAAGGTTTTAACAAGGGGGGGAAAACCGAGGGGAAAAGCTCAAAAATGGAAACCCTGAGGGAAGAAATTGAACAATGTGGAAAAACCCAGGGGGAAGAGGGTTCAACAAGGGGACAAAACCCAGGGAAGAGGTTCAAACCAAATGTTAAACACCGGGGGAAAAGGTTCAACAATGGGGCAAAACCGAGAAGAGGTTCAACAAAGGGGGGAAACACCGGGTAAGAGGTTTAACAAGGGGAAAAAAAACGAGGAAAAAAGGTTCAACAATGGGGAAAAAACCCAGGAAAGGTTCAACAACGGGGGGAAAAAAAACCCAGGGGGGGAGGTTCAACAAGGGGGAAACCCGAGGGAAAAGTTTAAAAAAAGGGGGAAAAACCGAGGGAAGAGGAGGAGCTGGGACGAAAATGCACTCCCAAATTCTATGTAACACACAACACACACACAAAAACCAACAAACACAATAACACCCATACCACCCCCACCAAAACACACCCCAAACACCACCCACAAACACACACCCCCCACACTACACCAAACACCACACACATAAAACCCCCACACAACCCCCCAAAATACAACACAAACCACACCACACACGCCCCCCAACCCCCCAACACCCCCCAACAAACACCCAAAACCCCAATACCACACACCACACACCACCACACACCACCCACAAAAACACACCCCACCAAAACACCACCCCACCCAAACACACCAAACCACACACACACCACAACAACAACAAACAACCACACCCACACACACACACACACACAAAAACACACACCAACAAACCCACACGCACCCCCACAAAACCCAAAACACACCCACACAAAACACACAAACACACCCAACCCCCCAAAACAAACCCACACACGCCCCACACAAAAACAAACACACACACCACACCCCCACAACACACACAAAAACAACACAAACACACAAACACAAAAAACCACACACACAAACAAAAACACACCCCCACACACACACAAAACAAAAACCCCCACCACACACCAAACCCACAAACAACACACACACCCACCACACACCAAACACACACCACAAAACAAACACACACACACACACAAAAACACACACCCCACACACACAAAAACACACAACACACACACAAAAACACACACACACACACAAAAAACAAACACCACACCCACACAAAAACACACACACACAAAAAACACACACACACACCACACACACACACACACACAAACACACACACACACACACACCACACACACCACAACCACACCAAACACACCCCACACACACACACACACCACCCACACACAAACACACACACACACAAACACAAAACACACCAAAAACAACACACACACCCCAAACCACACAAAAACACAAACCCACACAAACACACAAAAAACACCAAACCACACACACACAAACACAACACCCCACACAAACACAACAACACACACAAAAACACAAACAACACAACACACACACAACACACAAACACACCACCACACACACACACACACACAAGGAACAACACAAAACCCAACCATAACCCCAAAACCAAAACCCCCCAACAACACCCCCCCCCCCACCCCTTTCCCCCCCCCCCCCCCCCCCCCCCTTTTCCCCAAAAAAAAAAGGGCAAAAAATCAAAAACAAAAAATTCACAAAATTCCCCAAAAATTTTCCTAAAATTTGAAATTTAAAGTAAAAAAAATTCCCTCTATTCAATCCCTCCTTTCCTTTTCCCTTTTTCCCCTATTTCTCATCTTTAATAATAGAAAAAAAAATAAAATTTCCCCTAAAAATATCCTAATTTAAATTTTCAAGGGAAAAAACTTGTTGAGTCCTCAAGGGGGAGGAGAAAAATCGACCTCCCCCCTCACGGGGCTTAAGAAAAATTTTACCAATTTGGGAATAAAAGGGGGGAAAAAAAAAAATGAAAAATTTCCCCCAGTGAAGGGGAAATGTAATATTTAAGGGGGAACTGACGGTGGGAAGGGGGAAAAGGGGGAGTTAAAATTAAAAAGAGGGAAGGGGAAAGGAGGGAAAAAATAAAAATTTAAAGGGCCAAAGGGGTTAAGGAGAAAAAATGGAAATGAAAAAATGTTTTTTTTTTTTTAAACCCCCTTCCCTTGCCCCAACCCCATTTTTTAAAACAAAAAGGGAAAGGGGGGGAGCCAACTTTAGAAAATTTTATTTTAAAATTAATAAAGTCCCAAAAAAGTCTTTAAACTTTTTATTTTTAAGAAAAATGGGGGGAAAGGTAATTAAATTTTGGCACTTTTTTTTACAAAACCACTCACTTTTTTTCTTCTCTCTCTCTTTCTCCCCCTCTTCTCTCCTCTCTTTCTTCTCTTTCTCAAAAACCCCTTTTTTTTCCCCCTTTCTACCCCAAAAGGGTTATAAAAATTTGGAGATTGCTAATTTAAAATGACAGCTTTTTACAGTTTAAAGAACCTACAAACAAGCCTAAGAAAATTCCCAACGAAAAAATTTGAAAAACATAAAGTTAAAGGGTAATAAAGGGGGGAAAAAGGGATGAGGAAAAATTGAAGGGGCCACCCCCTTTTTAGATAAGGACCTTTTTTCCTTTTGGGCCCTTTTATTTCCCCCCCCGGGGCTCCCCCTTCTCCATTCATTTAAAAAACCCCCTTTTTTTGAGGAAAGGGGCAAAGAGAAGGGAAAAAAAACTTAATACACGAAACAAAATGTGTGTGTTTTGTGTGGGTTTTTTGTTTTGTATGGTGTTGGTGTTGTACTCACCTATTTGTCCACCTATTTGTGGTTTCAGGGGTCGAGTCACAGCTCCGGGCCCCCGCCTCTTCGCTGATTGCACTAGGGTCCTCTCTCTCCTTGCCCTATGAGCTTTATCATACCTCGCCTTAAAACTATGTATGGTTCCGCCTCCACTACGTCACTTTCTAGGGGTATTCCACGGCCTGACTACTCTATGACTGAAGAAATACTTCCTAACATCCCTTTGATTAATCTGAGTCTTCAACTTCCAATTTGACCTTTGTGTCTGTGTCCCATCTCTGGAACATCCCGTCTTTGTCCGCTTTTCTATTCCGCGCAGTATTTTATATGTCGTTATCATGGTCTCCCTGACCCTACTGTCCTCCAGTGTCGTCAGGCCGATTTCCCTCAACCTTTCTTCGTAGGACAATCCCGTAGCTCTGGGATAGTCTTTTTGCAAACCTTTGCACTTTCTCTAATTTCTTGACGTGCTTGACTAGGTGTGGATTCCAAATGGTGCTGCATACTCCAGTATGGGGCCCGACGTAAATGGTATACAGAGTCTTGAACGAATCCTTAAATGAGGGATCGGAAAGCTATCCGTAGGTTTTCCGGCGCCCATATGCTGCAGCAGTTTTTCTGGTTGATGTGTGCTTCCGGAGGGCATGCTCGGTGTTATACTCACCCCCAAAATCTTTCTCCTTGAGTGAGGTTTGCAGTCTTTGGCCACCTAAACCTATACTTGTCTGTGGTCTTTGTGCCCTTCCCTATCTTCATGACTTTGCATTTGGCAGGATTTAAAATTTGGGGAAAACCATTTGCTGGACCAGGTGTTTCCCGTCTGTCCAGGTCTCTTTGAAGTCCTGCTGGTCCCACAGATTTAAATTTCTCATTAACTTCAATCATCTGCAAAAGGGAACTTCTGAGTCAAACCCCTTCCACATGTCGTTCACAATCCCAAAAATGCCTGGCCTAGGCCCGCCCCCTGTGGGCCCCGCTCGTCACAGGTGCCCCCTGTGATACACATTACGTACCCTGATCGGGGTTTCTCCCTACAGGGATTTCTGATCCATTCATCCCCCTTTGTTATTTCGCCCCGATTCTCTAGTTTGCACTATTCTTGTGAGGAAAATTGTCAAAGGCCCTTTTTGCAGTCCCAAAAAAATGCAATCAACCCACCCCTCTCTTTGTGTCTTACTTCGTTTTTTATAAAAACTCCCGAAAGGTTTTTGACCAGGGGTTTGCCCTTTCCCTGAATCCGTGCTGGTTGGCTTTTTTACCTTGTTCCGTTCCGGTCTCCCCCATCTCCTCCTGTAAACTTCTCCATAATTTTGCAAAACTATACACGTCAATGACAAGGGCTATTTTTAGTGCTCTTTTCTGTCTCCTTTTTTTTAAAAAAAGGAACTACATTTGCGTCTTTCCCTACCCCAGGTAGTTGCCCTTTCAGGGGCTTTAAATTTTAATCACCCCCAAAATTCTCTCCCTTCCAAACCCCCCAAATTTTCCGGGCCCATTTTTTTATTATTCCCTTCAAAATTCTTCCCCCCTATTTATTTTTTCAACCTTTTTGGGGCCTTCTGTGTCCCCCCCCCCCCCCAGCCTTCCCCTCACTTAAAAAACCCAAATCTGTGTTTAGTCCCCCCATATCTTTATTGTTTCTTTATTTTTCCCCCACCTTTTTTCTCACCTTATCACCCGGTCCTTGACTTTGTCTTTTTAATGTGGCATACGCCCCCCCCCTTTCGGGGCAATTTTTCTTTCGATGCTTTTCATATGTCCGGGCCCCTCCCTCCTTACCCTGTGCATACTCGTTTGGTCTTCTTTTAATCTCCTTGTTTTCCGGGTCCTAGCCTCCGTCCCTTTTTCCCTTTCTCTGTTGCCTTATTTTTGCCTCCCTACCCCTTTGGGTAAACCAAGGGACTCTTTTTTGGTTTCCTATTATTTTTTTTTCCCCTTGGGAAAAAAAATTTCCTCGCCCCCTGCATTTTGTTCCCAAACATATTCATCATTCGTTTACTGATTTTTCCTCCTTTTTTCTGTCCCACTGAATCCCCGCAGGAAGTTTCTCTACCTGGGATCCCCCCTTTTAAGTTTGGGCCCGCCCCCCCCAGTTCGTTACCTTTTCCACTTGTAAAATCAATTTAAACAAACTCAGAACCACATGATTGTAGCTCCAAGGGGCCTCTCGTAAGTGATGTCCCCAATGTCTGAACTGCCCGGGTGAACACAAATCCAGTCTTGCTGGCTACCCCCCTCTCCCCTTTGGTTGTGTCCCCGAAGTTTATGCTGAGGGTTTTTAAGTACCACATCCTCATCTTGGCTCTCCCGTTTCGGGACCCCCGTGGCTCCAGGTTTTTCCCCTCGATCTTTCCCGTGGGTTAAATCGCCCATTTCCCTAACTTTTCCTGCTCGAGTGAGCTCTTCTTGTGTGTGTGTGTGTGTGTTGTTGTGTGTTTTGTGTGTGTGTGTGTGTGTGTGTGTTGTGGTGTGTGGGGTGTGTTGTGTTGTGTGTTTTGTGGTGTGTGGGGGTTTTGTGGTGTGTGTGTGGTGTGTTTTGTTTCTGTGTGTGTTGGGGTTTTTTGTGTGTGTTTTGTGTAGTGTGTGTGTGTGTTGTGTGTTGTGTGTGGGGGTTTTTGTTTTGGTGTTACCCACTGTTGTCCGCCTGGATTCGGGGGTCGAGTCCGAGCTCCGGCCCGCCTTTCATACGCTATGGGTTTCACTCTCCCTGAGCCGTGAGCTTTATCATACCTCTGTTAAGCTATTATGGATCTGCCTCCACTACATCGCTTCCCAAACTATTCCACTTACTGACTATCTGTGGCTGAAGAAATACTTCTTAACATCCCTGTGATTCATCTGTGTCTTCAGCTTCAACTGTGTCCCCTGTTACTGTGTCCAATCTCTGGAACATCCTGTCTTTGTCCACCTTGTCAATTCCTCTCAGTATTTTGTATGTCGTTATCATGTCCCCCATCTCCCCTGTCCTCCAGTTTTCGTCGGGTTTTGATTTCCCTTAACCTCTCCTCTTTAGGACATACCTCTTAGCTCTGGGACTAGTCTTGTTGAAAAACCTTTGTGTGTGTGTGGTGTGTGTGTATCACCTATTTGTACTCACCTATTTGTGGTTGCAGGGGTCGAGTCACAGCTCCTGGCCCCGCCTCTTCGCTGATTGCTAGTAGGTCCTCTCTCTCCCTGCCCATGAGCTCTATCATACCTCGCCTTAAAATATGTATGGTTCCGCCTCCCTTACGTCACTTTCTAGGCTTTTCCCACGGCCTGACTACTCTATGACTGAAAAAATACTTCCAAACATCCTTTGATTCATCTGAGTCTTAACTTCCAATTGTGACCTCTTGTGTCTGTGTCCCTTCTCTGGAACTTCCCGTCTTTGTCACCTTGTCTTTTCCCGCGCAGTTTTTTTATATGTCGTTATCATGTCCCCCCTGACCCTCCTGTCCCCAGTGTTGTCAGGCCGATTTCCCTAAACCCTTTCTTCGTAGGACAATCCCTGTAGCTCTGGGACTAGTCTTGTTGCAAACCTTTGCACTTTCTCAAATTTTCTTGACGTGCTTGACTAGGTGTGGATTCCAAACTGGTGCTGCATACTCCAGTACGGGCCTGACATAAAGGGTTTATACAGAGTTTTAAAAACGAATCCTTACTGAGGTATCGGAACGCTATCCGTAGGTTTGCCATGCGCCCGTATGCTGCAGCAGTTATCTGATTGATGTGCGCCTCAGGAGATATCTCGGTGTTTACTCACCCCCAGTCTTTTTCCTTGAGTGAGGTTTTGCAGTCTTTGGCATCTAAACTATATTGTGTCTGCGGTCTTCTTTGCCCTTCCCAATCTTCATGACTTTGCATTTGACGGGGTTAAATTCAAGGAGCCAGTTGCTGGACCAGGCTTGTAGCCTGTCCAGGTCTCTTTGTAGTCCTGCCGATCCTCCATCCGATTTTCTTCTCATTAACTTCGCTCATCTGCAAACAAGGACACTTCTGAGTCTATCCTTCAGTTATGTCGTTCACATTACCAAGAACAGCCCCAGTCCTAGGATGACCCCTGTGGAACCCCGCTTGTCACAGGCGCCCACTCTGACACCTCGTCGCGTACCATGACTCGTTGTTGCCTCCTGTCAGGTTTTTCTCTGATCCATTGCAGTGCCTTTCCTGTTTATGTGTGCCTGATCCTCTAGCTTTTGCAGTAACCTCTTGTGAGGAATGTGTCGAAGGCCTTCTTGCAGTCCAAAAATATGCAGTCGATCCACCCCTCTCTCTCTTGTCTTACTTCTGTCACCCTTTTCATAAAACTCTAGTAGGGTTTTTGACACAGGATTTTCCCTTCCCTGAAACCATGCTGGTTGTCAATTATACACTTGTTTCTTTCCAGGTGCCCCCAACCACTCTCCTCCTGATGATCTTCTCCATGACCTTGCATTACTATACACGTTAGTGATACAGGTCTGTAGTTTAGTGCTCATGTCTGTCTCCCTTTTTAAAAATTGGGACTACATTTGCCATTTTCCATACCTCAGGGAGTTGCCCAGTTCAAGTGATGTGTTGAAGATCTTTGTTAATGGCTCACACAATATCTCTGCTCTCTCTTTAAGGACCCCTGGAGAGATGTTGTCTGGTCCCACCGCCTTTGAGGTGTCAAGTTCGCTTAGCAGCTTCTTCACCTCTCCTTGGTTATATGTACCTCATCCAGCACTTGCGGGTTTTGCCCCCTGTTCTGATTTCCTGAGTCCTATGGGTTCCACTGTAAATACCTCTTTAAATCTTGTGTTGAGCCCCTGACATCCCCCTTTGGTGTTTCTTGTAAATTTCCCCCATCACCCTTCCTCAGTCTGATTACCTGGTCCTTGACTGTTGTTTTCCTCCTGATGTGGCTGTACAACGCTTCGGGTCAGTCTTTACTTTTGATGCTATTTTCATTTTCATATTGTCTTGAGCCCCCCTTCTTATCTGTGCATATTCGTTTCTGGCCCTCTTCGGCTGATTTCTTTATTTTCCTGAGTTCTCTGTCTTTGTACCTTTTCCATTCTCTATTTACACCTAGTTTTGTGTGTGTGTGTGTGTGTGGGTGTGTGTGTGTGTGTGTGTGTGTGTGTGTGTGTGTGTTTCTGTGTGTGTGTGTTTCTGTGTGTGTGTGTTGTGTGTGTGTGTGTGTGTGTGTGTGTGTGTTTTGTGGGGGTGTGTTGTGTGGTGTGTGTGTGTGTGTGTGTGTGTGTGTTGTGTGTGTGTTTCTGTGTGTGTGTGTTTCTGTGTGTGTGTGTGTGTGTGTGTGTGTGTGTGTGTGTGTGTGTGTGTGTGTGTGTGTGTGTGTGTGTGTGTGTGTATTTTTCCCCCCGAAAATTTCCAATAGTTACCAATTAGCTGACGAGTTTGTAGTTTGTGTGCGCGCGTGTGTGTGTGTACTCACCTAGTTGTGGTTGCGGGGGCCGAGTCACAGCTCCTGGCACCGCCTCTTCAACTTGCCGCTACCTGGTCACTCTCGCTGCTCCATGAGCTTTATCATAGCTTTTCTTAAAGCTATGTATGGAACCTGCCTCCACTACATCATTACCCAGGCTATTCTACTTCCTAACATCTCTGTGGCTGAAGAAATACTTCCTAACATCCCTGTGGTTCATCTGAGTTTTCAACTTCCAACTGTGACCCCTTGTGTCCCATCTCTGGAACATCCTGTCTCTGTCCACCTTCTCTATACCTCTCAGTATTTTATATGTCCTTATCATAACCCCCCTAACTATAATGTCTTCCTGTGTCGTCAGGTCGATTTCCTTTAACCTCTCCTCGTAGGACATTCCCCTTAGCTCCAGGACTAGTCTTGTTGCAAACCTTTGTACTTTCTCTAGTATCCTTACATGCTTGGCTATGTGTGTGTGTGTACTCACCTAGTTGTACTCATTTATTTGAGGTTGCAGGGGTCCAGTCCGAGCTACTGGCCCCGCCTCTTCACTGATCGCTACTAGGTCACTCTCCCTGAACCGTGAGCTTTATCATAACTCTGCTTAAAGCTATGTATGGATCCTGCCTCCACTACATCGCTTCCCAAACTATTCCGCTTACTGACTACTCTGTGGCTGAAGAAATACTTCCTAACATCCCTGTGATTCATCTGTGTCTTCAACTTCCAACTGTGTCCCCTTGTTACTGTGTCCCCTCTCTGGAACATCCTATTTCTGTCCACCTTGTCTATTCCCCGCAGTATCTTGTATGTCGTTATCATGTCTCCCCTGGCCCTTCTGTCCTCCAGTGTCGTCAGTCCGATTTCCCTCAACCTTTCCTAGTACGACATTCCCCTGAGCTCTGGCACTAGCCTTGTTGCAAACCTTTGTACTTTCTCTAACTTCTTGACGTGCTTGACCAGGTGTGGGTTCCAGACTGGTGCTGCATTCTCCAGTATGGGCCTAACATACACAGTGTACAGTGTCTTGAACGATTCCTTATTAAGGTATCGGAACGCTATTCTCAGGTTTGCCAGGCGCCCATATGCTGCAGCAGTTATTTGGTTGATGTGATAACTGACGTGACGTGCTCGGTGTTATGGTCACCCCAAGGTCTTTCTCCCTGAGTGAGGTCTGTAGTCTTTGTCCACCTAGCCTATACTCTGTCTGAGGTCTTCTTTGCCCCTCCCCAATCTTCATGACTTTGCATTTGGCAGGGTTGAATTCGAGAAGCCAGTTTCTGGACCACATGTCCAGCCTGTCCAGGTCTCTTTGCAGTCCTGCCTCGTCCTCATCCGATTTAATTCTTCTCATCAGCTTCACATCATCTGCGAATAGGGACACTTCAGAGTCTATTCCTTCCATCATGTCGTTCGCATGTATCAAAAATAGCACTGGTCCTAGAACTGACCCCTGTGGGATCCCGCTCGTCACAGGCGCCCACTGTGATACCTCTTCACGTACCATGACTCGTTGTTGCCTCCCTGTCAGGTATTCCCTGATTCATTGCAGTGCCCTCCCTGTTATATGCGCCTGATCCTCCAGCTTCTGCACTAATCTCTTGTGATGAACTGTGTCAAAGGCCTTCCTGCAGTCCAGGAAAATGCAATCAACCCACCCCTCTCCCTCGTGTGTTACTTCTGTTACCTTATCATAAAACTCCAGAAGGTTTGTGACACAGGATTTGCCTTCCATGAACTCATGCTGGTTTTCATTTATAATCTTGTTCCGTTCCAGGTGTTCCACCACTCTCCTGATAATCTTCTCCATGACTTTGCACACAATACATGTCAGAGACACAAGTCTGAAGTTTAGTGACTCGTTTCTGTTTCCTTTCTTAAATATGGGGACTACATTTGCTGTCTTCCATTTCTCAGGTAGTTGCCCAGTTTCAAGGGATGTGTTGAAGATTGTGGTTAGGGGCACGCACAGCATCTCTCCTCCTTCTCTAAGGACCCACGGGGAGATGTTGTCCGGTCCCATCGCTTTTGAGGTATCAAGGTCACTTAGAAGCTTCTGCACCTCCTCTTCAGTTGTTCGTATGTCATCCAACACTTGTTGGTATATTCCCTCTTGATGTTCCCTTCCGTGCTGTCTTCCCAGAGCCCTTCCTGTCTCTACTGTAAAAACTTCCTTAAATCTCCTGTTTAGCTCCTCACATACTCTGATCATTTCTTTTGAGTTCTCCACCTTCTGTCCTCAGTCTGATCACCTGGTCTTTGACTGTTGTCTTCCTCCTGATGTGGCTATACAACAGTTTCGGGTCAGTCTTGATTTTCGATGCTATGTTATTTTCATACTGTCGCTGGGCCTCCCTCCTTACCTGTGCATACTCGTTCCTGGCTCTGCGACTGATCTCCCTATTTTCGTGTGTTCTCTGCCTTCTGTACTTTTTCCATTCTCTATTGCATTTTGTTTTTGCCTCCTTACACCGTCGGGTAAACCAGGGGCTCGTTCTGGTCTTCCCATTGTTTCTGTTGCCCTTGGGAATAAACCTTTCCACTTCCTCCTTGCATTTTGTTGTTACATATTCCATCAATTCATTTACTGGCTTTCCTGCCAGTTCTCTGTCCGACGGAACCTCCTGCAGGAAGTTCCTCAACCCTGTGTAGTCCCCTCTTTTATAGTCTGGCTTTTCCCATTCAGCTCCTGCTATTCTCTCCGCTTGCAACTCTACTATGTATTCAAAGCACTGAACCACGTGGTCACTAGCTCCTAGGGGACTCTCATATGTGATGTCCTCAATGTCTGAACTGCCCAGGGTGAACACAAGGGCCAATCTTGCTAGTTCCTCCTCCCCTCTCACTCTTGTAGTGTTCTTAACATGTTGGCGCATGAGGTTTTCCAGCACCACATCCAACATCTTGGCTCTCCATGTTTCGGGACCCCCATGTGGCTCCAGGTTTTCCCAGTCAATCTCCCTGTGGTTGAAATCCCCCATAACCAGCAACTTTGCTCTGCTGGAGTGAACTCTTCTTGCCACCTCAGCAAGTGTGTCCACCATTGCTCTGTTGCTCTCTTCATATTCCTCTCTTGGCCTCCTGCAGTTCTGTGGTGGATTATACATCACTGCAATGACCACCTTGTGCTCCCCAGACTGTAGTGTACCTACTATGTAGTCCCTTTCTCCTGTCTCGTCTATGCCTCCCATTTTCTCGAATTTCCATCGGCTTTTTACGAGCAGAGCAACCCTTCCTCCCCCTCTGCCCCTTCTATCTTTCCCCATGATCTGGTATCCTGGTGGGAAGATTGCATCTGTTATTGTCTCCGTGAGTTTTGTGTGTGAACTTGCGATGGTTGTCACATCAATTCTGGCTTCTGTATGTGTTCCACCATTGAACTCTCATTATTAACACTAATAATAATAATAATAATAATAATAATAATAATAATCTTTATTTCTGCAGGTATATGATACAACTTATACAGACCATAACTGTCACCAGTGACATACTATATAGAAAGCCCAGGTTATGGAGAACATTTCAGGCAAATTACGCCAATATTGTTTCCAGGATGCGACCCATACCAGTCGACTGACACCCAGGTACCTATTTATTGTTACGAGAACAGGGACAGCAGTGTCTTAAGGAAACACTCCCAAATGTTACATCCGTTCCGGGGATCTAACCACGGACCTCAATGTGTGAGCTGAATGCACTACTAACTGACGTACGGGACACCTTACGAAATATGAATATGAAGAATTAAAATTCTGGTGTGAGAGAGAGAGAGAGAGAGAACTGATGTAGGTAACAGCTCTCAGCTGTTACCTACATCAGTAAATAAAGTTAGGAACCTTAACCCAACCTTGTAAAACCCTGTATAACAAGAGAGTGAGAGAGAATGAGTCGCGTAGTAACCTGTAACTGCTGCTGATTTTGTCGTTCTGAAAGCCAGTGACTGACTGTAAAACGATCACTCCTCAGGGTTCACGTTTGGCTCTCTGGGAATCTCTCTTCAAATTACATTTTTCCGCACAAGCGCAATTTAATAGCGTGAGCTTATTTACCTCGCGAGCCCTGTTTGTAATAACATTATGCAAATTTATATATGAATGTTATTATTCAAAGCATAGATTAACTCTTACACACACACACACACACACACACACACACACACACATACACACACACACACACACACACACACACACACACACACACACACACACACACACACACAGAGAGGAAAGACAGAGGGAACAGGGGGGTGGAGGAGTGGCATTGCTGATCAAAAATCGCTGGAATTTTGATGAGCTGGAGAGAGGAGACAGCGGAGAAGAAAGTGATTACATAGCGGGAACGCTTCACTCTGGAGGTCCCAAGGTGGTAATAGCAGTGATGTATAACCCACCACAGAACAGCAGGAGGCCAAGGCAAGAGTACGACGAGAGCAATAGAGCGATGGTTGACACACTGGCTGCAGTGGCCAGAAGTGCTCATGCATGCAGGGCAAAGCTCCTGATCATGGGTGACTTTAACCACAAGGAGATCGATTGGGAGAACTTGGACCCGCATGGGGCCAAGATACATGGAGGGCTAAGATGATGGAGGTGGTACTGGAAAACTTCATGTACCAACACGTAAGGGACACTACAAGAGAGAGAGGAGAGGATGAACCAGCAAGGCTAGACTTAATATTCACCTTGAGTAGTGCAGATATCGAGGACATCACATATGAAAGACCCCTTGGGGCCAGTGACCATGTGGTTTTAAGCTTCGAATACACAGTAGAGCTACAAGTGGAGGGAGAAGCAGGAAGGCCAGGACGAATGAAACCAAACTACAAGAAAGGGGACTACACAGGAATGAGGAACTTCCTGAACGGGGTTCAGTGGGACAGAGAACTGGCAGGGAAGCCAGTTAATGAGATGATGGAATATGTAACAACAAAATGCAAGGAGGCTGAGGAGAGGTTTGTACCCAAGAGTAACAGGAATAATGAAAAAGCCAGGATGAGCCCACGGTTTAGCCAAAGGTGCAGGGAGGCAAAAACCAAGTGTGCTAGGGAATGGAAGAAATATAGAAGGCAAAGGACCCAGGAGAATAAGGAGAGCAGTCGTAGAGCCAAAAACGAATATGCACAGATAAGAAGGGAGGCCCAAAGACAATATGAAAATGACATAGCAGCGAAAGCCAAATCTGACCCGAAACTGTTGTACAGCCACATCAGGAGGAAAACAACAGTCAAGGACCAGGTAATCAGGCTAAGAAGGAAGGAAGGAAGGAGAGAGACAACAAGAAATGACCTTGAAGTATGTGAGGAACTCAACAAGAGATTCAAAGAAGTGTTCACAGAGGAGACAGGGAAAGGGGCTCCAGAAAGACGGAGAGGTGGGGCACACCACCATGTGCTGGACACAGTGCACACAACCGAGGAAGAAGTGAGGAGGCTTCTGAGTGAGCTAGATACCTCAAAGGCAATGGGGCCAGATAACATCTCCCCATGGGTATTGAGAGAGGGAGCAGAGGCGCTATGTGTACCCTAACAACAATATTCAATACATCTATCGAAACAGGGAGATTGCTGAGGCATGGAAGACAGCAAATGTAGTCCCAATCTTTAAAAAAGGAGACAGACGTGAAGCATTAAACTACAGGCCAGTGTCACTGACATGTATAGTATGCAAAATCATGGAGAAGATTATCAGGAGAAGAGTGGTGGAACACCTAGAAAGGAATGATCTCATCAACAGCAGCCAACATGGTTTCAGGGACGGGAAATCCTGTGTCACAAACCTACTGGAGTTCTATGACATGGTGACAGCAGTAAGACAAGAGAGAGAGGGGTGGGTGGATTGCTTTATTCTTGGACTGCAAGAAGGCGTTTGACACAGTTCCACACAAGAGATTGGTGCAAAAACTGGAGGACCAAGCAGGGATAACAGGGAAGGCACTACAATGGATCAGGGAATACTTGTCAGGAAGACAGCAGCGAGTCATGGTACGTGGCGAGGTGTCAGAGTGGGCACCTGTGACCAGCGGGTCCCACAGGGGTCAGTCCTAGGACCAGTGCTGTTTCTGGTATTTGTGAACGACATGACGGAAGGAATAGACTCTGAGGGTTGTCCCTGTTTGCAGATGACGTGAAGCTGATGAGAAGAATTCACTCGATCGAAGACCAGGCAGAACTACAAAGGGATCTGGACAGGCTGCAGACCTGGTCCAGCAATTGGCTCCTGGAGTTCAATCCACCAAGTGCAAAATCATGAAGATTGGGGAAGGGCAAAGAAGACCGCAGACGGAGTACAGTCTAGGGGGCCAGAGACTACAAACCTCACTCAAGGAAAAAGATCTTGGGGTGAGTATAACACCAGGCACATCTCTTGAAGCGCACATCAATCAAATAACTGCTGCAGCATATGGGCGCCTAGCAAACCTCAGAACAGCATTCCGACATCTTAATAAGGAATCGTTCAGGACCCTGTACACCGTGTACGTTAGGCCCATACTGGAGTATGCGGCACCAGTTTGGAACCCACACCTAGCCAAGCATGTAAAGAAACTAGAGAAAGTGCAAAGGTTTGCAACAAGACTAGTCCCAGAGCTAAGAGGTATGTCCTACGAGGAGGGTTAAGGGGAAATCAACCTGACGACACTGGAGGACAGGAGAGATAGGGGGGACATGATAACGACATACAAAATACTGAGAGGAATTGACAAGGTGGACAAAGACAGGATGTGCCAGAGATTGGACACAGTAACAAGGGGACACAGTTGGAAGTTGAAGACACAGATGAATCACAGGGATGTTAGGAAGTATTTCTTCAGCCACAGAGTAGTCAGTAAGTGGAATAGTTTGGGAAGCGATGTAGTGGAGGCAGGATCCATACATAGCTTTAAGCAGAGGTATGATAAAGCTCACGGTTCAGAGAGAGTGACCTAGTAGCGATCAGTGAAGAGGCGGGGCCAGGAGCTCGGACTCGACCCCCGCAACCTCAACTAGGTGAGTACAACTAGGTGAGTACACACGGGGGCCAGCTGTGACTCGAGGCTTGCAACCACGTGCAACACACTGATTGCTAAGCATCTCCTATATAAACTTATCGACACTCCAGATCACGGAAGGATCACATCCTTAATGGAACCAGTTTATGCATCACGTCTCCAAGTCTTTAGTAACTGCATGATAGTTACGCTGTGTAAGCTTCAGTAACTGCAACATAGTTACAGGCTTCCAGCCTGTATGTTCTCTGATCCCTCACCAACTATGAGCCCCTCTGAGGGCAAAATACCTGTTTTAAACTCGTAAATTTACAACTCATTTCAAATCCCAGCCTTATATAAACTACCATCCCTCTTCCCAGGATGCCACTCACAACACTAGACTAGCCACCGGGTATTTATTTACTGCTAAATTAACAAGGACACCAGGTGTAAGGAAAGGTGGGCAAACGTCTCAACTCGCCGCAGAACTGAACCCGTGATCGCGTCCTAGTAAGTCTTATCATCTTGCCCTTCTTAAAAGATCTTTAGTTAGTAGAGTCCTGAAGGCTTAGAATATTGCAATTTCAGGTTGCGATAATTTTAAGATTCGGATATCTGGAACTATAGCGAAGAGCTCTGTTTCTCACTCTGTTGAAGATTTCGAATAGTCCCCAAGGCAAGACGCTGATTGTTAGGTAGAGAGACACAAGTGCAACTAATGTAACATTTTATTGTGGCAACATTTCCAGGAGCGAAACGTTGCCACAATAAAATGTCACAGTAGTTGCATCTGTGTCCTTTTACCTAGCATATTATTGGTAATTCTACGAACATTATTACAAGACGCTGATTACTGCAAATAGCCGGGCACCTTCAATATGTCTGTAGTACACTTGTAGTCCCATGACTGACCCTTCCCAATATGCTTTTCATGACCCACAAGTTAGACGAAAAATTTTAGACGACCTTTTGGGCCGTCCTAGAC
>NC_069420.1:11896450-11901450 GCF_026875155.1 Cherax quadricarinatus
CATACGCTGGTATATTTAACCTCGGTCTAATCTAAGTTTATTTTGGTCTCATCCTTCTATCTCTACATACACACACAGCGTTGTGATGCACTACAAGTATGTTACAATTTATTCGGCCTAAGCCACACTCCCATATAGGCTGCATCCGGTCCAACAAACCGGGTGCTAAGGATTTAACGACCAATAGGAGCCCCGTCGTTATATCAGTACCTCAGTTCATTGGCCAATCACAGACATGCCCGCCAAAGCTGTGAAGCAACGTGCTTCACTTGTGACACGCGAACTGGCAGACTTGTCCGGGCTGCTGGTCGTACACGGTGCATTCTCTGGTTCTTGCTTTTGCCTCTTTGTTCATCGTGTTGTACACTTACTGTTACATTATTGTACATACTGTACATAGTGTTCATAATTGTAAATACCAGCTTGTTTATATTTGGCGAAGGAAAGATACAAGTCATATAATGTTACTGAGTTTTGATGGCTCCACTTCGATCCCATTACGACCAGGTACACAGGCCATACTACACCTGTGTTCGTCATAGTTTGAAAAGTAGGTACGATAATTCAGGTGTGTGTGTGTGTGTACTCACCTATTTGTACTCACCTATTTGTGGTTGCAGGGGTCGATTCATAACTCCTGGCCCCACCTCTTCACTGATTGCTACTAGGTCCTCTCTCTCCCTGCTCCATGAGCTTTATCATACCTCTCCTTAAAACTATGTATGGTTCCCGCCTCCACTACTTCACTTTCTAGACTATTCCACGACTTGACTACTCTATGACTGAAGAAATACTTCCTAACATCCCTTTGATTCATCTGGGTCTTCAACTTCCAATTGTGACCTCTTGTGTATGTGTCCCATCTCTGGAACATCCTGTCTTTGTCCACCGTGTCTATTCTGTGCAGTATTTTATATGTCGTTATCATGTCTCCCCTGACCCTCCTGGCCTCCAGTGTCATCAGGCCGATTTCCCTCAACCTTTCTTCGTACGACAATCCCCGTATCTCTGGGACTAGTCTTGTTGCAAACCTTTGCACTTTCTCTAAATTCTTGACTGTTTGCTAGGTGGGATTCCAAACGTGTGATACCCCAGTATGGGCCTCGAAATGGTATACAGTATTTTAAACGACCCTTATTGGGGTATCGGAACGCTATCCGTAGGTTTCCCAGGCCCCCGTAGCTGCAGCGATATTGATTTATGTGGCCTCGGAGATATGCCGGTGTTATACTCACCCCCCAATCTTTTTCCTGGTGAGGTTTGCAGTCTTTGGCCATCTAAACTATATTTTGTCTGCGGTTTTTTTGCCTTCCCCCTCTTATGACTTGCATTTTGGGGGTTAAACTCAAGGAGCCGTTTCTGGACAGGCTTTTTTAGCCTGTCCCAAATTTTTTGTAGCCTCCCGATCCTCATCCGATTTTTATTCTTTCTTAACTTAATCATCTGCAAAAAAAGGACACTTCTGAGTCTATCCCCTTTGTTATGTCGTTTACATAACAAAACAGCACGGCCTAGGGCTGACCCTTTGGAACCCCGCTTGTCACAAGCGCCCCCTCTACACCTCGTCATACCCGACTCGTTTTTGCCCCCCGTCAGGATTCTCTGTCCCCCTTTCAGTGCCTTTTCCCGTTTGGTGCCCGCTTCTGCTTTTTCAGAACCCCTTTGAGGAACTGTGTCGAAGGCCCTTTTTGCAGTCCAAAAAAAAAAGCAGTCGATCCCCCCCCTCTCTCTTTGTCTTACTTTTGTCCCTTTTTAAAAACTTAGTAGGTTGTGACACAGGATTTTCCTTTCCCTGAAACCCTGCTTGTTGTCAAAATTTTACACTTGTTTTTTTCCAGGTGCTCCACCACTTCCTCCTGATATTTCTCCTGCCTTTCATACTATTTAAGTTAGTGATACAGGTCGGTTTAGTGCCTCATGCGTCTCCCTTTTTAAAATTGGGGGTACATTTGCCATCTTCCTACCTCAGGGGGTTTCCCGTTTCAAATGTGTTTGAAGATCTTTGTTAATGGCACACAAATACTCTGCTCCCTCTTTAAAGGACCACGGGAAAATGTTGCTGGTCCCCGCCTTTGAGGTGTCAAAGTTCGCATAGCAGCTTCTTTACTTCCTCCTTGGGTTTTATTACCCAAACCAGCACTTGCTGGGGTTCCCCCCCGTTCTGATTTTCCTGGGGGCCTCTGGTTTCCCCTGTAAATACTTCTTTTAAAACCGTGTTGACTCCCCGAATACCTTCGGTGTTTCTTTTGAATTCCCCCTCACCTTCCTCGTCTGATTACCTGTCCTTGAGTTTTTTTCCCCCTGTGTGGCTGTACAACAGCTTCGGGTCAGTCTTGACTTTTGATGCTATGTCATTTTCATATTGTCGTGAGCCTCCCTTTTATCTGTGTTTTATTCATTTCTGGCTCTTCGGCTAATCTCTTTATTTTCCTGAGTTCTCTGTCTTCTGTACCTTTTCCTTTCTTTTAGTACACCTAGTTTTTGCCTCCCTACACCTTTGGGTGAACCAAGGACTCGTTTGTTCTTCCCATTATTTCTGTTTCCCTTGGGAACAAACCTCTCCTCTGCCCCCTTTGCATTTTGTTGCCACATAGTCCATCATTTCTTGTATGGTTTCCTGTCGTTCCCTCTCCCACTGAATGTTTTAAAGGGAAGTTCCTCATCCCTGAGTAGTTCCCCCTTTTGTAGTTTGGTTTTTCCCACCCTTTTCCCTGCTACTCTCTCCACTTGGAGCTCAACTATGTAGTCGAAGCACAGAACCACATGATCACTAGCTCCCAGGGGCCTTCATACAAGATATCCTCGATGTTTTGAACTACTCAAGGTGAATAAAAGGGTTTCCAGTCTTGCTGGTTCATCTTCCCCTCTCTCTCTGGTAGTGTCCTAACATGTTGATGCATGAGTTTTTCCTACTACATCCATCATTTTGGGCTCTCCATGTTTTCGGAACCCCCCATGGGGCTCCAGGTTTTCCCAGTCAATTCCTTGTGATTGAAATCCCCCATAACTAGTAACTTTGTTTCCCCTCACATGTGCTCTCCTGGCCACCTCGGCTAGTGTGTCGACCATGGTCTGTTGCTCTCATCGTATTCTTCTCTTGGTCTCCGGCATTTTCTGTGGTGGGTTGTACATTACTGTAATTATCACCTTATGTCCCTCAGACTGGATTGTTCCTATAAGTATTTCCCTTTCACCCGTGCCATCCATTCCTTCCATTTTCTCAAAACCCCACTGGCTTTTAATGAGCAGTGCAACTCCTCCTACCCCTCTCCTCCCTCTGTTTTTCCCTGAGGATTTGATATCCGGGTGGAAAGATTGAATTGTTTTTATTCTGGTGAGTTTTGTTTCTGTGAGTGCTATTATGTCTGGGGATGTCTCCTTGATTCTTTCATGCCACTCCTCATACTTATTTGTTATTCCATCTGCATTTGTATACCATACCTTCAACTTCTTTTTTTAAGACTGTGGTCTGGGAGGTGTACTGGGGTTGGGGAAGTGGGAGACCTGATTAAGGAATTTGGGTGTTGCTGTGGGGGTGGAGTTTGTAATGTAGTGGGTGGGGGCATTGGGTATGACATGCGTGTTTTGGTTTAGAGTGTTTGGTGCACTGGGGTTGACCTGGTTCGGAGGCTTCTATAGAAGCTGTGAGGGAGGTTGTATTTGATCTTCTTCCTGGTCTGGGAAACTCCTGTCTTTCTTCTCCATCCCCTCTCTTTCCTCCTTTCGCCTTTGTATCATCTCTCCAGTTTCCGCCTTTCGTCTTGTGTTCTGTCGCGGTCGAGATACACCCCTTCCGTATTCCCGGCATGTCCCTTAATCGTGCTTTCTCCCACAGTACCTGTTCGAGTCGATTCTGCCTTGAAGGTCACTTTCACTGGCCGGGTTCTTTTTTTTCCCAAACCCCCCCCATTCTCCAAAAATTTTCCAGCTGGGTCATGTCGTCTTCTCCGATTACTTTCATGATGCTTTCAATTGCTTTTTTTTTCCCTTGTTTTCTTGCTTCATATGTTTCCCCTTCAACTTCCTGTAGCCATACACAAGACGACCTCACCCTTTCATTTTCCCATGCATTTTCCCTGTGTATCCCCTCATTCAATTTGCTTTTTCCTCCATTGCAGCTTTCCTTTCTTCGTTCACTAGCTAATGTACATGGGCTCAGTGGCCTGTCATTTTCCTTCTCGGCTTTCCCTGGGCTCTGTTGTGGTCTTTTAGGGCCTCCACATATAGCTTAGCTCTTTCATTTACTACAGTCTCCACTGATAGAGCTTCTACATGCAGTTTTGCTCCTTCTGTCCCTACAGTCCCCTTATTTGTGGCTGAGGTAGCGGTCTCTGTTGTCAATCCCAAAATGTTCTTTAGTTTTTAGGCTGTTTCAGATTTTCCAGTTCCTCTTCTAAGCTCTGTATCCTGGCCTCTGCTGCTTTGACTTTCACCTCCCACTTCTGCTTTCCATGTCTATCCTCTCTTTTCCATTCTCATGCTAAGTTCTTCTAGTTTCTTTTCCCATTCTTTTCCCCTTTTTTTGAGCTCTGCTGCCAATTTCCTTTGCAGTTCCCTCCTCCTGTCCCTTGGGATTCTTGTTGCTCTCTGGCAACCCATTTTTTTTTATCCTGATTGCCTCAGAGTGGGAAACCTACGTAATTCTGTATGTTAGGTTAGTATTGTATATGTCAGAGTGTGGGGGGGAGATAGAGGAGGAACTGTGGCTATATGGGAGAGTAGTGGGGAGGGGGAGTGGGAAGGAGAGTGAAGCAAGTGGGTAAGTGGGTGAGTGGGAGAGGGAGAGGTGGGGTGGGGGAGGGTGAAAGAGGGAGGGGAGGGATCAGGTGAAGGAGTGAGATGTCGGTGGGGGAGGGGGGGAGTGTATGTGTGAGTCTGGCAATGTGTGTGTGTGTGTGTGTGTGTGTGTGTGTGTGTGTGTATTGTGTGTGTTGTGTGTGTGTTGCGTGTGTGTGTGTGGGGGGGTGTGGGGGGTGTGGGTGAGTGTGTGAGTGTGTGGG
>NC_069420.1:11903950-11908950 GCF_026875155.1 Cherax quadricarinatus
TAAACTGGACCAGGGGCTACTGCCAGGCAATAAATTGGACCAGGGGCCATCACCAGGCAATAAACTGGACCAGGGGCTACTGCCAGGCAATAAATTGGACCAGGGGCCATCACCAGGCAATAAACTGGACCAGGGGCTACCGCCAGGTAATAAATTGGACCAGGGGCCATCACCAGGCAATAAACTGGACCAGGGGCTACCGCCAGGCAATAAATTGGACCAGGGGCCACCAAGCTGCCATACGTCAACTTCCTACACAAAATTGCTTGCTCAAGTCGTCACTTTCAATTTTCTCTCTTTTTTCTTCCCTTTCCCCTCCTCTCCACCTAACTTCTCTTCCCTCCTTTACATCTATCTTTTGTTCTCTCCTTCTACTCTCCTTTACCTCACCCTCCTTCCTTCTCCTTACCCACCTTCTTCCTTGCCTCACCTCCTTCCTCCATCCCTCCCTCCTCCATCCCTTCTTCCTCTATCCCTCCATCCTCCATCCTTTCATCCTCTATCCTTCCCTCCTCCATCCCTTCCTCCTCCATCCCTTCCTCCTCCATCCATCCCTTCCTCCTCCATCCATCCCTTCCTCCTCCATCCCTCCCTCCTCCTTCCCTCCTACCATTCCTTCCTCCAGCATCACTTTCCGCCTCCCATCATCTCACAAGATAAACAATGAACATTCATTAACTTCCTAAATTCGACTTTAATAACTCTTGATAATTAACAATAATTATTGTGAGACTCACCTACTTGTTACTGCCTAAGTGAAAACTGCCTTCTTGCACTGACCTATTTGTAGTTACGTGTTCGAAATTACCTATTCGCAAGCACCTAATATCAGTTATTACCCATTGGTAACTATCTGTTTGAATTTGCGAGGGCTGGGCTCTAGCTCCTGGCACGCCTGAAAAAATAGTGATTTCTTGTACTGCTGATCATTTCTTTAATATTAATGTAAATAACTCAGTTTACATTAATAACTCAGTTTACATTAATAACTCAGTTTACATTAATAACTCAACTTACATTAATAACTCAGTTTACATTAATAACTCAGTTTACATTAATAACTCAGTTTATATTAATAACTCAGTTTACATTACTTCTGGTATACCTCCTTTTATTACAACTGATTTTCACACAGTTGAGTTACTTAGCTGTTTTAACTTTTAAGGTTTAAATAACACGATATTACAAGGACCCCAATGGAGATAAGTCAAGGACCCCAATGGAGATAAGTCAAGGACCCCAATGGAGATAAGTCAAGGACCCCAATGGAGATAAGTCAAGGACCCCAATGGAGATAAGTCAAGGACCCCAATGGAGATAAGTCAAGGACCCCAATGGAGATAAGTCAAGGACCCCAATGGAGATAAGTCAAGGACCCCAATGGAGATAAGTCAAGGATCCCAATGGAGATAAGTCAAGGATCCCAATGGAGATAAGTCAAGGATCCCAATGGAGATAAGTCAAGGACCCCAATGGAGATAAGTCAAGGATCCCAATGGAGATAAGTCAAGGACCCCAATGGAGATAAGTCAAGTATCCCAATGGAGATAAGTCAAGGATCCCAATGGAGATAAGTCAAGGATCCCAATGGAGATAAGTCAAGGATCCCAATGGAGATAAGTCAAGGACCCCAATGGAAATAAGTCAAGGACCCCAATGGAGATAAGTCAAGGATCCCAATAGAGATAAGACAAAGACCCCAATAGAAATAAGTCAAGGACTCTAATGGAAATAAGGATCTCAACAGAAATAAGTCAAGGAACCTAATAGAAATAAGTGAAGGACCCCAATGGAGATAAGTAACGTTGTCTGACTTTATTTGGTTATCCTGCTGGGTAATTTACACATATGTTACTATGTAAAAATCAAGAACAAGTGATACAAAATGCAAAATATCCACGGGGGGAGTTGAATGATAGCTCTAGGCCCTTCCTGTTGCAATAAACACATCGTCAGGAGCTCGCAATGTTGCAGAAATAAGTAGGAAGACCAGGTAAATTCTAGCTAGAATGGTTCCCTTGAACGTATCTACCTGGACTTCCTACTTATTTCTGCAACACTGCAAGCTCCTGACGATGTGTTGGTTCCAACACGAAAGGCCAAGAGCTATCATTCAACTTTCCCTGAGTGTTTTGCATATGTTACTATGTATGATAAATTGTGTAACTTTATTTATGTGTACCTGTAAATAAATATACTTATCTCAGTATGGACTCCGCTTATACTGCGCCAGTATCAACCTTCTTCTACTTCCATTATTACATTTCTGGAGAAGCATTAAACCCGTGGGGTCTCATACAGAGCATGGGGGGAGATGGGAGGCAATGAGGCTCGATCCATTAAAGAGCAAGGCAGCTCCAGTTTCTAGGATCGAGTGGATCTTCACCACGACAACTGACACACACTGCTTCACCTGGCTGACCTAAACTAAAGAAACAATCATAATACAAATACCTACACTGAATCCTCCCCTCACTTCCCCTATTTAGTTACGAGATGTCATCTTTAACCAACAGGATGAGAGAGAGAGAGAGAGAGAGAGAGAGAGAGAGAGAGAGAGAGAGAGAGAGAGAGAGAGTCTTAACTGTGTTTAACTAGGTCCTGTGTGACAGGTGTGAATCGTTCTGGTCACGATATTGTGGATCACTCTACCCTACTACTACTGCTACTACTACTACTAATAATAATAATAATAATATAACCACTGCACACCTACAAATATTATTACTATTACAACTGCCAATATTACAACCCCTTCTACTGCTACTACAACTACTACAGTTAACACTGTTTCAGTAACCATTACAACCATCCACTAATACGACAAAGAATTCTAACATAAAAGACAAACTCACAAACATAATTTTGACTACGACACATGTGCAACACCTGGGGTATCTTGACCAAGGAGACGTTTCGCCCACCAGTGGCTTTATCATTCCAACTCAGAGAATAACGTGCCCGGACGGATGACGGGCGAACACTTGGCTGACAGACACTTCACCGAAGGATATATGCATGAACGGATAATTAGGTTAGGTTAATTTTAGATTAGGTTAGGTTAGAGTTTAGGTTTAAGTTAGGTTAGGTTAAGTTAGGTTAGGTTAGGTTAGGTTAGGTTAAGTTAAGTTAAGTTAAGTTAAGTTAAGTTAAGTTAAGTTAAGTTAAGTTAAGTTAAGTTAGGTTAGGTTAGGTTAGGTTAGGTTAGGTTAGGTTAGGTTAGGCTAGGTTAAGTTAGGTTAGGTTAGGTTAGGTTAGGTTAGGTTAGGTTAGGTTAAGTTAAGTTAAGTTAAGTTAAGTTAAGTTAAGTTAAGTTAAGTTAAGTTAGGTTAGGTTAGGTTAGGTTAGGTTAGGCTAGGTTAGGTTAGGTTAGGTTAGGTTAGGCTAGGTTAAGTTAGGTTAGGTTAGGTTAGGTTAGGCTAGGCTAGGCTAGGTTAGGTTAGGTTAGGTTAGGTTAGGTTAGGTTAGGTTGGGTTAGGTTGGGTTAGGTTAGGTTAGGTTAGGTTAGGTTAGGCTAGGTTAAGTTAGGTTAGGTTAAGTGAGGTTAGGTTAGGTTTGTTATTTTGTCTTTAATTTTGTCCGTCGGCCAAGTGTCCGTCTGTCACGTGTCCGTCTGTCACGTGTCCGGGAGCCGAGAATAATGCACGAGACTCTGGAAGACACTGATATAAAACGCTTGTCTGACGCACAAACATCTTGGAATTTTGGTTCAGAGAATTTTTCCACAGCTCTGAGATCCAACCTGTCTGTCTGACGTACGTCCACATGCTGCCTTGCCGGAGACACTCTCTAACATATATGTCTAATGGTTATAATCATAAACATAATTTTTATAGGGGTGGGCCGGAAAGCCAGCGGAAGGCCTCCGTCAGATGACCAAAAGCTTCAGCTGTGGGTCATTATATGACTGAGACCCGCGTCAGGAGACACTTCTTCTGTTTACCTCTCTACCTTTGTTTCCTGACAAACCTTACCTAGCATAACCTAATATACCCACTTGTGATGCCGTCCATAACCTGCTTCACCTGTCCTATCTCCGCTATGTAGGTCACCATTTTCTGCTATCTACTTTACATTAATTAAGACTGATGGACTGAACACCTTTAGAGGCTGAGGGACTGATCCACTCAAACTCCTCAGTTTCTCCCACCGTCTGCACCAGATTCATCCATTTATCCTACCGTCTCCACCAGATTCATCAAGACTGGGGGACTGATGCACTCAAAATTCTTCGTTTCTTCCACCCTCTCCAGCAACACTCTCTGCATTCCACTGATAAAGCCATTAGTGGGCGATACTCCTCCACTTTCCATTTTCATACGAATACACTTTTAAAACATATTACATAATTCTACTGTAGCAAACACGTGTTTCCTTCACAATCCTCCATCTCTCTCTCCATCCCACTTTCCACTCCTCCATCCAGCCCATCCCGTCCTTCCCTTGTCGACGTATGACGTATTAGGTTCATTAATCCCCACTAACGTTCAAAAGGTCACTTTGATTGATTATAGGTCGATGGTTTTAAAAAAAATAAGAGTGGAACGATATAGGGATGTGTGTTAATGTTGTGAGAACTTGAAGGTAGCGCCTCTCTGATGATGGTGCCATGATAATGGTGTCGTGATGGTACCATGATGGTGTCGTGATGATGGTGTCGTGGTGCTATGACGATGGTGTCGTGATGGTGCTATGATGATGGTGTCGTGATGGTGCCATGATGGTGTCGTGATGATGGGGTCGTGATGGTGCTATGACGATGGTGTCGTGATGGTGCTATGACGATGGTGTCGTGATGGTGCTATGGTGGTGTCGTGATGGTGCTATGATGATGGTGTCGTGATGGTGCCATGATGATGGTGTCGTGATGATGGGGTCGTGATGGTGCTATGATGATGGTGTCGTGATGGTGCCATGATGATGGTGTCGTGATGGTGCCATAATGATGGTGCCGTGGTAGTGCCATGATGATGTTGCCGTGGTGGTGCCAGGATGATGGT
>NC_069420.1:11913950-11921450 GCF_026875155.1 Cherax quadricarinatus
AACACCAAGACAACTATAACACTAAGACAACTATAACACCAAGACAACTATAACACCAAGACAACTATAATATCACACGACTGGCAATCCTTTTTAAAGGACATCTCAACATTCTTTCATTTCCTGGATAAATCAGGTTTACAAGAGGTTTCTCACGACAAAGGCGTGGATGGGAGGCCTGGTCTGAGACCGAGCCGCAGGGGCGATGACACCCAGGTAGACAAAATTAAATCTCGGGCCCAGAGCTAGTTTATACCGCTGCTGAGGTAACAAAGAGAGAGAGGAGGAGAGAGGAGAGGAAGAGAGAGAGAGAGAGAGAGAGAGAGAGAGAGAGAGAGAGAGAGAGAGAGAGAGAGAGAGAGAGAGAGAGAGAGAGAGAGAGAGAGAGAGAGAGAGAGAGAGAGAGTTTCTTTGTCAGTAGAGACCAGAGGACACAAGGGAACTCTTCAAAGACTCACCCTGCCTTTTCACCCTCCCCCATTCCCTCTCCCCTCGCCCTGCTCCCTCACCTCTCCTTCCGCACACTCCCTCACCCTGCTTCCTCATCATCCCACCTCACCCTGCTTCCTCATCCTTAACCCTCACCCTGCTTCCTTATCATCCACCCTCACCTTGCTTCCTCATCATCCACCCTCACCCTGCTTCCTCATCATCCACCCTCACCTTGCTTCCTCATCATCCACCCTCACCCTGCTTCCTCATCCTTAACCCTCACCCTGCTTCCTTATCATCCACCCTCACCTTGCCTCCTCATCATCCACCCTCACCCTGCTTCCTCATCATCACCCTCACCTTGCTTCCTCATCATCCACCCTCACCCTGCTTCCTCATCATCTACCCTCACCTTGCTTCCTCATCATCCACCCTCACCCTGCTTCCTCATCATCCACCCTCACCTTGCTTCCTCATCATCCACCCTCACCTTGCTTCCTCATCATCCACCCTCACCCTGCTTCCTCATCATCACCCTCACCCTGCTTCCTCATCATCCACCCTCACCCTGCTTCCTCATCATCCACCCTCACCTTGCTTCCTCATCATCCACCTCACCCTGCTTCCTCATCATCCACCCTCACCTTGCTTCCTCATCATCCACCCTCACCTTGCTTCCTCATCATCCACCCTCACCTTGCTTCCTCATCATCCACCCTCACCTTGCTTCCTCATCATCCACCCTCACCTTGCTTCCTCATCATCCACCCTCACCCTGCATCCTCATCATCCACCCTCACCTTGCTTCCTCATCATCCACCCTCACCTTGCTTCTCATCATCCACCCTCACCTTGCTTCCTCATCATCCACCCTCACCTTGCTTCCTCATCATCCACCCTCACCTTGCTTCCTCTATCATCCACCCTCACCTTGCTTCCTCATCATCCACCCTCACCTTGCTTCCTCATCATCCACCCTCACCTTGCTTCCTCATCATCCACCTCACCCTGCTTCCTCATCATCCACCTCACCCTGCTTCCTCATCATCCACCCTCACCCTGCTTCCTCATCATCCACCCTCACCTTGCTTCCTCATCATCCACCCTCACCCTGCTTCCTCATCATCCACCCTCACCTTGCTTCCTCATCATCCACCCTCACCTTGCTTCCTCATCATCCACCCTCACCTTGCTTCCTCATCATCCACCCTCACCCTGCTTCCTCATCATCCACCCTCACCCTGCTTCCTCATCATCCACCCTCACCCTGCTTCCTCATCATCCACCCTCACCTGCTTCCTCATCATCCACCCTCACCTTGCTTCCTAATCATCCACCCTCACCTTGCTTCCTCATCATCACCCTCACCCTGCTTCCTCATCATCCACCTCACCCTGCTTCCTCATCATCCACCCTCACCCTGCTTCCTCATCATCCCCCCTCACCCTGCTTCCTCATCATCCACCCTCACCCTGCTTCCTCATCATCCACCCTCACCCTGCTTCCTCATCATCCACCCTCACCCTGCTTCCTCATCATCCACCCTCACCTTGCTTCCTCATCATCAACCCTCACCTTGCTTCCTCATCATCCACCCTCACCTTGCTTCCTCATCATCCACCCTCACCCTGCTTCCTCATCATCCACCCTCACCCTGCTTCCTCATCATCCATCCTCACCCTGCTTCCTCATCATCCACCCTAACCCTGCTTCCTCATCATCCACCCTCACCTTGCTTCCTCATCATCCACCCTCACCCTGCTTCCTCATCATCCACCCTCACCTTGCTTCCTCATCATCCACCCTCACCTTGCTTCCTCATCATCCACCCTCACCTTGCTTCCTCATCATCCACCCTCACCCTGCTTCCTCATCATCCACCCTCACCCTGCTTCCTCATCATCCACCCTCACCCTGCTTCCTCATCATCCACCCTCACCCTGCTTCCTCATCATCCACCCTCACCTTGCTTCCTCATCATCCACCCTCACCTTGCTTCCTCATCATCCACCCTCACCCTGCTTCCTCATCATCCACCCTCACCCTGCTTCCTCATCATCCACGCTCACCTTGCTTCCTCATCATCCACCCTCACCCTGCTTCATCATCCACCCTCACCCTGCTTCCTCATCATCCACCCCCACCTTGCTTCCTCATCATCCACCCTCACACTGCTTTCTCATCATCCACCCTCACCTTGCTTCCTCATCATCCACCCTCACCCTGCTTCCTCATCATCCACCCTCACCTTGCTTCCTCATCATCCACCCTCACCTTGCTTCCTCATCATCCACCCTCACCTTGCTTCCTCATCATCCACCCTCACCCTGCTTCCTCATCATCCACCCTCACCTTGCTTCCTCATCATCCACCCTCACCCTGCTTCCTCATCATCCACCCTCACCCTGCTTCCTCATCATCCACCCTCACCTTGCTTCCTCATCATCCACCCTCACCCTCCTTGCTCATCATCCACCCTCACCTTGCTTCCTCATCATCCACCCTCACCTTGCTTCCTCATCATCCACCCTCACCTTGCTTCCTCATCATCCACCCTCACCTTGCTTCCTCATCATCCACCCTCACCTTGCTTCCTCATCATCCACCCTCACCCTGCTTCCTCATCATCCACCCTCACCTTGCTTCCTCATCATCCACCCTCACCCTGCTTCCTCATCATCCACCCTCACCTTGCTTCCTCATCATCCACCCTCACCCTGCTTCCTCATCATCCACCCTCACCTTGCTTCCTCATCATCCACCCTCACCCTGCTTCCTCATCATCCACCCTCACCTTGCTTCCTCATCATCCACCCTCACCTTGCTTCCTCATCATCCACCCTCACCTTGCTTCCTCATCATCCACCCTCACCCTGCTTCCTCATCATCCACCCTCAGCTTGCTTCCTCATCATCCACACTCACCTTGCTTCCTCATCATCCACCCTCACCCTGCTTCCTCATCATCCACCCTCACCTTGCTTCCTCATCATCCACCCTCACCCTGCTTCCTCATCATCCACCCTCACCTTGCTTCCTCATCATCCACCCTCACCTGCTTCCTTATCATCCACCCTCACCTTGCTTCCTCATCATCCACCTCACCCTGCTTCCTCATCATCCACCCTCACCTTGCTTCCTCATCATCCACCCTCACTTGCTTCCTCATCATCCACCCTCACCTTGCTTCCTCATCATCCACCCTCACCCTGCTTCCTCATCATCCACCCTCACCTTGCTTCCTCATCATCCACCCTCACTTGCTTCCTCATCATCCACCCTCACCTTGCTTCCTCATCATCCACCCTCACCTTGCTTCCTCATCATCCACCTCACCCTGCTTCCTCATCATCCACCCTCACCCTGCTTCCTCATCATCCACCCTCACCCTGCTTCCTCATCATCCACCCTCACCTTGCTTCCTCATTCATCCACCCTCACCCTGCTTCCTCATCATCCACCCTCACCTTGCTTCCTCATCATCCACCCTCACCTTGGTTCCTCATCATCCACCCTCACCTTGCTTCCTCATCATCCACCCTCACCCTGCTTCCTCATCATCCACCCTCACCTTGCTTCCTCATCATCCACCCTCACCCTGCTTCCTCATCATCCACCTCACCTTGCTTCCTCCTCATCCACCCTCACCCTGCTTCCTCATCATCCACCCTCACTTTCTTCCTATCATCCACCCTCACCTTGCTTCCTCATCATCCACCCTCACCTTGCTTCCTCATCATCCACCCTCACCCTGCTTCTCATCATCCACCCTCACCTTGCTTCCTCATCATCCACCCTCACCCTGCTTCCTCATCATCCACCCTCACCTTGCTTCCTCATCATCCACCCTCTCCTGCTTCCTCATCATCCACCCTCACCTTGCTTCCTCATCATCCACCCTCACCCTGCTTCCTCATCATCCACCCTCACCCTGCTTCCTCATCATCCACCCTCACCTTGCTTCCTCATCATCCACCCTCACCTTGCTTCCTCATCATCCACCCTCACCCTGCTTCCTCATCATCCACCCTCACCTTGCTTCCTCATCATCCACCCTCACCCTGCTTCCTCATCATCCACCCTCACCTTGCTTCCTCATCATCCACCTTCACCCTGCTTCCTCATCATCCACCCTCACCTTGCTTCCTCATCATCCACCCTCACCCTGCTTCCTCATCATCCACCCTCACCTTGCTTCCTCATCATCGACCCTCACCTTGCTTCCTCATCATCCACCTCACCTTGCTTCCTCATCATCCACCCTCACCCTGCTTCCTCATCATCCACCCTCACCCTGCTTCCTCATCATCCACCCTCACCTTGCTTCCTCATCATCGACCCTCACCTTGCTTCCTCATCATCCACCCTCACCTTGCTTCCTCATCATCCACCCTCACCCTGCTTCCTCATCATCCACCCTCACCTTGCTTCCTCATCATCCACCCTCACCCTGCTTCCTCATCATCCACCCTCACCTTGCTTCCTCATCATCCACCTTCACCCTGCTTCCTCATCATCCACCCTCACCTTGCTTCCTCATCATCCACCCTCACCCTGCTTCCTCATCATCCACCCTCACCTTGCTTCCTCATCATCGACCCTCACCTTGCTTCCTCATCATCCACCCTCACCTTGCTTCCTCATCATCCACCCTCACCCTGCTTCCTCATCATCCACCCTCACCCTGCTTCCTCATCATCCACCCTCACCTTGCTTCCTCATCATCGACCCTCACCTTGCTTCCTCATCATCCACCCTCACCTTGCTTCCTCATCATCCACCCTCACCCTGCTTCCCCATCATCCACCCTCACCTTGCTTCCTCATCATCCACCCTCACCTTGCTTCCTCATCATCCACCCTCACCTTGCTTCCTCATCATCCACCCTCACCTTGCTTCCTCATCATCCACCCTCACCCTGCTTCCTCATCATCCACCCTCACCCTGCTTCCTCATCATCCACCCTCACCTTGCTTCCTCATCATCCACCCTCACCCTGCTTCCTCATCATCCACCCTCACCTTGCTTCCTCATCATCCACCCTCACCTTGCTTCCTTATCATCCACCCTCACCTTGCTTCCTCATCATCCACCCTCACCCTGCTTCCTCATCACCCACCCTCACCCTGCTTCCTCATCATCCACCCTCACCCTGCTTCCTCATCATCCACCCTCACCCTGCTTCCTCATCATCCACCCTCACCTTGCTTCCTCATCATCCACCCTCACCTTGCTTCCTCATCATCCACCCCCCCCTCACCCTGCTTCCTCATCATCCACCCTCACCCTGCTTCCTCATCATCCACCCTCACCCTGCTTCCTCATCATCCACCCTCACCCTGCTTCCTCATCATCCACCCTCACCCTGCTTCCTCATCATCCACCCTCACCTTGCTTCCTCATCATCCACCCTCACCCTGCTTCCTCATCATCCACCCTCACCTTGCTTCCTCATCATCCACCTCACCTGCTTCCTCATCATCCACCCTCACCCTGCTTCCTCATCATCCACCCTCACCTTGCTTCCTCATCATCCACCCTAACCCTGCTTCCTCATCATCCACCCTCACCTTGCTTCCTCATCATCCACCCTCACCCTGCTTCCTCATCATCCACCCTCACCTTGCTTCCTCATCATCCACCCTCACCTTGCTTCCTCATCATCCACCCTCACCTTGCTTCCTCATCATCCACCCTCACCTTGCTTCCTCATCATCCACCCTCACCCTGCTTCTCATCATCCACCCTCACCTTGCTTCCTCATCATCACCCTCACCCTGCTTCCTCATCATCCACCCTCACCTTGCTTCCTCATCATCCACCCTCACCCTGCTTCCTCATCATCCACCCTCACCCTGCTTCCTCATCATCCACCCTCACCTTGCTTCCTCATCATCCACCCTCACCCTGCTTCCTCATCATCCACCTCACCTTGCTTCCTCATCATCCACCCTCACCTGCTTCCTCATCATCCACCCTCACCTTGCTTCCTCATCATCCACCCTCACCCTGCTTCCTCATCATCCACCCTCACCTTGCTTCCTCATCATCCACCCTCACCCTGCTTCCTCATCATCCACCCTTCCTCACCCTGCTTCCTCATCATCCACCCTCACCTTGCTTCCTCATCATCCACCCTCACCTTGCTTCCTCATCATCCACCCTCACCTTGCTTCCTCATCATCCACCCTCACCCTGCTTCCTCATCCATCCACCCTCACCTTGCTTCCTCATCATCCACCCTCACCTGCTTCCTCATCATCCACCCTCACCTTGCTTCCTCATCATCCACCCTCACCTGCTTCCTCATCATCCACCCTCACCTTGCTTCCTCATCATCCACCCTCACCTGCTTCCTCATCATCCACCCTCACCTGCTTCCTCATCATCACCCTCACCTTGCTTCCTCATCATCCACCCTCACACTGCTTCCTCATCATCCACCCTCACCTTGCTTCCTCATCATCCACCCTCACCCTGCTTCCTCATCATCCACCCTCACCTTGCTTCCTCATCATCCACCCTCACCTTGCTTCCTCATCATCCACCCTCACCTTGCTTCCTCATCATCCACCTCACCCTGCTTCCTCATCATCCACCCTCACCTGCTTCCTCATCATCCACCCTCACCTTGCTTCTCATCATCCACCCTCACCTTGCTTCCTCATCATCCACCCTCACCCTGCTTCCTCATCATTCACCCTCACCTTGCTTCCTCATCATCCACCCTCACACTGCTTCTCATCATCCACCCTCACCTTGCTCCTCATCATCCACCTCACACTGCTTTCCTCATCATCCACCCTGCACCTTGCTTCCTCATCATCCACCTCACCTGCTTCATCATCATCCACCTCACCCTGCTTCCTCATCATCCACCCTCACCCTTCATGCTTTCACGTAATTTGTACAATGTTGAATTTAGATCTTTAGCATATATATATATATATATATATATATATATATATATAATATATATATATCTATATATATAATATATATATATATATATATATATATAATATATATATATAAAGGTTCACACACTGAGTGTCCGGGGTTCGATCTC
>NC_069420.1:11926450-11981450 GCF_026875155.1 Cherax quadricarinatus
CACCACAACATGGAACACCACAACATGGAACACCACAACATGAAACACCACAACATCGAACACCACAACATGGAACACCACAACATGGAACACCACAACGTGGAACACCACAACATGAAACACCACAACATGGAACACCACAGCATGAAACACCACAACATGAAACACCACAACATGGAACACCACAACATGAAACACCACAACATGGAACACCACAACATGGAACACCGCAACATGAAACACCACAACATGAAACACCACAGCATGGAACACCACAACATGGAACACCACAACATGGAACACCACAACATGAAACACCACAACATGGAACACCACAACATGGAACACCACAACATGGAACACCAAAACATGGAACACCACAACATGAAACACCACAACATGAAACACCACAACATGGAACACCACAACATGAAACACAACATGAAACACAAAATGGAACACCACAACATGAAACACCACAACATGGAACACCACAACATGGAACACCACAACCCGAACCACAACATGGAACACCACAACATAAAACACCACAACATGGAACACCACATGAAACACAACATGGAACACCACAACATGAAACACCACATGGACCACCACAACATGGACCACCACAACATGGAATACCACAACATGGAACGCCACAACATGGAACACCACAACACGGAACACCACAACATGGTACACCACAACATGGAACGCCACAACACAGAACACCACAACATGGAACACCACAACATGAAACGCCACAACATAGAATGCCACAACATAGAACACCACAACAGAACACCACAACATGGAACACCACAACATGGAACACCACAACATGGAACACCACAACATGAAACGCCACAACATAGACCACAACATAGAACACCACAACATAGAACACCACAACATGGAACACCACAACATAGAACGCCACAACATAGAACACCACAACATGAAACACCACAACATAGAACACCACAACATAGAACATCAGAACATAGAACACCACAACATTGAACACCACAACATGGAACACCACAACATGGAACACCACAACATGGAACACCACAACATGGAACACCACAACATAGAACACCACAACATGGAACACCACAACATAGAACACCACAACATGGAACGCCACATGGAACACCACAACATAGACCACAACATGGAACGCCACAACATGGAACACCACAACATGGAACAAGGACGTTAAACACCAATATGTTTAGGTTAAAGTGGAGGGAGATCAGGGAGGTGAAGGTGAGAGAGGATCAAGGTGAGGGAGGATCAAGCTGAGGGAGGAGGGTGAAGGTGAGGTTGAGAGGGAGAGTAGCGCGCACCATCGATCACCACAACATGACACAACCATGATGGTCTCACCCTCGCTACGAAATTTAATATCGGTTTGTGGTATCGACAGCGCTAATACCGAACCACAACCGCGCCTCCTCTCCCGTCTCCACCGAGTGCGATACTACCGGTAACCCGTGTCGGGGCACGACCAGGTACTCACGCTGCTCGATACCATCATGTGCTCTCAGTACAGCAACTCCTACACGCTACTAAGGTACCACACAATGAAAACACCTTGTAGGTGCCAGTATCGTCTGGCAAGGTCAAGAAGAATCAAGACCAAAAGGAATCAAGGTCAAGACGCAAGGCCAAGAGGAATCAATGTCAATAAGCAATGTTAAGATGAATCAAGGTCAAAAAGAAATGCCAAGAAAAATCAAGATGAATCAAGGTCAAGAAGCAAGACCAAGAGGAATCAAAGTCAAGAGAAATCAAGGTCAATCAAGACCAAGAAGAATCAAAGTCAAGCAGCAAGGTTAAGAGAAATCAAGGTCAAGCAGCAAGGCCAATAAGAATCAAGGCAAAGAAGAATCAAAATCAGGAAGCAAGGCCAAGAGAAATCAAGGTCAAAAGCCAGCACGGGGTGGTTGATTGGCTGGTTAATTGGTCTTCAAGCCTATCAACTTACTCCCAGCGTAAACTCTCCCAGTAACCGCAACAGCAACTCTATAAAAAGACACGTAGAGCCATCAGAATACGTGAGGGATATTAGAATACACGAAGCATATCTCTTATCTCAGGAGGAGGACAGCAAGAGCAGACACTGTCACAGAGAACAAAGTATTCCTGAACAAATATGGTGGAAAGACAGACTGTTCTTCATAACAGGGAACAGCGCCAAGGAGACACAGATGGAACTTCTACACGAGATAAATCGTAGATGTTATGAAGTATTCTTACCAAGATATTATTATTATTCGTAGTAGTAGTAGTATCAGTAGTCGTAGTAGTAGTATCAGTAGTAGTAGTAGTAGTAGTATCAGTAGTAGTAGTAGTATCAGTAGTAGTAGTAGTAGTAGTAGTATCAGTAGTAGTAGTAGTAGTAGTATCAGTAGTCGTAGTAGTAGTATCAGTAGTAGTAGTAGTAGTATCAGTAGTAGTAGTATCAGTAGTAGTATCAGTAGTAGTAGTAGTAGTATCAGTAGTAGTAGTAGTAGTATCAGTAGTAGTAGTAGTAGTATCAGTAGTAGTAGTAGTAGTAGTAGTAGTAGTAGTAGTATCAGTAGTAGTAGTAGTATCAGTAGTCGTAGTAGTAGTAGTAGTAGTAGTAGTAGTATCAGTAGTTGTAGTAGTAGTATCAGTAGTAGTAGTAGTAGTATCAGTAGTCGTAGTAGTAGTATCAGTAGTCGTAGTAGTAGTATCAGTAGTAGTAGTAGTATCAGTAGTCGTAGTAGTAGTATCAGTAGTCGTAGTAGTAGTATCAGTAGTAGTAGTATCAGTAGTCGTAGTAGTAGTAGTACTAGTATCAGTAGTTGTAGTAGTAGTAGTATCAGTAGTTGTAGTAGTAGTAGTAGTTTCAGTAGTCGTAGTAGTAGTAGTAGTATCAGTAGTCGTAGTAGTAGTAGTAGTAGTAGTATCAGTAGTTGTAGTAGTAGTAGTAGTAGTATCAGTAGTAGTAGTATCAGTAGTCGTAGTAGTAGTATCAGTAGTCGTAGTAGTAGTAGTATCAGTAGTTGTAGTAGTAGTAGTAGTATCAGTAGTTGTAGTAGTAGTATCAGTAGTTGTAGTAGTAGTATCAGTAGTTGTAGTAGTAGTAGTATCAGTAGTCGTAGTAGTAGTATCAGTAGTTGTAGTAGTAGTATCAGTAGTTGTAGTAGTAGTATCAGTAGTTGTAGTAGTAGTATCAGTAGTTGTAGTAGTAGTATCAGTAGTTGTAGTAGTAGTATCAGTAGTTGTAGTAGTAGTATCAGTAGTTGTAGTAGTAGTATCAGTAGTTGTAGTAGTAGTATCAGTAGTTGTAGTAGTAGTATCAGTAGTTGTAGTAGTAGTAATAGTAGTATCAGTAGTCGTAGTAGTAGTAGTAGTATCAGTAGTCGTAGTAGTAGTAGTAGTATCAGTAGTCGTAGTAGTAGTAGTATCAGTAGTCGTAGTAGTAGTATCAGTAGTTGTAGTAGTAGTAGTAGTATCAGTAGTTGTAGTAGTAGTAGTAGTAGTATCAGTAGTTGTAGTAGTAGTAGTAGTAACAGTAGTCGTAGTAGTAGTAGTAGTATCAGTAGTTGTAGTAGTAGTGGTAGTATCAGTAGTTGTAGTAGTAGTAGTAGTAGTAGTAACAGTAGTTGTAGTAGTAGTAGTAGTAGTATCAGTAGTTGTAGTAGTAGTAGTAGTAACAGTAGTCGTAGTAGTAGTAGTAGTAGTAGTATCAGTAGTTGTAGTAGTAGTAGTAGTAGTAACAGTAGTCGTAGTAGTAGTAGTAGTATCAGTAGTTGTAGTAGTAGTAGTAGTAGTAACAGTAGTCGTAGTAGTAGTAGTAGTATCAGTAGTTGTAGTAGTAGTAGTAGTAACAGTAGTCGTAGTAGTAGTAGTATCAGTAGTTGTATTATTATTAGTAGTATTAGTAGTAACAGTAGTCGTAGTAGTAGTAGTAGTAGTATCAGTAGTTGTAGTAGTAGTAGTAACAGTAGTCGTAGTAGTAGTAGTAGTAGTATCAGTAGTTGTAGTAGTAGTAGTAGTAGTAGTAACAGTAGTCGTAGTAGTAGTAGTAGTAGTATCAGTAGTTGTAGTAGTAGTAGTAGTAGTAACAGTAGTCGTAGTAGTAGTAGTATCAGTAGTTGTAGTAGTAGTAGTAACAGTAGTCGTAGTAGTAGTAGTAGTAACAGTAGTCGTAGTAGTAGTAGTAGTAACAGTAGTCGTAGTAGTAGTAGTATCAGTAGTTGTAGTCGTATTAGTAGTAGTAGTAGTATCAGTAGTTGTAGTAGTAGTAGTAGTAGTTGTAACAGTAGTCGTAGTAGTAGTAGTAGTAACAGTAGTCGTAGTAGTAGTAGTAGTAACAGTAGTCGTAGTAGTAGTAGTAGTAACAGCAGTCGTAGTAGTAGTAGTAGTAGTAACAGCAGTCGTAGTAGTAGTAGTAGTAGTAACAGTAGTCGTAGTAGTAGTAGTAGTATTGCTATTATTATAATTGTTATTATTATTGTTGTTGTTATTATGACAGTATATGCAGAAGAAAATAAGAAACCTAAAGCGAATAAAGCGGATCCAAGAGCTGGAGCTCAATATTAGGAACTTACACACATACATACACACACACATCATACACACACACATCATACACACACACACACACACACACACACACACACACACACACATGTAGCGGGAAGAGTGACCCAGTAGCGGCCAGTGAAGAGGCGAGGCCAGGAGCTATGCCTCGACCCCTGCAACCACAACTAGGTGAGTACCACATACACACTATGGGTCTCCTTTTGTTGGTAAAACGCAGCTTCCCACCAGAATAGCCATCTCATCTCCCAGCCCTTGGAGAACCTCTCTGGGCAACCCTCCGGCGTGCAACGCACACACAACATTTTTACATACACAATAATATGGGAACTGCAAAAAAAAACAGAAACCTTTTGTTACTCTCTCCCTCCTCCTTTCTTAACCGTCTTGTCTTTATTGTTGTTGTAGTATTGTCCTCGTCTTTCTTCCAGATCTGCTTCATTTCTCACTGTCCTGCTTCTGTGTCTCCATGTTTTGTTTACATCCGACTCAGTGACATCGGTTACAGGTTAATATCTGACTAAGTGCCATTGTTTACAGGTTAGCATCTGACTCAGTGCCATTGTTTACAGGTTAGCATCTGACTCAGTGCCATTATTTACAGGCTAACATGTGATTCAATTTTTTGAAGGTCAATTTTTTTCCAGGTCATCCTTATCAGGTCACCTAAGGGTGTCACATCCAGGGATGAGAGTCCCCTCATGCATTCTCCTCTACCTTAGGTCCCCCTGTACATGCAATTTCTCTTCAAAGGTCAACTTCACAAAGTTTAATTTTTCCAGGTCCTGCTATGCATTTCCAACCCAGAATTCTTTCTTTTGTTACATCTCTGAAACCTTTCACGCCGTCCCTCAGACGCCTCACACAGCAGGGAGAAAAAACACACACACACACAAGCTCGATATCCCCAGAATCAAGCCATCAGTACCAATTTGAAGCCAGGCCGAGCTAATACCACACCTCCAGCTCCTGCTTCAGCCTCCATTACCTCAGGCACCACTGTCCAGACGCCAGAGTGGTGCGTTACAGTTTCCTTGATTAGAGAGCTCGCTAGAACGACCCTTCGGTAAAACTCGAATGGACTTTAGGGAGGGTAAGGGGAGCCCAAGGATCCAACCACACAAACTCTCGTCTTTTATTTTTTTGTGTGTCATACTGAAGTGTTTACTGGGAAACAACGAGCCCAACCATATACCAAAAACTGTATCACTGTACTGCAATTAAATTTAAGGGAAACCTTGAACAAGTTGATCGCCATGAAATATTAACCTAGAAATAGCAAAATAAAGGAGGAATATTAAACAAGAAACAAGAATATAAAAACATAATAAACAAAAGTATTATAACAGAAATTAAAAGGAAGAAAGTTTTGTTTGATAAATATTTTTTTTATTTAAATCAAAAATCCGCCAAAAGGGAGTAAAAACGTTGATATTAATACGTTAAGAGATAATGAAAACACCAATAAAGGTGGTAATGAGTCCCTAAAAGAAACGCTGGGTAAGAGACAGAGGAGGAAAAATAGGAAAGAGGAAGAGACAAACAAGAAGCTAAAAAATAAGAAACGCGTTTTAAAACACACACACACACACACACACACACACACACACACACACACACACACACACACACACACACACCACACACCAGACGAAGAAATAGCACACTTCCAGATTCGTCCTGGACCATCCACTGGGAAATTAAAAATGAGTTGCGAGCTTGTTAGCGAGGGAGGTGTCGTTCATCACCACCACCACCACCACCACCACCACCACCACCACCATCACCGCCACCACCACCATCACCACCACCACCACCATCACCACCACCATCACCACCACCACCATCACCACCACCAGTAGTGGTTGTGGTAGTTGTCGCCAGATTTACGGAGCGCTCTGACCACCTTGGTCACTCAGCGCTCACAGCCGTTAAAAAACTTATATACAGTACACAAGAAAAACAAGCGTAAAACTACCAGCCACCATGATAACGACCATGGTAACTACCGTGATAACTACCATGGTAACAACCGCGGCAATCACCATGGTAACGACCACGGCAACTACCACAGAAAGTGCTTTCAAAATAACCATTCCTGTTGTAATGCTAAAATCTGCATAACTTGCTGCTCATCTGTGGGGTCCGGTGGGCCCCACAGATGAGCAGCAAGGTATGTAACCCATGACACAAGTTATGTAACCCATGACACAACCGTGAGGGCAAAAGTCTGCTGAGTGAACTCGTTATGGCAGCCTTCGCCTCGTCATCTGCCTGTTCATTACCCAACACAGCTCCAGCTCCTCGTGTCACGCCTGGACACCAGGTAAACACTCCTGGTTGTCTTGGATCACAGGGTGGACTGAAGCATAATGCGCCAGGACAAACAAGAGCACAGTGTCAATCTTGAGTCAATAGTGAACTAAGATGCAGGTAAGCCGGGTATCTGGACGAAAACAGCGAGGAGTAAGCGCCACACTGAGCACGTAGTTGATAACTAGAGCTGGTAAGGGTCCTCATTCATCACGTGATGGCAGTGATGATAATTATGCTCAGGACGATGCCAAATACTAGAATTTGAGTCATGTAAGGTCGACGGCCCCTCCCACCCCTTCTTCAGCCCCTTTTTCACCTCCCTCCCTTCTTCTCCCCCTCACTTCCTTCCTCACATCTTTTCTCCTTTCCTCCCTTCTTCCTTTCCTTCCTCCCATCTCCCTTCTTCCCTTCCGCACATCTCCCTCTTTCCCTCCCTACCTTCCTCACCTCTTCCTTCCCTCACATCTCCCTCCCTTCCCTCACATCTCTCTCCTTCCCTTCCTCCCATGCTCCTTCCTCCCTTCTTCCCCTCAACAGCCTCTCATAGTTCCCATCTTTAATCATTAACGTTCCTTCACTTTATATCCTTTACCCCTCAATATTTCTCATTCCCTCTCACCATCCCACCTCCCTTCAGCAGTGCCGTGTAGCTCACTGGTAAGAGCATTCGACTCACAATCACATGATTCAGGGTTCGATTCCCGGCACGCAGAAACATTTGGCAGTTCCCTTACACCCTGACCACCCAGCAGTACACACAGGGACAAACATGATTGGAAATTCAGTCCTACTGGAGGTACTCAAGTAATAGCCTCCAGTACCTGCTGGAGGTACTCAAGTGATAACATCCAGTACCTGCTGGAGGCACTCAAACGAAGGGTAATAGGTAAAGGTGTGTGTATTGATGGGAATTAAAAATAATTCCCTTTACCATGTACCCTATTCCCCTCCCTCCCCTCTGTCCCTATTCTCCTCACCACCACGCTTCCCCTCACTTCATTAATTTTTTGTTTATCTCTTTCCCATCCTTCAACCCTTTCCCCTTGTTTCCCTTCCCCTCACCCTCTCCTCCTTCCCATCCTACTTCGTCAGACTGCTGGCAGAAATTAATCTAATCCTGGCAAAACTATGTCTCTTCTGCTGGTTCCCTTCCCAGAATGGAAAGGAAATACGAGACATTGTTGGGGAGAATGTGAAGATGTTGAGGAGGAGGAGGAGGAGGAGGAGGAGGAGGAGGAGGAGCAGGAGGAAGAGGAGGGGGGAAGGGGGAGGGAAGAGGGGATAAACAGGAAAAATATTTAGTAAATTAAAAAAATACAAATTGAAGGTGATGAGGCAAGAGTTGAGAAGAGATGAGAGATGGCGCATGTAAGAAGGTAAGGGAGAGAAAGATGATGGGGGGAGAAGAATGGGAAGGAAATAGGTAAGGAGTGGCGCGAGAAGACGGCGAAGAAGAAGTGAGGAACTAGAGAAGAATAAGTGCAGGAGACAAGACAAGGTGAGGAAGAGACGAAAACTTGAATATAACAATAATAATAATAATAATAATAATAATAATAATAATAATAATATTATTATTATTATTATTATTATTATTATTATTATTATTATTATTATTATTATCACAGAATCATTATCAGCATTATTAATTCATGGGAAGCGGAAGCGGTAAATACGTTAGAGTCATGGCATGCTTGAACACTGCAAGACATTCAGGGTTGATCCAAGGCAGGGAGGCTAACATGAAGAGGAAAAATAGCTTAGATAGCAAGGTATCATTTATGAAGAGGTTCAGGGAAAGCGGTTAGCCGGACTTGAGTCCTGGCGGTGGGAAGTACAGAACCTTGTACTCTGAAGGAGAGGTGTTAATGTTGCAGTTTTTTAACTGTAGTGTAGGGCGTCTCTGCCAAGACAGTGACGGAGTGAATGATGATGAAAGTGTTTCTTCTTTCCCAGAGTCACCCTGCCTTGGTGGGAACAACCGATAAAAAAACGTATCTTTCCCTTGCCTCTCCCACTGAAGGACTGTGAAGGAAGACAACATGAGAGAGAAGAATAAGGAAAGGCGAAAGTGAAAAGGGAGACAGGAGAGAAGGAAGAGCAGGCGAAGAAATCAGGAGAAGGAATACGAAGGTGGTGACAAACAAGGTCCACGAGAACGGAAATACGATGTAGGGAGTTGACAAGACGATAATTGTGGGTTCCTCTCTCTCTCTCCTTCCTCAATCTTCGCCTCCATCATTCTTCATGCTTCAGATAATTCCTCCCCTCCCTCCATCCTCTTATTTCTGCCTTAGTTCTTACCTATGATCCTTCTTCCCCCTTTCTCTCTCTTTTTTTTCCTTTTTTTTTTTTTACACAGGGTTTGACAAGCTATTTACAGGTTAAGGATTCCTAACTTTATTGACAAGCTAAGAGTTGTTACCTACATCAGCTCATTTGAAAGCATTTTTATTGTTATGAGACATACAAGTAAGGAACAGGATGAAATTGGAGCCATCTATGGGCCAGCATTTTCATTTGATCAACTGATTTTATCTCGTTGACATCATTATGCTGTACGAATGTGTTCCAGATTCGAGTCATCCTGGGAATAAATGATCTCAGATGGAGTGATGTTCTGGAGAAGGGTACAGCCAGAGTGAAGTTGCTGCTTTCTGCCCGTCTTGTGGTATAGAAGCTTGTTTCACGCTGTCCTCGAAGTGGATCCAAGTGTGGTACTTTGACAATATTGGCCTTGTACATAACAGTAAGGCCACCCACATCCCTCCTGTGTTGAAGGCTCTGCTGAAATGACAGATCTATCCAGGATGGGTCCAGGCGAGAGATGAGACGTCTTGCTCTGTTCTCTACTCTGTCAAGCAGTCGCAGATGAGAAGGGGGGGGAGCAGGCAAACCAAGAAAGTGGAGCATACTCGAGGTGTGAGCGTACTTGTGCCTCATACAGAATCTTGTAACCCCTACTGCCAAGCAAATGCGAGATACGGCGAAGTGCTGCAAGCTTCCTTACTGCCTTGTTTGTAAGATTTACAACATGGTTCTTAATGGTCAGTTTAGAGTCAAATTTCATCCCAAGGATATCAACTTCTTCCCCAGGTACCAACACCCTCCCATTCATGCTTACTACTGCACCGGTATTACCATCATGGTTCCTATCTCCCCCTCTCTTCTGACTCCTTAGTCTTCGTCTTTGTCTCGATTTCCTTCTTACCTCCACCTAATCTGCGCCGCATTTCCCTCTCACTCACACACACACACACTCTCTCTCCACTTACTTGCATCAAGAGTGCTTCGTCACAGCATCAAGTGCTTCATCACAGCATCAAGAGTGTTTCATCACAGCATCAGGAGTGTTTCATCACAGCATCAAGTGTTTCATCACAGCATCAAGAGTGCTTCGTCACAGCATCAAGTGCTTCATCACAGCATCAAGAGAGCATCATCACAGCATCAAGAGTGTTTCATCACAGCATCAAGTGTTTCATCACAGCATCAAGTGTTTCATCACAGCATCAAGAGCTTCATCACAGCATCAAGAGTGCTTCGTCACAACATCAAGTGCTTCATCACAGCATCAAGAGTGTTTCATCACAGCATCAAGAGTGCTTCATCACAGCATCAAGAGTGTTTCATCACAGCATCAAGAGTGTTTCATCACAGCATCAAGTGTTTCATCACAGCATCAAGTGCTTCATCACAGCATCAAGAGTGCTTCGTCACAGCATCAAGTGTTTCATCACAGCATCAAGTGCTTCATCACAGCATCAAGAGTGTTTCATCACAGCATCAAGAGTGCTTCGTCACAGCATCAAGTGTTTCATCACAGCATCAAGTGCTTCATCACAGCATCAAGAGTGTTTCATAACAGCATCAAGAGCTTCATAACAGCATCAAGAGCTTCATCACAGCATCAAGAGAGCTTCATCACAGCATCAAGAGTGCTTCACCACAGCATCAAGAGTGCTTCATCACAGCATCAAGTGTTTCATCACAGCATCAAGTGTTTCATCACAGCATCAAGAGAGCTTCATCACAGCATCAAGAGTGCTTCATCACAGCATCAAGAGTGCTTCATCACAGCATCAAGAGTGCTTCATCATAGCATCAAGAGTGCTTCATCACAGCATCAAGTGCTTCATCACAGCATCAAGAGAGCTTCGTCACAACATCGAGTGCTTCATCACAGCATCAAGTGTTTCATAACAGCATCAAGAGCTTCATCACAGCATCAAGAGAGCTTCATCACAGCATCAAGAGTGCTTCATCACAGCATCAAGTGTTTCATCACAGCATCAAGAGTGCTTCATCACAGCATCAAGAGTGCTTCATCACAGCATCAAGAGTGCTTCATCATAGCATCAAGAGTGCTTCATCACAGCATCAAGTGCTTCATCACAGCATCAAGAGTGCTTCATCACAGCATCGAGTGCTTCACCACAACATCAAGAGTGCTTCATCACAGCATCAAGAGTACTTCATAGCATCAAGAGTGTTTCATCACAGCATCAAGAGTGCTTCATCACAGCATCAAGAGTACTTCACAGCATCAAGAGTGTTTCATCACAGCATCAAGAGTGCTTCATCACAGCATCAAGAGTACTTCACAGCATCAAGAGTGTTTCATCACAGCATCAAGAGTACTTCACCATAGCATCAAGAGTACTTCACCACAGCATCAAGAGTGCTTCATCGCAGCATCAAGAGTACTTCACCATAGCATCAAGAGTGCTTCACCACAGCATCAAGAGTGCTTCATCACAGAATCAAGAGTGCTTCATCACATCAAGATTCACACAGCACAGAGTACTTACAGTCAAGATTCACACAGCATCAAGAGTGCTTCACTACAGCATCAAGAGTGCTTCACCACAGCATCAAGAGTGCTTCACCATAGCATCAAGAGTACTTCACCACAGCATCAAGAGTGCTTCACTACAGCATCAAGAGTACTTCACCATAGCATCAAGAGTGCTTCACCATAGCATCAAGTGCTTCACTACAGCATCAAGTGCTTCATCACAGAATCAAGAGTGCTTCACTACAGCATCAAGAGTACTTCACCATAGCATCAAGAGTGCTTCACTACAGCATCAAGAGTACTTCACCATAGCATCAAGAGTACTTCACCACAGCATCAAGAGTGCTTCACTACAGCATCAAGAGTACTTCACCATAGCATCAAGAGTGCTTCACCACAGCATCAAGTGGTTCACTACAGCATCAAGTGCTTCATCACAGAATCAAGAGTGCTTCACCACAGCATCAAGAGTACTTCACCACAGCATCAAGAGTGCTTAATCACAACATCAAGTGTTTCATCTCAGCATCAAGAGTGCTTCACAACAGCATCAAGAGTGCTTCATCACAGCATCAAGAGTGCTTCACCACAGCATCAAGAGTGCTTCACAACAGCATCAAGGGTGCTTCACCACAGCATCAAGTGCTTCACTACAGCATCAAGTGCTTCATCACAGAAATCAAGAGTGCTTCACCACAGCATCAAGAGTGCTTCACCACAGCATCAAGAGTACTTCACCACAGCATCAAGAGTGCTTAATCACAGCATCAAGTGTTTCATCACAGCATCAAGAGTGCTTCACAACAGCATCAAGAGTGCTTCATCACAACATCAAGAGTGCTTCATCACAGCATCAAAAGTGCTTCACCACAGCATCAAGGGTGCTTCATCACAGCATCAAGAGCTCACCACGCATCAGGTGCTTCATCACATCACCACAGCATCAAGAGTGCTTCACCACAACATCAAGAGTGCTTCATCGCAGCATCAAGGAACTGAGAGATTACCAGCGATATAATGAGTGAAGGCGCGATCACTCACAATCCGGAATTAAGAGCCTCCAGAGGGCTCTTAATTAACGCCTACAGCCTCATATTAATTCCAGGTTGAGTAATATGTGACTGGGTGGCCTTATTAAACCCGGGTAGAGTAATATATGACCGCATGCTCTTATCAGTGCCAGGTTTCTTAAGAATGACTGACATATTTAATGCTTTAATCCTGATTCTCTCGACATTGTGAAGATTACTGGGCCGGACCTAACACTCGATCAGGCACACGAAGAGAAAGTAGTAGTAGCAACAATTAGAACATAGCATAGAAAAATGCAGCATATCCCACCACCAACACATGTGCCCCACCATTTACCCCCACTATCATATACACCACACCAACACATCCCCCACCACCAACACATGCCACTCACCAACACATCCCCACCACCAATATCCCCACCAACGCCCCCCCACTAACACATGGCCTTCACCAACATATCCCCACCACCAACATCCCCACCAACGCCCCCCCACCAACACATGGCCCTCACCAACACATCCCCACCACCAACATCCCCACCAACGCCCCCCCACTAACACATGGCCCTCACCAACACATCCCCACCACCAACATCCCCACCAACGCCCCCCCACTAACACATGGCCTTCACCAACATATCCCCACCACCAACATCCCCACCAACGCCCCCCCACCAACACATGGCCCTCACCAACACATCCCCACCACCAACATCCCCACCAACGCCCCCCCACTAACACATGGCCTTCACCAACATATCCCCACCACCAACACCCCCACCAACACTTCCCCCGCCAATACATGCGCCACACAACTCCTCCCTCACCCTACACACCAAAAATAAACCCACTCTGATAAAAAATACATGACAAATGCACTCGAGCACGCAGGCGGAGACAAGTTCACAAAATAAATATGCAGCTATGGTCGCAACAGCGCCCCTAGAGGCAGAAAAAAGAAACGCATGCAGCAACACCGGCAGGCAAGTGAGCCCAGCAACAGCACACACCAATGACATTTTTATTATTATTATTATTATTATTATTATTAGTAGTAGTAGTAGTAGTAGTAGTAGTAGTAGTAGTAGTAGTAGTAGTAGTAGTAGTAGCAGCAGCAGTAGTAGTAGTAGTAGTAGTAGTAGTAGTAGTAGTAGTAGTAGCAGCAGTAGTAGTAGTAGCAGTAGTAGTAGTAGTAGCAGTAGTAGCACTAGCAGCAGCAGCACTGGCAGCAGCAGCAGCACTAGCAGAAGCAGCACCAGCACTAGCAGCAGCAGCAGCACTAGCAGCAGCACTAGCACCAGCACCAGGACTAGCAGTAGCAGCAGCACTAGCAGCAGCAGCAGTGGCAGCAGCACTAGCAGCAGCAGCACTAGCAGTAGCACTAGCAGCAGCAGCACTAGCAGCAGCAGCAGCAGCAGCACTAGCAGCAACAGCAGCACTAGCAGCAGCAGCAACAGCAGCAGCAGCAGCAGCAGCAGCAACAGCAGCACTAGCAGCAGCAACAGCAGCATTAGCAGCAGCAGCAGCAGCAGCAGCAGCAGCAACAGCAGCACTAGCAGCAGCAACAGCAGCACTAGCAGCAGCAGCAGCAGCAGCAGCACTAGCAGCACTAGCAGCAGCAGCAGCAACAGCAGCACTAGCAGCAGCAACAGCAGCACTAGCAGCAGCAGCAGCAGCAGCAGCAGCAACAGCAGCAGCACTAGCAGCAGCAGCAGCAACAGCAGCACTAGCAGCAGCAGCAGCAGCAGCACTAGCAGCAGCAGCAGCAACAGCAGCACTAGCAGCAGCAGCAGCAGCAGCAACAGCAGCACTAGCAGCAGCAGCAACAACAGCAGACCAAACCATACCCCCGGCCGGGATTGAACCCGCGGTCATAGAGTCTCAAAACTCCAGCCCGTCGCGTTAGCCACTAGACCAGCTAGCCACAATAAGATTCATCCAACTAGGTATATTTCTACACCATAGGAAGGTTAGCACAGGCACCTCTGTGACCACAAATGCAAGTTTTTACAGACGAATCTCCAGCTAGCGTGGCCGTGACGAACTCTAGCTCAAGTCCCTTCACTGCCGTCAACATGACGGTGTAGAAATATACCTAGTTGGATGAATCTTATTGTGGCTAGCTGGTCTAGTGGCTAACGCGACGGGCTGGAGTTTTGAGACTATGACCGCGGGTTCAATCCCAGCCGGGGGTATGGTTTGTTTGCAATCGTGTCATTACGATTTCTTGAGTCAACAACAGCAGCACTAGCAGCAATATTATCGAGGAAAACAAGAGGTAAATCCGCTAACGATACATACAACAGGAAGGACATGAAGCTTAGACACAACGACGGCACAGGTAAACAATGTACATTTGTAACCAGAGTAAACAAGACGAGACAGTGCAGTGTGTAGATGTGAAGTGAGGGTGACAGTGCAGTGTGTAGATGTGAGGTGAGGGAGACAGTGCAGTGTGCAGATGTGAGGTGAGGGAGACAGTGCAGTGTGTAGATGTGAAGTGAGGGTGACAGTGCAGTGTGTAGATGTGAGGTGAGGGTGATAGTGCAGTGTGTAGATGTGACGTGAGGGTGATAGTCCAGTGTGTAGATGTGAGGTGAGGGAGACGATGCAGTGTGTAGATATGAGGTGAGGGTGATAGTGCAGTGTGTAGATGTGAAGTGAGGGTGACAGTGCAGTGTGTAGATGTGAGGTGAGGGAGACAGTGCAGTGTGTAGACGTGAGGTGAGGGTGATAGTGCAGTGTGCAGATGTGAAGTGAGGGTGACAGTGCAGTGTGTAGATGTGAGGTGAGGGAGACAGTGCAGTGTGTAGACGTGAGGTGAGGGTGATAGTGCAGTGTGCAGATGTGAAGTGAGGGTGACAGTGCAGTGTGTAGATGTGAGGTGAGGGAGACAGTGCAGTGTGTAGACGTGAGGTGAGGGTGATAGTGCAGTGTGTAGATGTGAGGTGAGGGTGATAGTGCAGTGTGCAGATGTGAAGTGAGGGTGACAGTGCAGTGTGTAGATGTGAGGTGAGGGTGATAGTGCAGTGTGCAGATGTGAAGTGAGGTGACAGTGCTGTGTGTAGATGTGAGGTGAGGGAGACAGTGCAGTGTGTAGACGTGAGGTGAGGGAGATAGAGCAGTGTGCAGATGTGAAGTGAGGGAGATAGAGCAGTGTGTAGATGTGAGGTGAGGGTGATAGTGCAGTGTGTAGACGTGAGGTGAGGGAGATAGAGCAGTGTGCAGATGTGAGGTGAGGGAGATAGAGCAGTGTGTAGATGTGAGGTGAGGGTGATAGTGCAGTGTGTAGACGTGAGGTGAGGGAGATAGAGCAGTGTGCAGATGTGAAGTGAGGGAGATAGAGCAGTGTGTAGACGTGAGGTGAGGGAGATAGAGCAGTGTGTAGATGTGAAGTGAGGGAGATAGAGCAGTGTGTAGATGTGAGGTCAGGGAAGGGGGAACAAAGGTGCTCTAAAAAGGTCAGTGGGAAGGAACAATAGTGTCCAAAGCGACTATTTATTTTTCGAAGGCAAGGGAGAATGTAGCGCCTGGGGCATATGTTTGTATGGCTGGGAGAGACAGAGAGAGAGAGACAGAGAGACAGAGACAGAGAGAGAGAAAGACAGACACACAGACAGACTGACAAACAGACGGAGGGAGGGAGAGAGACAAACAGATAACAGACATAAACAGAGAGAGAGAGAGAGAGAGAGAGAGAGAGAGTGGTCCTCTTCAACTCTTCCGAGGACGACATATGCAGCCAGACAGGCAGGATCCAAACGGAGCTTTAAGAAAAGGTACGACAAGGCTCTCCAATAAGTCAGGAGAGACAGAGAGTGAACCCAGCAGCGGCCAGAGAAAAGGCGGGAGCCAGGAGCTAAGACTCGACCACTGCAACCACAAAAAGGCGAGTACACACACACACACACACACACACACACAGCAACAGGTCGATATGACCGGTCTGAGTCTCTTCCTCTCCTGACTCCTGTTGCTCCAACTGTTGTTTTCCTGTTGTTCCCACTGTTTCCTGTTGCTCCCATTATTGTTCCAACTGCTGTTTTCCTGTTGTTCCTACTGTTTTCCGGTTACTCCCACTGTTGTCTCCTGTTGCTCCCATTATTGTTTCCACTGCTGTTTTCCTGTTGCTCCAACTATTGTTCCAACTGTTTTCCTGCTACTTCCACTGTTGTTTTCTGTTGGTCCCACTGTTGTTTTCCTGTTACTACCACTGTAGCTTCCTGTTGCTCTCACTGTTGTTTCCTGTTGCTACCACTGTTTCCCTGTTTCTCCCATTATTGTTTCAACTGCTGTTTTCCTGTTGATCCCACTGTTGTTTTCCTTTGCTCCTACTGTTGTTTCTTGCTCCCACTACTGTTTTCCTGCTGTTCCAAATGCTTTTCCCACTGTTTTCCTGCTGCTTCCACTGTTGTTTCCTGTTGGCCCTAATGTTGTTTTCCTGTTGCTACCACTGTAGTTTCCTGTTGCTCTCATTGTAGTTTCCTGTTGCTTTCACTGTTGTCTCCTGTTGCTCCCACTGTTGTTTCCTGTTGCTCCCACTGTTTCTTACTGCTCTCACTGTTGTTTCCTGTTGCACCCTCTGTTGTTTCCACTGTTATTCCCTGTTGCTCACATTGTTGTTTCCCTGTTGCTACCACTTGCTTCCTGTTACTAACACTGTTTTCCTGTTGTTCCCACTGTTGTTTCCAGTTGCTCCCACTGCTGTTTCCGTGTTGCTACCACTGTTGTTTTCCTATTGCTCCCACTGTTGTTTCCTGTTGCTCCCACTGTTGTCTCCTGGTGCTCCCCTGTTTCTCCCACTGATGTTTCCTGTTCCTCCCACTGTTGTTTCCTGGTGCTCCCGCTGTTGTCTCCTGTTGCTCCCACTGCTATTTTCTTGTTGTTCCAACTGTTGTTTCCTGTTGCTCCCACTGTTGTTTCCTGTTACTCCCACTGTTGTTTCCTGTTGCTCCCACTGTTGTCTCCTGTTACTCCCACTGTTGTTTCCTGGTGCTCCCACTGTTGTCTCCTGTTGCTAACACTGCTATTTTCTTGTTCCCACTGTTGTTTCCTGTTGCTCCTACTGTTGTTTCCTGTTACTCCCACTGTTGTTTCCTGTTGCTCCCACTGTTATCTCTTGTTGCTCTCACTGTTGTCTCCTGTTGCTCCCACTGTTGTTTCCTGTTACTCCCACTGTTGTTTCCTGTTGCTCCCACTGTTGTCTCCTGTTGCTCCCACTGTTGTTTCCTGTTACTCCCACTTGTTTCCTGTTGCTCCAATTGTTGTCTCCTGTTGCTCCCACTGTTGTTTCCTGTTGCTCCCACTGTTGTCTCCTGTTGCTCCCACTGTTGTTTCCTGTTTCTCTGTGATGCTAGACTTAATCTTGCTACCTTCTCTTATTACTTCTTTAATTCACTATTGTGCGAGTGAACCTTTAATGATCGTTATAGTGACGACGTTACCATAGTGACGACGTTACCATAGTGACGACGTTGCCATAGTGACGACGTTGCCATAGTGACGACGTTACCATAGTGACGACGTTGCCATAGTGACGATGTTGCCATAGTGACGACGTTACCATAGTGACGACGTTGCCATAGTGACGACGTTACCATAGTGACGACGTTACCATAGTGACGACGTTGCCATAGTGACGACGTTACCATAGTGACGACGTTACCATAGTGACGACGTTACCATAGTGACGACGTTGCCATAGTGACGACGTTGCCATAGTGACGACGTTACCATAGTGACGACGTTGCCATAGTGACGATGTTGCCATAGTGACGACGTTACCATAGTGACGACGTTACCATAGTGACGACGTTGCCATAGTGACGACGTTACCATAGTGACGACGTTACCATAGTGACGACGTTGCCATAGTGACGATGTTACCATAGTGACGACGTTACCATAGTGACGACGTTACCATAGTGACGACGTTGCCATAGTGACGACGTTGCCATAGTGACGACGTTACCATAGTGACGACGTTACCATAGTGACGACGTTGCCATAGTGACGACGTTGCCATAGTGACGACGTTACCATAGTGACGACGTTGCCATAGTGACGATGTTGCCATAGTGACGACGTTACCATAGTGACGACGTTGCCATAGTGACGACGTTACCATAGTGACGACGTTACCATAGTGACGACGTTGCCATAGTGACGACGTTACCATAGTGACGACGTTGCCATAGTGACGACGTTACCATAGTGACGACGTTGCCATAGTGACGACGTTGCCATAGTGACGACGTTACCATAGTGACGACGTTGCCATAGTGACAACGTTACCATAGTGACGACGTTGCCATAGTGACGACGTTACCATAGTGACGACGTTACCATAGTGACGACGTTACCATAGTGACGACGTTGCCATAGTGACGACGTTACCATAGTGACGACGTTGCCATAGTGACGTTACCATAATGACGACGTTACCATAGTGACGACGTTACCATAGTGACGACATTGACATAGTGACGACGTTGCCATAGTGACGACGTTACCATAGTGACGACGTTGCCATAGTGACGACGCTACCATAGTGACGACGTTGCAATAGTGACGACGTTGCCATAGTGACGACGTTGCCATAGTGACGACGTTACCATAGTGACGACGTTGCCATAGTGACGACGTTACCATAGTGACGACGTTACCATAGTGACGACGTTGCCATAGTGACGACGTTACCATAGTGACGACGTTACCATAGTGACGATGTTACCATAGTGACGACGTTGCCATAGTGACGACGTTGCCATAGTGACGACGTTACCATAGTGACGACGTTTGCCATAGTGACGACGTTACCATAGTGACGACGTTACCATAGTGACGACGTTGCCATAGTGACGACGTTACCATAGTGACGATGTTACCATAGTGACGACGTTGCCATAGTGACGACGTTACTATAGTGACGACGTTACCATAGTGACGACGTTACCATAGTGACGACGTTAACATAGTGACGACGTTGCCATAGTGACGACGTTGCCATAGTGACGACGTTACCATAGTGACGACGTTGCCATAGTGACGACATTGCCATAGTGACGACGTTACCATAGTGACGACGTTACCACAGCGACGTTACTATAGCGGCGACGTTACCATGGGACGTCCTTGCTTTGGCTTATTTCCACAACAGTTTCTCATTCATGCTTCTGACGTTATTTTTATCTTGCATTGTTGGTTTCATTAATGTTGCGTTACCTTCCTCGTGGCTCACTAATTTTCATTATTATCATTATTATTATTATTATTATTATTATTATTATTATTATTATTATTATTATTATTATAGGTGCTTAATCTTCCTTTGTAAACATTCCTTCTACAGATGTTAGATACAACACACAAACATGCACACACACACAAACATGCACACACACAAACATGCACACACACACACACACAAACACAAACATGCACACACACAAACAAACAAACATGCACACACACACACACACACACACACAAACAAACATGCACACACACACACGCAAACATGCACACACACAAACATGCACCCACACACACAAACATGCACACACACACACAAACATGCACACACACACACAAACAAACATGCACACACACACACACACAAACAAACATGCACACACACACAAACAAACATGCACACACACACACAAACATGCACACACACACACAAACATGCAAACACACACACAAAAAAACATGCAAAACACACACACAAACAAACATGCACACACACACACAAACATGCACACACACACACACACAAACAAACATGCACACACACAAACATGCAAACACACACACAAACAAACATGCGCACACACACACACAAACAAAAAATGCACACACACACAAACAAACATGCACACACACACACAAACATGCAAACACACACACAAACAAACATGCGCACACACACACAAACATGCACACACACAAACATGCACACACAAACATGCACACACAAAAACATGCACACACACACAAACATGCACACACAAACATGCAAACACCACACACAAACATGCACACACATAAACATGCACACACAAACATGCACACACACACAAACATGCACACGCACACAAACATGCACACCCACACACAAACATGCACACACACAAACATGCAAACACACACACAAACAAACTGCACACACACACACAAACATGCACACACACACACACAAACATGCACACACACACAAACATGCACACACACACACACACACACACACAAACATGCACCACACACACACACACCACACACACAAACATGCACACACACACACACACACAAACATGCACACACACACACAAACATGCACACACAACACACACACACACACACACACACACAGCACACACCACACACACACACACAAACATGCACACACACACACACACAAACATGCACACACATCTCAACAAGAGATTCAAAGAAGTGTTCACAGAGGAGACAGAAGGGGCTCCAGAAAGACGGAGAGGTGGGGCACACCACCTAGTGCTGGACACAGTACACAACCGAGGAAGAAGTGAAGAGGCTTCTGAGTGAGCTAGATACCTCAAAGGCAATGGGGCCAGATAACATCTCCCCATGGGTATTGAGAGAGGGAGCAGAGGCGCTATGTGTACCCCTAACAACAATATTCAATACATCTATCGAAACAGGGAGATTGCCTGAGGCATGGAAGACAGCAAATGTAGTCCCAATCTTTAAAAAAGGAGACAGACATGAAGCACTAAACTACAGACCAGTGTCACTGACATGTATAGTATGCAAAATCATGGAGAAGATTATCAGAAGAGTGGTGGAACACCTAGAAAGGAACGATCTCATCAACAGCAGCCAACATGGTTTCAGGGACCTGAAATCCTGTGTTACAAACCTACTGGAGTTCTATGACATGGTGACAGCAGTAAGACAAGAGAGAGAGGGGTGGGTGGATTGCATTTTCTTGGACTGCAAGAAGGCGTTTGACACAGTTCCACACAAGAGATTGGTGCAAAAACTGGAGGACCAAGCAGGGATAACAGGGAAGGCACTACAATGGATCAGGGAATACTTGTCAGGAAGACAGCAGCGAGTAATGGTACGTGGCGAGGTGCCAGAGTGGGCACCTGTGACCAGCGGGGTCCCGCAGGGGTCAGTCCTAGGACCAGTGCTGTTTCTGGTATTTGTGAACGACATGACGGAAGGAATAGACTCTGAGGTGTCCCTGTTTGCAGATGACGTGAAGTTGATGAGAAGAATTCACTCGATCGAAGACCAGGCAGAACTACAAAGGGATCTGGACAGGCTGCAGACCTGGTCCAGCAATTGGCTCCTGGAGTTCAATCCCACCAAGTGCAAAGTCAGAAGATTGGGGAAGGGCAAAGAAGACCGCAGACGGAGTACAGTCTAGGGGGCCAGAGACTACAAACCTCACTCAAGGAAAAAGATCTTGGGGTGAGTAAAAACACCAGGCACATCTCCTGAAGCGCACATCAACCAAATAACTGCTGCAGCATATGGGCGCCTAGCAAACCTCAGAACAGCATTCCGACATCTTAATAAGGAATCGTTCAGGACCCTGTACACCGTGTACGTTAGGCCCATATTGGAGTATGCGGCACCAGTTTGGAACCCACACCTAGCCAAGCATGTAAAGAAACTAGAGAAAGTGCAAAGGTTTGCAACAAGACTAGTCCCAGAGCTAAGAGGTATGTCCTACGAGGAGAGGTTAAGGGAAAGCAACCTGACGTCACTGGAGGACAGGAGAGATAGGGGGGACATGATAACGACATACAAAATAGTGAGGAAATGACAAGGTGGACAAAGACAGATGTTCCAGAGATTGGACACAGTAACAGGGGACACAGTTGGAAGCTGAAGACACAGATGAATCACAGGGATGTTAGGAAGTATTTCTTCAGCCACAGAGTAGTCAGTAAGTGGAATAGTTTGGGAAGCGATGTAGTGGAGGCAGGATCCATACATAGCTTTAAGCAGAGGTATGATAAAGCTCACGGCTCAGGAGAGTGACCTAGTAGCGATCAGTGAAGAGGCGGGGCCAGGAGCTCGGACTCGACCCCGCAACCTCAACTAGGTGAGTACACACACACACACACAAACATGCACACACACAAACATGCACACACACACACAAACATGCACACACACACACACACACACACAACACACACACACACACACACACACACACAAACATGCACACACACACAAACATGCACACACACAAACATGCAAACACACACACACAAACATGCACACACACAAACATGCACACACACACAAACATGCACTCACAAACATGCACACACACACACACAAACATGCACACACACAACACACACAAACATGCACACACACAAACATGCACACACACACAAACACATGCACACACTACACAAACACATGCACACACACACAAACATGCACACACACAAACATGCACACACACACAAACACACACACACACAAACAAACATGCACACACCACACAAACAAACATGCACACACACACAAACAAACATGCACACACACACAAACAAACATGCACACACACACACAAACAAACATGCACACACACACAAACAAACATGCACACACACACAAACAAACATGCACACCACACATACACAAACAAACATGCACACACACCCACACAAACAAACATGCACACACACCACAAACAAACACACACACACCACACAAACAAACATGCACACACACATACACAAACAAACATGCACACACACATACACAAACAAACATGCACAGACACATACACAAACAAACATGCACACAACACCACACACACACACACACACACACACACACACACACACACACACACACACAAACAAACATGCACACACACATACACAAACAAACATGCACACACACACACACACAAACATGCACACACACACACACAAACAAACATGCACACACACAAACATGCACACACACAAACAAACATGCCACACACACAAAACAACAAACATGCACACACAAAACAACATGCACACAAACAAACAAACATGCACACACACACAAACAAACAAACATGCACACACACAAACAAACATGCACACACACACAAACAAACAAACATGAACACAACAAACAAAACATGCACACACACACACAACACATGCACACACACACACACCACACACCATTCACAACAGGCCAAGTGTCTATCGACAAGTGCCTTTGACAACCGGTAACACACACACACACACACACAAACAAACATGCACACACACACACAAACAAACATGCACACACACAAACAAACAACATGCACACACACAAACAACATGCACAACACACACACAAACAAACATGCACACACACACAAACAAACAAACATGCACACACACAAACAAACATGCACACACACACACACACACACACCATTCAACAACAGGCCAAGTGTCTATCGACAAGTGCCTTTGACACCGGTAACACACACACACACACACACACACACACACACACACACACACACACACACACACACACACACACACACACACACACAAACAAACATGCACACACACACAAACAAACAAACATGCACACACACAAACAAACATGCACACACACACACACAAACAAACATGCACACACACACAAACAAACAAACATGCACACACACAAACAAACATGCACACACACACACACACACACACCATTCACAACAGGCCAAGTGTCTATCGACAAGTGCCTTGACAACCGGTAAACACACACACACACACACACACACACACACACACACACACACACACACACACACACACACACACACACACACACACACCAAAATCACAAAACATCACACAATGAAAACATACACAAAGCACCTGCCCAAACCTCCCCCTCACCCCCTTTCACCAGTTGCCCCCCCTTCACCCTCCCCCCCCCCTTCCTCCCCGTTTTATCACTTTCCTCTTTGTTATCACACTTAAATTTCCTTGTTTCGTGTCTTTCTCGCACTGAACCAACTTTCTTGCGCCAGGTGCTGACATCTGTCGGCGACTTTCACTTAACTCTCGCTAGAAAGTTTACTTAAGTAGAATGAAAGTTTTTTATTACTATTATTGGGGGAGGGGGGGGGAACTGGTGAGGAATTAGTATACAAAAAAATAATTAAAATTTTAAATTTGGAAAAAAAAAAATATTGATTTTGGGAATTAGGGAAGAGGTTAATTTCGGTAATTTTTGTATAGCCTATCATTAATTTTTTTAAAGTAATTTATAAAAACAATCTCTCATTTATCATTCTTCGTCTTTATTTTTCCTTCTTACTCCTCTCCTTTCCCTTCCCTACATTTTCACTTTCTATGCTTCTTTTCCCTTCTCTATTTACTCACTTTCTATCCTTATCTTTACCCTACATTCTTACTCTCTGTTTTTCCTCTCCCTTAATTACATTCTTTCTATATTTCTCCCATCACTTCCCTACATTTTTAGTTTCTGTTTCTTTCGTTTCACTCCTCTACATTCTCGCTTTCTATGTTTTTCCTTTCTCTTCCCTACATTCTTACTTTCTATGTTTGTCTCCTTTCCCTTGACTACATTCTCACTTATTGTTTTCTTCTTTTCCCTTCTCTACATTCTCACTTTCCTTCTTTCTCTTCCCAATTAGCTAACTTTCTGTTTTTCTCGCTTTCTTACATTCTCACTTTCGATCTATGTTTCTCTCCTTTCCCTTCCTGACACTCTCACTCTCTATGGGATAGGGTCATCCTGAGGGATGATAATTCCCCAGTAATAGTAACTGCAGTCCTGCTAGAAGGTGACTTTTTAAGCTGTCCTAGTTGACGAACCTTTAATGGAACCCTAGAAGATATCGCCACTGTCCTAGTTGACGAACCTTTAATGGAACCCTTGAAGATATCTTCACTGTCCTAGTTGACGAACCTTTAATGGAACCCTTGAAGATATCCTTACTGTCCTAGTTGACGAACCTTTAATGGAACCCTTGAAGATATCCTCACTGTCCTAGTTGACGAACCTTTAATGGAACCCTTGAAGATATCCTCACTGTCCTACTGAAGTCTTCCAGCTCAAACTGACGCTGTTCGTAACTCATCCCGTGTGATGGAATATGACAGACACATATCTAATATTGCTTCCCGCTATGTAACTACCACACAGAATACTGCAGCAGCACACTGCGGGTACTCACGCTGTGTAATTATTACACAGAACAGGCTAGGAGCACATTGCTGGTGTTCCCACTGTGTAACTATCATATACAATATTGTAGCAACACACTGCTGGTGTTCCCACTGTGTAACTATCATATACAACAGTGTAGCAACACACTGCTGGTGTTCCCACTGTGTAACTATCACATACAACAGTGTAGCAACACACTGCTGGTGTTCACACTGTGTAACTATCATATACAACAGTGTAGCAACACACTGCTGGTGTTCCCACTGTGTAACTATCATATACAACAGTGTAGCAACACACTGCTGGTGTTCCCACTGTGTAACTATCACATACAACAGTGTAGCAACACTGCTGGTGTTCCCACTGTGTAACTATCATATACAACAGTGTAGCAACACACTGCTGGTGTTCCCACTGTGTAACTATCACATACAAACAGTGTAGCAACACACTGCTGGTGTTTCCCACTGTGTAACTATCACATACAACAGTGTACAACACACTGCTGGTGTTCCCACTGTGTAACTATCATATACAACAGTGTAGCAACGACACTGCTGGTGTTCCCACTGTGTAACTATCACATACAACAGGTGTAGCAACACACTGCTGGTGTTCCCACTGTGTAACTATCACATACAACAGTGTAGCAACACACTGCTGGTGTTCCTACTGTGTAACTATCATATACAACAGTGTAGCAACACACTGCTGGTGTTCCCACTGTGTAACTATCATATACAACAGTGTAGCAACACACTGCTGGTGTTCCCACTGTGTAACTATCACATACAACAGTTGTAGCAACACACTGCTGGTGTTCCCACTGTGTAACTATCACATACAACAGTGTAGCAACACACTGCTGGTGTTCCTACTGTGTAACTATCATATACAACAGTGTAGCAACACACTGCTGGTGTTCCACTGTGTAACTATCACATACAACAGTGTAGCAACACACTGCTGGTGTTCCCACTGTGTAACTATCACATACAACAGTGTAGCAACACACTGCTGGTGTTCCCACTGTGTAACTATCACATACAACAGTGTAGCAACACACTGCTGGGTTCCCACTGTGTTAACTATCACATACAACAGTGTAGCAACACACTGCTGTGTGTTCCACTGTGTAACTATCACATACAACAGTGTGCAACACACTGCTGGTGTTCCCACTGTGTAACTATCACATACAACAGTGTAGCAACACACTGGTGGTGTTCCCCTGTGTAACTATCACATACAACAGTGTAGCAACACACTGCTGGTGTTCCCACTGTGTAACTATCACATACAACAGTGTAGCAACACACTGCTGGTGTTCCCACTGTGTAACTATCACATACAACAGTGTAGCAACACACTGCTGGTGTTCCCACTGTGTAACTATCACATACAACAGTGTAGCAACACACTGCTGGTGTTCCCACTGTGTAACTATCATATACAACAGTGTAGCAACACACTGCTGTGTTCCCACTGTGTAACTATCACATACAACAGTGTAGCAACACACTGCTGGTGTTCCCACTGTGTAACTATCACATACAACAGTGTAGCAACACACTGCTTGTGTTCCCACTGGTAACTATCACATACAACAGTGTAGCAACACACTGCTGGTGTTCCCACTGTGTAACTATCACATACAACAGTGTAGCAACACACTGCTGGTGTTCCCACTGTGTAACTATCACATACAACAGTGTAGCAACACACTGCTGGTGTTCCCACTGTGTAACTATCACATACAAACAGTGTAAGCAACACACTGCTGGTGTTCACACTGTGTAACTATCACATACAACAGTGTAGCAACACACTGCTGGTGTTCCCACTGTGTAACTATACACATACAAACAGTGTAGCAACACACTGCTGGTGTTCCCACGTGTAACTATCACATACAACAGTGTACAACACACTGCTGGTGTTCCCCCTGTGTAACTATCACATACAACGTGTAGCAACACACTGCTGGTGTTCCCACTGTGTAACTATCACATACAACAGTGTACAACACACTGCTGGTGTTCCCACTGTGTAACTATCACATACAACAGTGTAGCAACACACTGCTTGTGTTCCCACTGTGTAACTATCACATACAACAGTGTAGCAACACACTGCTGGTGTTCCCACTGTGTAACTATCACATACAACAGTGTAGCAACACACTGCTGGTGTTCCCAAATTTGTAAAACAATAAAATACAAATATTAGTATCAACTCTCTCTCTTTTCCTATTTCTATAGCTGTTCTTCTACTTTCCCTTTTTTTTCTTTCCCTACCCTGCCTTTCATCGCTCTCTCTTCCTCGTGTCTTTATCCCCCCCTCTCGCCATGCTCTCCATTCCTCCCCTCTCCTCCTCGCCTCTTCATTTTCTCCTCTCTTTCATGCCCTTCAATTTCTCCCATTTTCTACCCTTCTCATCCCATCTTTATTATGTACACTTACGTTCCCCTCTCAACCCCTAACACCCTTCATTCCCCTCTCAACCCTTAAACACCTTCATTCCCCCTCTCAACCCCTAACACCCTTTCATTCCCCTCTCACCCTTTCATTCCCCTCTCACCCTTTCATTCCCCTCTCAACCCCTAACACCCTTCATTCTCCTCTTAACCCCTAACACCCTTTCATTCCCCTCCAACGCCTAACACCCTTTAATTCCCCTTTCAACCCCTAACACCCTTTCATTCCCCACTCAACCCCTAACACCCTTTCATTTCCCTCTCAAACCCCTAACCCACCCTTTCATTCCCCTCTCAACCCTAACACCCTTCATTCCCCTCTCACCCTTTCATCCCCTCTCAACCCCTAACACCCTTTCATTCCCCCTTAACCCCTAACACCCTTTCATTCCCCTCTCAACGCCTAACACCCTTTCCATTCCCCTCTCAACCCCTAACACCCTTTCATTCCCCTCTCAACCCCTAACACCCTTTCATTCACCCTCTCACGCCTAACACCCTTTCATTTCCCTCTCAACCCCTAACACACCTTTCATTCCCCTCTCAAACCCCTAACACCCTTTCATCCCCTCTCAACCCCTAACACCCTTTCATTCCCCCTCTCAACCCTAACACCCTTTCATTCCCCTCTCAATCCCTAACACCCTTTCATTTCCCTCTCAACCCCTAACACCCTTCATTCCCCTATCAACACCCTAACACCCTTTCATCCCCTCCACCCCTAACACCCTTCATTCCCCTCTCAACCCCTAACACCCTTCATTCCCCTATCAACCCCTAACAACCCTTCATTCCCCTCTCAACCCCTAACACCCTTTCATTCCCCTCTCAACCCCTAACACCCTTTCATTCCCCCTCTCAACCCTAACACCCTTTCATTCCCCTCTCAATCCCTAACACCCTTTCATTTCCCTCTCAACCCCTAACACCCTTCATTCCCCTATCAACCCCTAACACCCTTTCATTCCCCTCTCAACCCCTAACCACCCTTTCATTCCCCTCTCAACCCCTAACACCCTTTCATTCCCCTATCAACCCCTAACACCCTTTTATTCCCTCTCAACCCCTAACACCCTTTCATTCCCCTCTCAATCCCTAACACCCTTTCATTCCCTCTCAACCCCTAACACCCTTTCATTCCCTCTCAACCCATACACCCTTTCATTCCCCTCTCAACCCCTAACACCCTTTCATTCCCCTCTCAAAACCCTAACACCTTTCATTCCCTCTCAACCCTAACACCCTTTCATTCCCCTCTCAACCCCTAACACCTTTCATTCCCCTCTCAACCCCTAACAACCCTTTCATTCCCCTCTCAACCCCTAACACCCTTTCATTCCCCTCTCAAACCCTAACACTCTTTCATTCTCCCTCTCAACCCCTAACACTCTCAATCCCTTTCAACCCCTAACACCCTGTTCATCCCCTCTCAAAACCCTAACACCCTTTCATTTCCCTCTCAACCCTAACACCCTTTCATTTCCTCTAACCCCTAAACACCATTTCATTCCCCTTCAACCCTAACACCCTTTCATTCCCCTCCTCAACCCTAAACACCCTTTTCATTCCCTCTCAACCCCTAAGACCCTTTCATTCCCTCTCAACCCCTAACACCATTTCATTCCCCTCTCAACCTAACACCCTTTCATTCCCTCTCTCAACCCCTAACACCTTTTCATTCCCCTCTCAACCCTAACCCTTTCATTCTCCCTCTCAACCCCTAACACTCTCATTCCCCTTCAACCCCTAACACCCTTTCATTCCCCTCTCAACCCCTAACACCCTTTTATCCCTCTCAACCCTAACACCTTCATTTCCCTATAACCACCGTAACACCATTACATTCCCCTCTCAACCCCTAACATCCTTCATTCCCTCTTAAACCCCTAACACCCTTTTCATTCCCTCTCAACCTTAACACTACCTTTTCATTCCCTCTCAACCCTAACACCCTTTCATTCCCTCTCAACCCTAACACCTTTCATTCCCTCTCAAACATAACCCATTTCATTCCCTCATAACCCCTAACACCCTTTCATTCCCCTCTCAACCCCTAACACCCTTTCATTCCCTCTCAACCCTAACACCCTTACATTCCCCTCAAAAACCCTAACACCATTCATTCCGTCTAACACCTTAATCTTTACAAAAACGCGAAGCACATGACACTACCAAAAACAGTATCCCCCCCCAAAAAAAAATCCTTTATTTAACTAGTAAAATTATTTTCAACCACCACCATTTTGAAATCTGACATAGCTAATCAATATACATAATCTGGCCAAACGTTTGATTTTGAGACTTTAGACATTATTCTCGTTAAATATTTAATGAAATTCCGCGTCAGGTAAATATTATATTATTATTATTATTATTATTATTATTATTATTATTATTATTATTATTCAGAAGTTTGTTGTGTAGGAAAGTGCTGCAAATTATTACATTCTAAAATAAAAAATGTCGTCGGGAAAAATAATCTTTGAAAATTAAAATGGCGATGTAGTCATGTTAATTTGTGAGCGCTACACCCGCAAGGGTCACGCAGCGCCTGGGAAAATGGGAGGTTATCTAGGAAAATGGGAGGTAATCTGGGAAAATGGGGTAACTGGAAAATGGGGGGGTAATCGGGAAAAAAAGGGAGTAAATTTTGGGGAAAGGGGAATTGGGAAAATGGGGGTAATGGGAAAATGGGATAATTGGGAAAAAAAAGGGGGGTAATTGGGGAAAAAAGAGTAATCTGGGAAAATTTCAGGTACAAACACAAAACCCGTGTGGGCCACACAGCGTTGCATTTTGAATTATCCCGAAGAACAGCTCGTCATTTTAAGATATTGGGTAATAATCCAGGGAGACCCAGGGTGGATTATGAAATACCTCGTAATCAAGAGAAGTGCCTCGATGCCAGTCAGAGGGGAGGAGGGGGATTGATCTTGATCCACGGAACTGGACTCATCCTCCCCTTTCCCTGGATCGACCCTGAATGCCTCCCATCCCCTAAAGCGCTATAGGACCCTTAGGGCTTTAGCGCTTATCCTTAATTATTAGAAAAAAGATAAAATAACAATCAAGAGGTGACAGACTGGAGATTCACAGAGCAAAATGTACAATCAACGACCTTTAGTGATTGCAAGACCGAATCCCTGAAGATTCGTGGGATTAGTTAGCAGACTGTTGCAAGTTTAGGTGCAATTAAGAATAAAGATGTATAATACCTCGACTTGAACAATACATAAATATGTTAGGTAAAAGGACACAAGTGCAACTAATGTGACATTTTACTGTGGCAACGTTTCGCTCTCCAGGAGGTTTATCAAGAGAGAAGATTTATGAAGACTTTTCGGTCCTATATATACTGGCTCCCTCACCTTCGTGTGTTTGAGTGACTTGTAAATAACAAAAAAAATAAAGCACAATACCGTGACTGGAACGATACACAAATAACCCGCACATAGAAGAGAGGAGCTTACGACGACGTTTCGGTCCGACTTGGACCATTTACAAAGTCATACTGAATTGGTAAATGGCCCAAGTCGGACCGAAATGTCGTCATAAGCTTCTCTCTCCTGTGTGCGGGTTCTTGTATATTAGATACATTTGTCAGGCCAAGATCCAGCGCTTGGGTTACAACCGAAGGCACCCGAGGTTGAATCCCGGGCTAGGTGAGACGTATGGACAAGTTTCCTTACAAATGCTGCTCTTACTTGCCTAAAAGGCACCCGGGTGTTATGTCTCATCGATCAACATGGGTTGTAGTCATCTGTCGTGGGTGGCATCCTGGAGGGTAGATAAATAGTACAGACAACCGACAGGTTGATAAATAAGAAATGTGCAACATCTGGGAATTTTTATTGTGGAAACGTTTCGCCACACAGTGGCTTCATCAGTTCAACACAAAGAAGAATGGTGAAGATCAGAAGGAGTTTAAGGTTATCAGTCCCTCAGCCTGGAGTCGATGTAATCAGTCCATGAAATAGGGGAAGTGGAATATTCATATGGATTCAGGAAGAAATCCAAATATTCTTCCTCGAAGCCTTTTATCCACTTCTCCGAGGCTGTGGGTCCCACAATTTGCACCAAAGGTGGACCCCATTTATATATATATATATATATATATATATATATATATATATATATATATATATATATATATATATAAAATATACAATGTTAGGAAGTATTTCTTAAGTCTCAGGGTGGTTGAAAAGTGGAATGACTGGGATGAGGCAGTGGTGGAGGCAAGCTCAATACACAGCATCAAGAGCAGGGATGAGCAGGGATGATAAGGCCCAGAAATAAGTGTTACCGATCAAAGTGGTCTTGTAGTCTCGACCAAAAGCAAACACAAAATTGTGAGGTGCAAATAGACATACACACACATACATACGAGGAGAGGTTAAGGGAGCTCAACCTGAAGACACTGGAGGACAGGAGGGATAGGGGAGACATGATAACGACGTATAAAATACTGAGAGGAATTGACAAGGTGGATAGGGACTGAATGTTTCAGAGATGTGACACAACAACAAGGGATCACAACTTGAAGTCGAAAACTAAGATGAGTCACAGGGAAGTTAGGAAGTGGAACAGTCTGGACAGTGATATAGTGGAGGCAGGATCCATGCATGGTTTTAAGAAGAGGTATAAATACAGTTCATGGAGAAGGGAGAGAGTGGACCTAGTAGCCACCAGTGAAGAGGCGGGGCCAGGAGCTGTGAGTCGACCCCTGTAACCACAATTAGTTGAGCACACACACATACAGGTCGTCGACCTACGGAGCGACAAATGAGATACATTTTCTGTGTCCTCGCTAGGAAGGAGGACGAGAGGATGCTGGTGTCTGAGCTCAATGAGGCAGAAGTCAACCTCCTAGCTGATTGAATTTCTACACTACCCGAGATATATATACTGGTGGTCAAAAAATGAGTCTCCTCGCATCTCCTTGCATCCACAGTGACAAAACTTAAAATTATTTTATTTATGGATGGGTTTCCGGAAAAGGCGGAATAAAAATATGAAAAGAAAGGAGGAGGAGGAGGAGGTGGTGATAAAACACAAGGAAAACGAGGTTAAAAAGGAGAAAAATTTTAGTTGGTGATCCCATAAACTAGGATGCACGACTCTACCAATAACCTTACCAACACGTCCAGTTGTTGCGCGACTCTAATATTAACCTTACCTGCACGACCAGCTGTTGCACGACTATCCCATTAACCTTACCAGCACGACCAGTTACAGAAGAGGCGCTGACTGTTACCACCAGAAGCCATAAATCGTAAAGCTGTGTATGGCAGACGAGGAACAAAAGGACAGGAGCGAGGGAAGGCTGAGAGTCACAATAGGCTCATTTCAGAAGTCTCGGCTCAGGTGGAGGCTGAAGGGCCAGGTGTGTAGTGGGAAGAGGGGAAAGGGGGAAAGGAGGCGGGAAGCTTCACCTGGCAGCTTTAAAACTGACTGAATCACAATCCCTCACACTGACTGTTCTGCCTCATGCACTCCCTCTGTTGCTGCTGTTCCTGCTGCTGTTGCTACTGTTGTTGCTGCTGCTGCCGCTGCTACTGCTGCTGCTGCCGCTGCTACTGCTGCTGCTGGTGATGACGATTCGGGGACTCCAAAGGCATTAGTTAATAGTCCTGAATAATCTAGACTTTAACGGGATTTCCCATGAGGTGTTCCTTCCGCAGTCTCTTCATTCTCGGATTTATACTCCACCTGATGAGTTAAGACGCATGTACAACACTTGATCTCTTCACTGTCTAACGATGTTGGCTGCACTGCAGGTGTCTTGAGCCAAACACAGAGGCAACAAAAACTGCAGACTGCAGGAGAAGTGGTGAAGTGGAGACGAAGCGATCAGTGGGTTATCCTTGAAGCAGCGGCTCTCACTCACATATATCATTACTGCAATTATACTCAAGTGCATCTATGGCAGTCTCTCTGTATGTACTGATTGACCACCTGAGGATTTCAATTTCCTGTAGAGGGCGTCCTCCTTCAAGGAGGGGTGTCTACCTTCGAAGAGGGTGTCTTCTTTCAATAAGGGTGTCTTCCTTCAAAGAGGACGCATTGATGGCAACAGGTGAAATACCTTAGTGCACACTGGACGCCTTCATAACTGACAAGGTTAAACTTGGTTTCCAGAGTTGTAAATCAAACGCAACACTGTCACTGTTACTGCAATACAGCGTGTTCATTTGTTCCAATTTCTCAGTGATAGTGTACCGCGATGCCGCTGGAGAGAGAGCATTGGAGATACCTTCTCTATTAATTCTGGAGAAATTCTAGGAGTTCCACGAGACGTCTAAACTCTTGAACATTCTCGAGGCTCCATCCCAAAGAGTCCCAGCAATCAATTTAAGCCCTAAATACGCAAAGGTCTTGGAGCGCTGCGAGGAGGAATACCCTTAGGGCTTAAAGGAAGTATCCTCGGTATTACCTAGAATCGCTTCCGGGGGGGTCAGCGCCCCCCGCGGTCCGGTCCCAGACTAGGCCTCCTGGTTGGTAGCCTGGTTTATCAAGCTGTTAGTGCCCGCCGCCCGTAGTCCAACGCATGCACCACAACCTGGCTGATCAAAACTTTTTTGTGGAATCTGTCGAGTTCCCTCTTGAAGACAGCTAGAGGTTTGTTGGTAAACCCCCCTTATGCGTGAAGGGAGGGCGTTGAAGAGTCGCAGTCCCTTAACACTTCTTGAGTTCTGTGTATACTCATCGCTGCCCTGCCTTGCAGCGGAGGCATCCTGCACCGTCTACGCCTCTTTTCTTTGTAAGTAGTAATTTCGGTGTGCAGGTTTGGCACCAATCCCGCCAGCATCTTCCTGGTGTAGATTATGATGTATCTTTCTCGTCTACGTTCTAAGGAATACAGCTCTAAGGACTTCAGCATACTTTACAAAAATGAATGTATTGACAGGCTTACCCGCCGATGTGTTGTCCCTTCCCCCCCCCCTAAAAAAACACATTTCAATGACATATAGAAACAAATATAAGATATAGAAAGCAATGTTTTACCAAACACGTCATATTCCAACCCAAAAAATAAATTTCTCCTAGACTAGTGAGCGACAAAACTAAAAAAAAAAAAAGAGTGGCTTTAATAATATATTAACCAAAGTTCATTCATCTCCCCAAACATAGTCAGTTGATCAGTGAACTAGACTATGTAGCCAATGTTAAGCACACTGGCCAGGGGTTCCAGCCCCACCCGTTCTGTGACTCAACATACCATGCAGGTTTGTAGGCTTTCATATGTTGTAGGAAGTGTTTCAGCTGTGTTGTTGTAGGGAGTGTTTCAGCTGTGTTGTTGTAGGGAGTGTTTCAGCTGTGTTGTTGTAGGAAGTGTTTCAGCTGTGTTGTTGTTGTAGGAAGTGTTTCAGCTGTGCTGTTGTAGGAAGTGTTTCAGCTGTGTTGTTGTTGTAGGAAGTGTTTCAGCTGTGTTGTTGTAGGAAGCGTCTCAGCTGTGTTGTTGTTGTAGGAAGTGTTTCAGCTGTGTTGTTGTAGGAAGCGTCTCAGCTGTGTTGTTGTTGTAGGAAGCGTTTCAGCTGTGTTGTTGTAGGAAGCGTCTCAGCTGTGTTGTTGTTGTAGGAAGTGTTTCAGCTGTGTTGTTGTTGTAGGAAGTGTTTCAGCTGTGTTGTTGTAGGAAGCGTCTCAGCTGTGTTGTTGTTGTAGGAAGTGTTTCAGCTGTGTTGTTGTTGTAGGAAACGTTTCAGCTGTGTTGTTGTAGGAAGCGTCTCAGCTGTGTTGTTGTTGTAGGAAGTGTTTCAGCTGTTGTTGTTGTAGGAAGTGTTTCAGCTGTGTTGTTGTTGTAGGAAGTGTTTCAGCTGTTGTTGTTGTAGGAAGTGTTTCAGCTGTGTTGTTGTTGTAGGAAGTGTTTCAGTTGTTGTTGTTGTAGGAAGTGTTTCAGCTGTGTTGTTGTTGTAGGAAACGTCTCAGCTGTGTTGTTGTTGTAGGAAGTGTTTCAGCTGTTGTTGTTGTAGGAAGTGTTTCAGCTGTGTTGTTGTTGTAGGAAACGTCTCAGCTGTGTTGTTGTTGTAGGAAGTGTTTCAGCTGTGTTGTTGTTGTAGGAAGTGTTTCAGCTGTGTTGTTGTTGTAGGAAGTGTTTCAGCTGTGTTGTTGTTGTAGGAAGTGTTTCAGCTGTGTTGTTGTTGTAGGAAACGTCTCGGCTGTGTTGTTGTTGTAGGAAGCGTCTCAGCTGTGTTGTTGTTGTAGGAAGTGTTTCAGCTGTGTTGTTGTAGGAAGTGTTTCAGCTGTGTTGTTGTAGGGAGTGTATCAGCTGTGTTGTTGTAGGGAGTATTTCAGTTGACGTAGAAAGTATTTCAGTTTTGCTGTATGATTTTTTCCCCTCGTCTTATAATTTTTGTTCAGAGATTCCAAGACTTTACCCTCAAAGGGCTCGTGGTGATGTGACGTAATATTTCTAGAAATCCATCTGTAAACAAGTAGGGAACTGGGGTAAGCGGACACGAATACGTTCACTTAACGACACTTGTATTGACACTTTTCGGTCTTAGGACCTTGATCACTTCAAATACGGTGAGTACAAACAAGTGAGTACTCTCGTGTTTACTTGACCTTTTCCTCATACCTGACTACACTAGAGATAATTTCAGATGTTGCTAACTACCTCAGGTTTTTCCTGCGATCGCCTCCACCAACGCTACCACCACCACTGTCACCATTACCACCACCACCACCACCACCAGTCACCATTACCACCACCACCACCACCACTGTCACTATTACCACTATCACATTTGTCACCATTACCACTACCACCATTGTGACCATTATCACCACCATCACTGTCACCATTACCACCACCATCATTGTCATCATTACCACCATCACCATTACTACCATCACCATTACCACCACCACCATTGTCACCATTACCACCACCATCATTGTCACCATTACCACCACCACCACCGTCACTATTGCCATCACCATTGTTACCATTACCACCATCACCATTGTCACCATTACCACCATCACCATTGTCACCATTACCACCAGCACCATTGTTACCATTACCAACACCACCACCATTGTCACAATTACCACCACCACCACTGTCACCATTACCACCACCACTATTGTCACAATTACCACTACCATCACTGTCACCATTACAACCACCACCACTGTCACCATTAAAACCACCACCATTGTCACAATTACCTCCACCACCACTGTCACCATTACCACCACCACCACTGTCACCATTACCACCACCACCACTGTCACCATTACCACCACCACTGTCACCATTACCACTACCACCACTGTCACCATTACCACCAGCACCATTGTTACCATTATCACCACCACCACCACCATTGTCACCATTAAAATCACCACCATTGTCACCATTACCACCACCACCATTGTCACCATTACCACCACCACCACCACTGTCACAATTACCACTACCACCGCTGTCACCATTACCACCACCACTCTCAAAATTACCACCACCACCACTGTCACCATTACCACCACCACCACTGTCACCATTACCACCACCACTCTCAAAATTACCACCACCACCACTGTCACCATTACCACTACCGAAACCCCACCCTGTCACCATTACCACCACCACTGTCAAATTAACCACCACCACCACCTGTCACCATTACCACCATCACCACTGTCCACCATTACCACCACCACTGTCAAAATTACCACCACCACCACTGTCACCATTACCAACCACCACTGTCACCATTACCACCACCACCAAAATGCACATTACCACCACCACCACTGTCACCATTACCCACTACCACACCCTGTCACCATTACCACCAAACCCCTGTCAATTACCACCACCACCACTGTCACCATTAAACCCCCACCACCTGTCACAATTACCACCACCACCACTGTCACCATTACCACCCACCACCACCCACCACTGTCACCATTACCACCACCACTTCAATTACCACCACCACACTGTCACCATTACACCACCACTGTCACAATTACCACCACCACCACTGTCACCATTACCACACCACCCACTGTCACCCTTACCACCACCACTGTCACAATTACCCACCACCACTCCAACACGATCACCATTACCACTACCACCACTGTCACCATTACCACCAGCACTCATTTTACCCCCCCATTATCACCACACACCACCATTGTCACCATTAAATCACCACCATTGTCACCATTACCACCATCACCATTGTCACCATTACCACCACCACCACTGTCACATTACCACCACCACACCTGTCACCATTACCACCACCCCACTGTCACCATTACCACCACCACTGTCACAATTACCACCCCACCACCAACTGTCACCATTCCACCACCACTGTCACAGTTACCACCACCACCACTGTCACCTACCACCACCACTGTCACAATTAACCACCACCACCACTGTCACCATTACCACACCACTGTCACAATTACCACCACCACCACTGTCACCATTACCACCACCACTGTCCACATTACCACCACCACCACCCTGTCACCATTACCACCACCACTGTCACCATTACCACCACCACTGTCACCATTACCACCACCACACCACTGTCACCCTTACCACCACCACTGTCACAATTACCACCACCACCACTGTCACCATTACCACCACCACTACCACTGTCACCATTACCACCACCACCACCACCCACTGTCACCATTACCACCACCACCACTGTCACCATTACCACCACCACCACTGTCACCATTACCACCACCACCACCACTGTCACCATTACCACCACCACTGTCACCATTACCACCACCACCACCACCACTGTCACCATTACCACCACCACTGTCACCATTACCACCACACCACTGTCACCATTACCACCACCACCACCACCACTGTCCCACCATTACCACCACTACCACTGTCACCATTACCACCACCACTGTCACCATTACCACCACCACTGTCACCATTACCACCACCACTGTCACAATTACCACCACCACTGTCACTACTACCACCACCACTGTCACTACTACCACCACCACTGTCACTAATTACCACCACCACTGTCACTATTACCACCACCACTGTCACCATTACCACCACCACTGTCACCATTACCACCACCCACTGTCACAATTACCACCACCACTGTCACCATTACCACCACCACTGTCACCATACCACCACCACTGTCACCATTACCACCACCACTGTCACCATTACCACCACCACTGTCACAATTACCACCACCACTGTCACTATTACCACCACCACTGTCACTATTACCACCACCACTGTCACCATTACCACCACCACTGTCACCATTAACCACCACCACTGTCACCATTACCACCACCACTGTCACCATTACCACCACCACTGTCACCATTACCACCACCACTGTCACAATACCACCACCACTGTCACTATTACCACCACCACTGTCACTATTACCACCACCACTGTCACTATTACCACCACCACTGTCACCATTACCACCACCACTGTCACCATTACCACCACCACTGTCACCATTACCACCACCACTGTCACAATTACCACCACCACTGTCACTATTACCACCACTGTCACTATTACCACCACCACTGTCACTATACCACCACCACTGTCACCATTACCACCACCACTGTCACCATTACCACCACCACTGTCACCATTACCACCACCACTGTCACTATTACCACCACCACTGTCACCATTACCACCACCACTGTCACCATTACCACCACCACTGTCACCACCACCACCACCACTGTCACCATTACCACCACCACTGTCACTATTACCACCACCACTGTCACCATTACCACCACCACTGTCACCATTACCACCACCACTGTCACACCACCACATGTCACCATTACCACCACCACTGTCACCATTACCACCACCACTGTCACCATTACCACCACCACTGTCACCACCACCACCACCACTGTCACCATTACCACCGACCACTGTCACCATTACCACCACCACTGTCACCATTACCACCACCACTGTCACCACCACCACCACCACTGTCACCATTACCACCACCACTGTCACCATTCCACCACCACTGTCACCACCACCACCACCACTGTCACCATTACCACCACCACTGTCACCATTACCACCACCACTGTCACCATTACCACCACCACTGTCACCATTACCACCACCACTGTCCACCACCAACACCACCACTGTCACCATTACCACCACCACCTGTCACCATTACCAACCACCACTGTACCATTACCACCACCACTTCACCATTACCACCAACCACCACTGTCACCATTACACACCACCACCACCACTGTCACCATTACCACCACCACTGTCACCATTACCACCACCACCACCACCACTGTCACCATTACCAACACCACTGTCACCATTACCACCACCACTGTCACCATTACCACCACCCCTGTCACCATTACCACCACCACTGTCACCATTACCACCACCACTGTCACCATTACCAAACCACCACTGTCACTATACCACAACCACTGTCACCATTACCACCACCCTGTCACCATACCACCACCAGTCACCACCACCACCACCACTGTCACCATTACCACCACCACTGTCACCATACCACCACCACTGCACCTTACCACCACCACTGTCACCCCCCACCACCACCACTGTCACCATTAACCACCACATGTCACCATTACCACCACCACTGTCACCATACCACCACCACTGTTTACCACCACCACCACCACTGTCACCATTACCACCACCACTGTCCCCCATTTAACCACCACCACTGTCACCACCACCACCACCACTGTCCACCCTTACCACCACCACTGTCACCATTACCACCACCACTGTCACCATTAAACCAACCACCACTGTCCACCATTTCCACCACCACTGTCACAACCAACACCACCACTGTCACCATTACCACCACCACTGTCACCATTACCACCACCACTGTCACCATTACCACCACCACTGTCACCATTACCACCACCACTGTCACCATTACCACCACCACTGTCACCATTACCACCACCACTGTCACCATTACCACTACCACTGTCACCATTACCACCACCACTGTCACCATTACCACCACCACTGTCACAATTACCACTACCACCACAACTCACTAGTATTCATTAATTTCTGAATTTTCACGCAAAATAGAGTCAGCTGATATATAACAACTGTTGTACATCCCCTTCCCTGACGCCTTTCCTAGGAACCACCCCTGTAACTCCCCCTTCCTCCCCTACCCCAGCCTCTCATTCTTCCCCCTCCCAAGCACCACTCTTTTAACAACTCTTTTCCATCTTCTTCCACCACTACTCTAATCCTTCTAAAATCTCCCCGCCAAATCCCTCCCTTAAACCAGCGACTACACTACACAACACACCCCTCCCTCTGTACCATACACTCCCGTCAAACACCCCTCCCCCCCCTGTACCACCACTCCCCTCAACACTACCATACACTCCACTCCCCCGTCAACACTACCTCCCCCACACCCCTCCCTCTGTACCATACACTCCCGTCAACACTACCCCAACCCCTCCCCCCCACACCCCTCCCTCTGTACCATACACTCCCGTCAACACTACCTCCCCCCACACCCCTCCCTCTGTACCATACACTCCCGTCAACACTACCTCCCCCCACACCCCTCCCTCTGTACCATACACTCCCGTCAACACTACCTCCCCCCACACCCACCCCTCCCTCTGTACCATACACTCCCGTCAACACTACCTCCCCCCACACCCCTCCCTCTGTACCATACACTCCCGTCAACACTACCTCCCCCCAACCCCTCCCTCTGTACCATACACTCCCGTCAACACTACCTCCCCCACACCCCTCCCTCTGTACCATACACTCCCGTCAACACTACCTCCCCCCTACCCCCATACACTCCGCCCACATCCCCCTTCCCTCTGTACCATACACTCCCGTCAACACTACCTCCCCCCACTACCCCTCCCTCTGTACCATACACTCCCGTCAACACACCTCCCCCCATACCCCTCCCTCTGTACATACACTCCCGTCAACACTACCCCCCTACCCTCCCCGACTCCTCAACATACCCCCCACCCCTCCCTCTGTAACCACCGTCAAACACTCCCTCCTCACACCTCCCTACCCCCCATACCCCTCCCTCTGTACCATACACTCCCGTCAACACTACCTCCCCCCATACCCCTCCCTCTGTACCATACACTCCCGTCAACACTACCTCCCCCCATACCCCTCCCTCTGTACCATACACTCCCGTCAACACTACCTCCCCCCATACCCCTCCCTCTGTACCATACACTCCCGTCAACACTACCTCCCCCCATACCCCTCCCTCTGTACCATACACTCCCGTCAACACTACCTCCCACCCCCTTACCTACCGCAATACCCCTCCCCTCTGTACCATACACTCCCGTCAACACTACCTCCCCCCAACCCCTCCCTCTGTACCAATACACTCCCGTCAACACTACCTCCCCCCACACCCCTCCCTCTGTACCATACACTCCCGTCAACACTACCCTCCCCCCACACCCCTCCCTCTGTACCATACACTCCCGTCAACACTACCTCCCCCACAACCCCTCCCCTGTACCATACACTCCCGTCAACACTACCTCCCCCCATACCCCTCCCTCTGTACCATACACTCCCTCAACACTCCCCCTCCTTACCATACCCCCCATACCCCCCTCCTCTGTACCATACACTCCCGTCAACTACTCCCACACCTCCCTGTACCTACACTCCCGTCAACACCACCTCCCACCCTCCCTGTGTACCATACACTCCCGTCAACACTACCTCCCCCACACCCCTCCCTCTGTACCATACACTCCCGTCAACACTACCTCTCCCCCAACCCCTCCCTCTGTACCATACACTCCCGTCAACACTACCTCTCCCCACACCCCTCCCTCTGTACCATACACTCCCGTCAACACTACTCTCCCCACACCCCTCTCTCTGTACCATACACTCCCGTCAACACTACCTCCCCCCACACCCCTCCCTCTGTACCATACACTCCCGTCAACACTACCTCCCCCCACACCCCTCCTCTGTACCATACACTCCCGTCAACACTACCTCCCCCACACCCCTCCCTGTGTACCATACACTCCCGTCAACACTACCTCCCCCACACCCCTCCCTCTGTACCATACACTCCCGTCAACACTACCTCCCCCACATCCCCTCCCTCTGTACCATACACTCCCGTCAACACTACCTCCCCCCAACCCCTCCCTCTGTACCATACACTCCCGTCAACACTACCTCCCCCACACCCCTCCCTGTGTACCATACCTCCCGTCAACACTACCTCCCCCACACCCCTCCCTCTGTACCATACACTCCCGTCAACACTACCTCCCACCTTCCCATCCCCATCCCCCTCCCTCTGTACCATACACTCCCGTCAACACTACCTCCCCCACACCCCTCCCTGTACCATACACTCCCGTCAACACTACCTCCCCCACAACCCCTCCCTGTGTACCATACACTCCCGTCAACACTACCTCCCCCACACACCCCTCCCTCTGTACCATACACTCCCGTCAACTACTACCTCCCACCCATCCACTCCCCCACACCCCTCCTGTACCATACACTCCCGTCAACACTACCACTCCCCCACACCCCTCCCTCTGTACCATACACTCCCGTCAACACTACCTCTCCCCACACCCCTCCCTCTGTACCATACACTCCCGTCAACACTACCTCATCCCCCACCTACACCCCTCACCCCTCCCTCTGTACCATACACTCCCGTCAACACTACCTCCCCCCACACCCCTCCCTCTGTACCATACACTCCCGTCAACACTACCTCCCCCCAACCCCTCCCTCTGTACCATACACTCCCGTCAACACTACCTCCCCCCACACCCCTCCCTCTGTACCATACACTCCCGTCAACACTACCTCCCCCCACACCCCTCCCTGGTACCATACACTCCCGTCAACACTACCTCCCCCACATCCCCTCCCTGTGTACCATACACTCCCGTCAACACTACCTCCCCCACACCCCTCCCTGTGTACCATACACTCCCGTCAAACACTCCCTCCCCTCCACACGTCAACACACCCCTACCCCTGTGTACCATACACTCCCGTCAACACTACCTCCCCCACACCCCTCCCTCTGTACCATACACTCCCGTCAACACTACCTCCCCCCACACCCCTCCCTCCTTGTACCATACACTCCCGTCAACACTACCTCCCCCCACACCCCTCCCTCTGTACCATACACTCCCGTCAACACTACCTCCCCCCTACCCCTCCCTCTGTACCATACACTCCCGTCAACACATACCTCCCCCCACACCCCTCCCTCTGTACCATACACTCCCGTCAACACTACCTCCCCCCATACCCTCCCTCTGTACCATACACTCCCGTCAACACTACCTCCCCCCATACCCCTCCCTCTGTACCATACACTCCCGTCAACACTACCTCCCCCCAACCCCTCCCTCTGTACCATACAATCCCGTCAACACTACCTCCCCCCATACCCCTCCCTCTGTACCATACACTCCCGTCAACAACTCCTCCCTCCCTCACCACACTCCTCCACTCTGCTCCATACCACTACTACCGTCAACACTACCTCCCCCCCCATACCCCTCCCTCTGTACCATACACTCCCGTCAACACTACCACCATACCCCCCAATACCCCTCCCCTCTGTACCATACACTCCCGTCACACTACCTCTCCACACCTCCCTATACTCCCCCCCCACACCCCTCCCTCTGTACCATACACTCCCGTCAACACTACCTCCCCCCAACCCCTCCCTCTGTACCATACACTCCCGTCAACACTACCCTCCCCCACACCCTCCCTCTGTACCATACACTCCCGTCAACACTACCTCCCCCCACACCCCTCCCTCTGTACCATACACTCCCGTCAACACTACCTCCCCCACACTCCTCCCTCTGTACCATACACTCCCGTCAACACTACCTCCCCCCATACCCCTCCCTCTGTACCATACACTCCAGTCAACACTACCTCCCCCCATACCCCTCCCTCTGTACCATACACTCCCGTCAACACTACCTCCCCCCACACCCCTCCCTGTGTACCATACACTCCCGTCAACACTACCTCCCCCACACCCCTCCCTCGTACCATACACTCCCGTCAAACACTACCTCCCCCCATACCCCTCCCTCTGTACCATACACTCCCGTCAACACTCACCCTACCCTACCATCACCCGTCCACTACCTCCCTCCCTCCTGACCATACACTCCCGTCAACACTACCTCCCCCCACCCCTCCCTCTGTACCATACACTCCCGTCAACACTACCTCCCCCCATACCCCTCCCTCTGAACCATACACTCCCGTCAACACTACCTCCCCACCCACACCCGCCTACCCTCTAACCTACCAATTCTCCATACATCCCGTCAACACTACCTCTCCCCACACACCCTCTCCTCTGTACCATACACTCAACTACTACCCTGACCTACACTCTCAACACTACCTCCCCCCACACCCCTCCCTCTGTACCATACACTCCCGTCAACAACTACACCCCCTCTAACCCCCCCACTACCCCCCTCCCCTCTGTACCATACACTCCCGTCAACACTACCTCCCCCACACCCCTCCCTCTGTACCATACACTCCCGTCAACACTACCTCCCCCCCACACCCCTCCCTCTGTACCATACACTCCCGTCAACACTACCTCCCCCACACCCCTCCCTCTGTACCATACACTCCCGTCAACACTACCCTCCCCCCACACCCCTCCCTCTGTACCATACACTCCCGTCAACACTACCTCCCCCACACCCCTCCCTCTGTACCATACCCTCCCGTTCAACACCAATACCTCCCTCCCACACCCCTCCCTCTGTACCATACACTCCCGTCAACACTACCTCCCCCCAACCCCTCCCTCTGTACCATACACTCCCGTCAACACTACCTCCCCCCCAACCCCCTCCCTCTGTACCATACACTCCCGTCAACACTACCTCCCCCCACACCCCTCCCTCTGTACCATACACTCCCGTCAACACTACCTCCCCCCATCACCCCTCCCTCTGTACCATACACTCCCGTCAACACTACCTCCCCCCACAACCCCTCCCTCTGTACCATACACTCCCGTCAACACTACCTCCCCCACACCCCTCCCTCTGTACCATACACTCCCGTCAACACTACCTCCCCCACAACCCCTCCCTCTGTACCATACACTCCCGTCAACACTACCTCCCCCCAACCCCTCCCTCTGTACCATACACTCCCGTCAACACTACCTCCTCCCCACACTCCCTCCCTCTGTACCATACACTCCCGTCAACACTACCTCCCCCACACTCCTCCCTCTGTACCATACACTCCCGTCAACACTACCTCCCCCCACACACCCCTCCCTCTGTACCATACACTCCCGTCAACACTACCTCCCCCCACACCCCTCCCTCTGTACCATACACTCCCGTCAACACTACCTCCCCCCAACCCCTCCTCTGTACCATACACTCCCGTCAACACTACCTCCCCCCACACCCCTCCCTCTGTACCATACACTCCCGTCAACACTACTCCCCCCCACACCCCTCCCTCTGTACCATACACTCCCGTCAACACTACCTCCCCCCACACCCCTCCCTCTGTACCATACACTCCCGTCAACACTACCTCCCCCACACACCCTCCCTCTGTACCATACACTCCCGTCAACACTACCTCCTCCCACACCCCCTCCCTCTGACCATACACGCCCTTCAACACTACCTCCCCTACATCCCCTCCCTGTACCATACACCCCGCAACATTCGCTCCTCCACACACCCCTCCCTCTGTACCATACACTCCCTCAACACTCAACCTCCCTTCCCTACCACCCTCCCTGTACATACACTCCCGTCAACACTACCTCTCCCCAATAACCGGCCTCACCTCTGTACCATACACTCCCGTCAACACACCTCCTCGCTCACACCCCTCCCTCGTAACCATACACTCCCGTCAACACTACTCGCCCCCACCCCCTCCTCTGTAACCATACACTTCCCGTCAAACACTACCTCCTACCCACACCCCTCCCTCTGTAACCATACAACACTCCGTCAACACACCGTCCCCATACCTACCTTCTGTACCATACATCAACGCGGAACACTCCTCACCCGACAACCCCTCTCGTGAAGCATACAACTCCCGTCACACAACTCCCCCCAAAAACCCTCCCTAACCATCAACTCCCGTCAAACATCACTCTCCCCAACCCTCACTCTGACCAGAACCAGCACGTCAACACTACCTCCCCCCACACCCCACCCTCTGTACCATTTTCCTCCCGTCAACACTACCTCACCCACACCCCCCCTGTGTACAATACACTCCCGTCAAGTACTAACCTCCCCCACACAACCCCTCCTCTAGTACCCTAACATCCAAGTTCAACACTACCTCTCCCCACCTCCCCCCTCTGTACCATACACTCCCGTTCAACACTACTCCCCCCAACACCCCTCCTCTGTACCATACACTCCCGTCAACACTACCTCCCCCCACACCCCTCCCTGTAACCATACACTCCCTCACACACCTCCCCCCACACCCCTCCTCTGTACCATACACTCCGTCACACTACCTCCCCCACCTCCCCCTCCTCTTACCATACACTCCTTCAACACTGCCCCTACCTATCCATTTCCCTCCTGCCCCACGCCCTTTTCAAATCTTTCTTAACTTTCTCATCTGTCTCCCTCTTCCCCATCCCCTGCACTTCTGCTTTCCACCACTCTTCCTCCCCTCTCGTGTCTCTTTCCCTCCCCCTCCCCTCACTTTCCCCTTCCTCCCTCTCTACTGCTCGTGTGATCATTCAGAACACGAGGAGTCATTCAATATTAAAACAAGAGTGAACCAGTGAGGAAGAGGGAGGGGGGGTGGCAAAGGGGGAGGGGGGAAAGGGAGGGGGTGTCCGGCTTACAGTCACTCGCTGATAAGAACGTATTTTACCTCGGTAATGATATGCAAATGAACCCTGTCGTTCCTGTGGAAACTTCACGTCTTGATTCCAGTGCCAAAAAACGAGACTAGTATCGTCTACACAAAGAATTATTATTATTATTATTACAATGATGTGTCACACAGCGCCCGAGGTGCAGGATTATTATTATTATTATTATTATAATCAAGGGGGAAGCGCTAAACCCGGAGGATTATACAGCGCCTGGGGGGGGGGGATGTGGAAGGCATTCAGGCTTAATTCGGGGAACTGGAGCACAGATCCAATTCCCTAAATCAAGAGCCCCTCACCAACATCAAGGAACCTTCCTTGAGGGGCCGAGGTGCAGGAGTCAGTGAGATTGAATCAGACAGAGGGAACCGTAGTTTCAATTCTTTGTATCAAGAGCCCCCCTCCCCACCCATCACCGGCATCAAGGCGCCGCCCTTCAGGGATCCGGGGAATTAATTACTGCCCGTCGTTACACTGACAGGCAAACGCTGAACCCCCCCAGGGGGGTGAGAGAGAGAGACAGGTCCAGCTGGTGCAGTGGAGAGTGTTGGCAGGTACAACTGCTTTCGCGCCGATACAACTTAAACTGTTGAAGCACGAATCATTTAGTCAGATTAAAAATACAGGTGAAAACCTGTTAAGTTAGAACCTGTGAACTCTGACATGGGAGAAGTGAAAGTATAGACCCTGGTACGGTGCACTCGGTCAGGTTAAATGGAAGGTCTGGCCTCTTAAGGGGACCTTACTTTCATGACCCTCTCTAAGCTATGGGTTAATCTATTGACTGCATTTCTCTGGTAGAGCCAGCTATGTGCCCTGACAGTACTGGATATTGCCCTGACAGTACTGGAAACGTGTTCTGACAGCACTGGATATGTGCTCTGACAGTACCGGATATGTGCTCTGATAGTACTGGATACTGCTCTGACGACAGTACTGGATGTGTTCTGACAGTACTGGATATTGCTCTGCCAACAGTACTGGATATTCCTCTGACAGTACTGAATATTGCTCTAACAGTACTGGATATTGCTCTGACAGTACTGGATATGTTCTGTGATAGTACTGGATATTGCTCTGACAGTACTGGATACGTGCTTTCACAGTACTGGATATCACTCTGATAGTACTGGATATTGCTCTGACAATACTGAATATGTATTCTGACAGTACTGGCTATTGCTCTGACAGTACTGAATACGTGCTTTGACAGTACTGGATATGAGCCCTGACAGCGCCAGACATAAGTTTACCTGCCGTAAGTCTAGCCTTATAAGACACTTACCTCTGTACACGGATGTTGTGACCAGTATTTTCCAATAGTTTACAACACAAACTACGAAAGCAAAAGATTTGGCAGAGGATGCAACATCCCCCCAATGAAAAGCAGGGGTGTCACTAGCACGTTAAGAGACCATACAATAAGTGTCAGGGGCCCGAGACTGTTCAGCTGCCTCCCAGCATACATAAGGGGGATTACCAACAGACCCCTGGCAGTCTTCAAGCTGGCACTGGACAAGCACCTAAAGTCGGTTCCTGACCAGCCGGGCTGTGGCTCGTACGTTGGTTTGCGTGCAGCCAGCAGCAACAGCCTGGTTGATCAGGCTCTGATCCACCAGGAGGCCTGGTCACAGACCGGGCCGCGGGGGCGTTGACCCCCGGAACTCTCTCCAGGTCAACGTCAGGTAAACAAATGTGTTAGGTAGAGTGTGTCCTAAGGTAAAACTGGATGATCATTGTTTTACAGACTAAGCCACGATAGGCGCAGTTAAGAGCCGTCACCACTGTCATCCCCAGCACCACTGACACCACATTCATCACGTCATCAAATGCAACGAGATTTTCATCCACCACCACAACTACCACCACTCACCATCCTTAACTCATTCCTTTGCGGGGCTTATCACTGGCCACCTGTTTGTTGACACACTCCGCCTCAACCAGCACGCTCCCTCCCAGCCACAGACTTTTCCCTTTATATTATGTAACTCCTTAATCCGTCTGCGCTAGGCGAACGCCTGCTTGTTACGTCATAGCTATGCCCCCGAGGTTGGCTGCGTTCGTCTGGGAGAAGCCGCTTCCTCCACCATCTGGGAATGATGCTGAACGACTCTTGGAGATGAGGAGTTTAAAGTGTATGCTGGTGATGTACCGTCTCTTCAGTGTTTGTAGTTACACCAGTAGCAAGTCGAGGCGAACGAATATCCATGAATAAACTTGAAAACGGACAGGGAGGATCGAACTATTGTTCTCCGTGTAGCAGAACCTACCATGTAGCATCCAGCAAAGTTGATTTACAACAGGAAACTCCAAAACTGTCACTTCTGTGACACATTGCACCATCCTCCACTATATATATATATATATATATATATATATATATATATATATATATATATATATATATATATATATATATATATATATATATATATAATATATATATTTAATACTGTACTTAAAACTATAGAAATTACAAAGTATATTGGAAAATTAGTATGGTGCCTTCACTGTGTAGAGACAAAACAGAAGAATGACCATGAACACTGCACGTACCAGGCTATTTCAGAGCTCGGCCTTCAGCTGTCTGCTTCACACACTACCTGTCTGCTGCACACACCACCTGTCTGTCTGCCTCACACACCACCTGTCTGCTGCACACACCACCTGTCTGTCTGCCTCACACACCACCTGTCTGCTGCACACACCACCTGTCTGTCTGCCTCACACACCACCTGTCTGCTGCACACACCACCTGTCTGTCTGCCTCACACACCACCTGTCTGCTGCACACACCACTTATTTGTCTGCTTCACACACCACCTGTCTGTGTGCTGCACACACCACCTGTCTGCTTCACACACCACCTGTCTGCTTCACACACCACCTGTCTGCTTCACACACCACCTGTCTGCTTCACACACCACCTGTCTGCTTCACACACCACCTGTCTGCTTCACACACCACCTGTCTGCTGCTCACATCGGCCACACGCGGTTGAAGGGGGATAAGATTTAACCTCTGCCTAACAGGTTGTACAGACCTACGTACACTGCACATAGTGTACACTGTACATAGTGTACACTGTACATTTGCTTATAAGATTATGATAGCTCAATAAACATGGTTTACAGGGGCAGCTCTGCTTTAAAGAGCTCCACTATTACCCTTCCCGGAGATCGAACCCGGGAGCTTACGACTGGATGTGTGTGTTTGTGTGTGTAAGCGAATGCATATATGTCAGCATGTGTGGGCGGTCGTGTGTACTTATGAACCCAGCATGTGTGGGCGGACAGGTGTGTACATAGCTGTGCTTCCTGGCAGCTTGAGTGAAGGCGTGATGCTCGTCTTCTTGTGGAGGTGAAGGTGTGTTGATGATGTTGATGATGATGGTGGTGGTGGTGATGGTGATGAGGGTGCTGCTAGTAGGTGAGTGCCTCGGGTTATACTGGCCCACGACAAGCCAACATCCCCTACCCATTCTACCCAAGGATTTCCTACCACTCTCCTGTTATCGTCTACCACCTTGCTGCTTGCTACCCTCCACCCACACACATGACTATTACTACTCTCCACCCCACGCCTACACACATGACTACTAGCCTCCACCTACACACATGATTTCTACCCTACCCTCCTTGTACACACTATCATCACATGTAACTGTTACCCTCTCCGCTACACCTGTAACCATTCTCCAACAAAGGTGTTACCCTTCCTTCAATACAGGTGTTACCCTCCCTCACACAGGTGTTACCCTCCCCCACACATATGTTACCCTGCCCACACATATGTTACCCTGCCCACACAGGTGTTACCCTCTCCCCACACAGGTGTTACCCTCCCCCACATAGGTATTACCCTCCCCCCCGCACACACCTACTCTAATCCCACAGATAACTGCTAATTTAATCCCTCCTACACCCACACACACACATGCATACACAGAAGCTGTGACTTGACCCCTGCAACCACAAATAGGTGAATACACACACACACACTACTGCCAAGAATAACAAGACGTCGTTTCAAGATCTTTGATCATTACGATCTTGCACAGGGAAATGCACCGCAGCCTTTGTTTATGTCAATTATCACACTACCCTCTCCCTTCCATTTCAATTTCCTTCCTTATTCCCTCTCTCACTCTCTCCCCTTCCTCTCGTCTTCCCCCCTTCCTTTCTTCCTCCTCTCCTTAGTGCCAAATCAACTGACTTACTTAAGATTCCGCTGGATAAACACTCCACAAACATGGGATTATACCACTGACAGCCCACTCAGGGCGGTGGTCACCAGCACCTCGGTCACACTTCCGTAATCACAACATGTCTGGTTAATCAAGCAGAGAACAGCATTAACCAGCAAAATTACTGGCAATGAAGGAACACCAGTAGTTGCAGTAGTCTACGAATACTGTTCCAGTAGCAGATTTAGTACTACTATTGCAGTAACAGTAGTAGCAGTACCACCGAAGCAGAGGCAGTCGAAACTTGCTTCTATCTCACACTGTAAAGGAGGAGTTTGGGATATTTGTTGTGTAGAGTAACATCTAAACTGTCGTATCTGCGCGCCTCTGCAAAGACAGTGATAGTGTGAATGATGGTGAAAGTGTTTTCGTTTTTTTGGGTCTCTGCCTTGGTGAGAGACGACCAGCGTTCATACTATCACTGTTGTTGCAGAGGCGCGCAGATACGACAGTTAAGATGTCACTTTAAACAGCAAATATCCCAAAGCCCTTCTTTAAAGTGCAGGCATTGTACTTCCCATCTCCAGGACTCAAGTCCGGCTAACCGGTTTCCCTGAATCCCTTCATAAAATATCACCCTGCTCACACTCCAACAGCTCGTCAAGTCCTAAAAACCATTCGTCTCCACCCACTCCTATTTAACACGCTCATACATGCCTGCTGTATGTCCAGGCACCACGGACACATAATCTCTTTTACCCCCTCCCTCCATCCTTTCCCAGGACAACCCCTACTCCTCCTCCCTTCCACTGCAGATCTATACACCCGCCAAGTCATCCTATTTTGTTCCAGCCTCTCTTAAATGACCAAATCACCTCAACAGCCCTCTGAACAAATCACCTCAACAGCCCTCTGAACAAATCACCTCCTCAGCCCTCTGAACAATGCTTTTAGTATCTCCACACCCTCTTATTTCCACACTACGAATTTTCTGAATAATATTTACGTCACATACTTCCCTAGACACGACATCTCCAGTGACACGAGCCTCCTCGCTGCAGCATATACAACCCAAGCTTCACACCCATACAAGAGTGTTGGTACCACTATACTCTCATACATTTCCTTCTTTGCCTCCATGGATAACGTTCTTTGTCTCCACAGATACCTCAATGCACCACCCACCCTTTTTTCATCAATTCTATAGTTTAACCTCGTCCTTCATAAACCCATCCGCCGACAAGTCTACTCTCAAATATCTGAACACATTCATTTCTTCCATACTCCCTCCCTTCAATCTGATACCCAATTTTTTCTCCTAACTCGTCTGATAGTCTCATCACCTTAGTCTTAGCTATGTTCACTCTCTATATAATCTGGGTGTTAACTGCAAGCTCTTCTGTAATCTGTGTTCCCTGAGTACTCGTAGAATTGTTAATAGTACCTTCTTTTATTATTTTCCTCCTTCCGTGCCCCATTCTCTTTCAATTTTTACCTTCTTGCTTGTTCTTCGTGTTTTTTTTGTTCCACCTACTAATTCACATTCTCTTCCTCCTACTCTTATCAGTCTCCCACTTAGCTCCTCCTACTCCCTCTCCTCCCCAATTCGTCAACACATGTCTAAAATTAATCAGCAGCTGAACACCAGATGGCAGCATCACAGAACAAACCCCTCCCCACTCACAGCCTCCCCACCCTAATCCACTCCACCCCACACCCAACCATTCCCATGCCTGCCACACATGACTCAAAGAACGCATGTGCAACCGGAAAACCAATTACAGTGTGTGTGTGTGTGTGTGTGTGTGTGTGTGTGTGTGTGTGTGTGTGTGTGTGTGTGTGCGTGTGTGTGTGTGTACTTTTAAATGATCAATACATTTCAACCAGTTTCAGGAAAGTGAAAACTGACTCGTAATTAATGCTGCAACACTTGTATTTAATGCTCTAATATTGATATTTAATGTCGCCTCCACGGAGACACATCTTTCTCATTACTTCACCGGAACGTTATTATAGAAAATTATACCCGAATAATTCAGAGAAATCATTATTAAATTATTATTGTAATTATCGTTACTGTTGTAAAAATATCACAAAAATAATAATTATATAATAATTAATATAATATAATGGTAATAATAATGATAATAATAATGATAAAAGTTAGAAAATCTTTATACATAAATTGAAATAATTATAATTAGCAATTAGTTAGGTCTAAATTTTTCATTTATTTATGCACCAATATTATCCACTATCATATAGAATATAGTAATGGGTGTGTATGTATGTACACAAAAGGTGTGTACCGACGGGTGTGCAGCTGTGCATATATATGTTGTGCCACATAGGTAAAAGGG
>NC_069420.1:11986450-12041450 GCF_026875155.1 Cherax quadricarinatus
CCCCTCCATTCATTGTCCAGGTCTCCACAGAGATTTCCCTAAGATCTAACGAATCTAGAAATATAATTAACCATGAAGTAACTTTGTTTTCTCCATCTCTTTGTTTCTCCTCTATCCCTGCCAATTATTCACCCTTATCCCTTCGCCTCCCTCCCGTCTTTATTCGTCATTTCTCATCTCATGAAGCAAGTCCATTATTACTGTTTTACCGTCATTATCGTGTGCTTCGGTAGAGGTAAATATGTATTTCTTTTTCGTGTCCTACTTGCCTCTAAAGAAAATGCCATATTAATGGCCCACCAACACGTATTTTGAAAGTAACTCATGTCTAACATCCTCGTCCTCATTTGCCTCTTCCTCATTCGGTTCTTCATTCGTTTCCTCCTCATTCGGTTCTTCATTCGTTTCTTCCTCATTCTTCATCATTTGCCTCCTCCTTAATGTCCTCTTCATTCGCCTCTTCCTTATTCGCCTCCTCCTCAATATCCTCCTCATTTGCCTCTTCCTTATTCGCCTCCCCATTTGTCTCTTCGTCATTCGCCTTCTCCTCATTCGCCTTTTCCTCCAACAGCTGAAACTCGATTCGCTCTCAACGGTAAGCAAATAAGTTTTGAAATTTGAATTACAGTTGTCTTATGCAGGCTACTAACTTGCTGCCATGAATTTATTTGTAGTTTGGGAATATAAAATATGCTGTTTATAACTTGGAAAAGAGCTACACAAGCGTTAATTGATGTTGACGTTTAGTGAACGCTCATGAGTGACGCCGTGACGTCACTCATTAAGAGCATTCACAACACGTCAACATTAACATTTGTGGTGCTCTTTTCCACGGTGTAAACACTTTATTTTATATTCCACAAAACTACAAATAAATTTAACACAACAAGGCAGTATGACCTGCATAACAAATTGTAACCGTTTGGACTGTAATTCTTCTCGTGATGGATAAGTAGCTTCTGAAATTTGAACTGCAGCTGTAAATGAGAATTTTAATTATAATGGTGATATGCTGGTGACTATTGATCCTCCTGCATAACATATCGGAGTATAAAGTGTCTTGACAAAGCCATGGCATCGAATACCAAGTGCTCTTCGACACTGAGTGTGTCTTGACGTAGCCATAACATAAAATACCAAGAGCTCTTCGACAGTGTATGTCATGCAGCACTCTAGATTACAAATACACACAACACACACAAAAATGCTAAAATTAACACTTACAAAAATAGTCTGCATGAACGAAATAAAAAATACTATCGTACCAAGGAGGGAAAAAAACCAGTGTCGGTTAAAATTCGCCGGGTCACCAACTGGACAAGACCCAATCCGGGATAAATACCGGCGAACCATATCAAATCAATGTTAAAAATCCGATTACCTTAAGTTGTTAATCTCAATGGACACCCCTAAAAGTTGACAGAAGTCCCTACAGGTATCCCAGTAATTGTTAAAACCATGACGAAGTTGAAACGTGTTCCACGGTGTGCTGTTCTCCACAAGCTACACGGAGGGGGGAGAGCGCAAAAAAGTAGCAGTGACACAGAAAGGAGCAGTAACACCTGTAAAGAGGTGACTACGACACAGAGGGGCAGGAGCACCTACAAACAGGTGACGACGACACAGAAGGGTAGGAGCGCCTACAAACAGGTGACGACGACATAGAGAGGTAGGAGCGCCTACAAACAGGTGACGACGACACATCGGGTAGGAGCGCCTACAAACAGGTGACGACACAGAGGGGTAGGAGCACCTACAAACAGGTCACAACGACACAGAGGGGTAGGAGCGCCTACAAACAGGTGACTATGGGTTAAAGGTGTGATTATACTCCAATTTTCACCACCACCCCTTCACAACCATCCCATCACCACAGCCACCCCATCACCACAATACCCCATCACCACAACCATCCCATCACCACAACCACCCCATCACCACAACCATCCCATCACAACCACCCCATCACCACAACCACCCCATCGCCACAACCACCGCATCACCACAACCACCCCATCACCACAACCATCCCCTCACCACAACCATCCCATCACCACAACCATTCCATCACCACAATCATCCCATCGCCACAACCACCCCATCACCACAACCACCCCATCACCACAACCATTCCATCACCACAATCATCCCATCACCACAACCACCCCATCGTCACAAACACCCCATTACCACAACCATCCCATCACCACAACCACCCCATCACAACCACCCCTTCACAACCATCTCATCGCCACAACCATCCCATCACCACAACCACCCCATCACTACAACCAACCATCACCACAACCACCCCATCACCACAACCACCCCATCACCACAACCATCCCCTCACCACAACCATCCCATCACCACAACCATTCCATCACCACAATCATCCCATCGCCACAACCACCCCATCACCACAACCACCCCATCACCACAACCATTCCATCACCACAATCATCCCATCACCACAACCACCCCATCGTCACAAACACCCCATTACCACAACCATCCCATCACCACAACCACCCCATCACAACCACCCCTTCACAACCATCTCATCGCCACAACCATCTCATCGCCACAACCATCCCATCACCACAACCACCCCATCACTACAACCAACCATCACCACAACCACCCCATCACCACAACCACCCCATCACCACAACCATCCCCTCACCACAACCATCCCATCACCACAACCATTCCATCACCACAATCATCCCATCGCCACAACCACCCCATCACCACAACCACCCCATCACCACAACCATTCCATCATCACAATCATCCCATCACCACAACCACCCCATCGTCACAAACACCCCATTACCACAACCATCCCATCACCACAACCACCCCATCACAACCACCCCTTCACAACCATCTCATCGCCACAACCATCCCATCACCACAACCACCCCATCACTACAACCAACCATCACCACAACCACAACATCACCACAACCACCCCTTCACAACAACCATCTCATCGCCACAACCATCCCATCACCACAACCACCCCATCACTACAGCCATCCATCACAACCATCCCATCAGCACAACCACCCCATCACTACAACCATCCATCGCCACAATCACCCCATTACCACAACCACCCCATCACAACCACCCCATCACCACAACCATCCCATCACCACAACCACCCCATCACCACAACCACCCCTTCACAACAACCATCTCATCACCACAACCATCCCATCATCACAACCAACCCATCACCACAACCATCCCATCATCACAACCGTCCCATCATCACAACCATCCCATCATCACAACCATCCCATCACCACAACCACCCACCACTCTCCAACATTACCACATCCACCCATCACTCTCCGCCATCACCACAAGCACCCTTCACCACAACCACCCCATCACTACAACCATCCATCACCACAACCATCCCATCAGCACAACTACCCCATCACTACAGCCTTCCATCACCACAACCATCCCATCACCACAACCACCCCATCACCACACCCACCCCATCACTACAACCTTGCATCACCACAACCACCCCATCACTACAACCTTGCATTACCACAACCACCCCATCACCACACCCACCAACTACCACAACCACCCACCACTCTCCAACATCACCACAACCACCCACCACTCTCCAACATCACCACAACCACCCACCACTCTCCAACATCACCACAACCACCCACCACTCTCCAACATCTCCACCAGACAGTTGGTGCGAGTTGTCAACAAAAAAAAAACTCTCACAACACCCTCCCTCATTCTTTGGTGTAAATCTTCTGGTAAACTCAGTTCAAGAAGGTAAACAATTGCTACTCCACTCTCAGATCATTCTCGCAATAAGAGGGACATACGTTCACAACTTGACGTTCATGTTCCCATTCTAATTACTTTCCACTTTTCGACGACAGTGTGAATGAAGAAATTTACCTTAACTCGTCCCCCTCTCCCCTATATCCTCCCATCGTCCTCTCTCTCTGTCTCTCCCTTCGTCCCTCCGTCCTCAGAAGGGAGGTAGAGGAGCCTGACTTCATGTATTCAAGAGAAGGTACGATAGAATCACGATGGAAAGTTAAAAGATGGGTCCGGGAGCTGGAGTTCGTCAAGAGCAAACTCAAGATAGTTAAGGATGACTTGACGGGTACGAACGGACGGAGAGAGGTGTACACACACGCGGACACACTCATACACAGATGAGTCACAGGGATGTTAAGAAATATTTCTTCAGTGATAGAGTTGTCAGGAAGTGGAACAATCTGGAGAGTGATGTAGTGAAGGCAGGATCCATGCACAGCTTTAAGAAGAGGTATGATAAAGCTCATGGAGCAGGGGGAAAGAGAGACTACCCAGTAGCGACCAGCGAAGAGGCGGGGCCAGGGGCTGTGACTCAACCCCCTGCAACCACAAACATGTGAGTACATTACCCTCCCCCCAAAAACACAAACGAGCCTGGAGCTTAGAATCAAAACATCAGAGACAATTCGATGATAAAACACACACACACACACACAGGCAGAACTACAAAGGGATCTGGACAGGCTGCAGGCCTGGTCCAGCAATTGGCTCCTGGAGTTCAACCCCACCAAGTGCAAAGTCATGAAGATTGGGGAAGCCCAAAGAAGATCGCAGATGGAGTACAGTCTAGTGGGCCATAGACTATAAACCTCACTCAAGGAAAAAGATCTTGAGGTTAGTATAACACCAGACACATCTCCTGAGGCACACATCAACCAAATAACTGGTGCAGCATACGGGCGCCTAGCAAACCTAAGAACAACATTCCGCCATCTTAATAAGAAATCGTTCAGGACCCTGTACACCGTGTACGTTAGGCCCATATTGGAGTATGCGGCACCAGTTTGGAACTTATACCTAGCCAAGCACGTAAAGAAACTCGAGAAAGTGCAAAGGTTTGCAACAAGACTAGTCCCAGAGCAAAGAGGTATGCCCTACGATGAGAGGTTAAGGGAAATCGACCTGACGACACTGGAGAACATGAGAGATAGGGGGGACATGATAACGACATATGAAATACTGAGAGAACTTGACAAGGTGAACAGAGACAGAATGTTCCAGAAATGGGGCACAGCAACAAGGGGACACAGTTGGAAGTTGAAGACCCTGATGTATCACAGGGATAAACAATACCACGGGCGGGGATAGAACGCGCGATCCGAGAGTCAAAACACCAGACCATGGCAATAGCCACTGGTATGGTTTGTTTGCAATCGTGTCATTACGATTTTGAGTCATGAATCACAGGGATGTTAGGAAGTATTTTTTCAGTCACAGAGTAGTCAGGAAGTGGAATAGTTTGCGAAACGATGTAGTGGAGGCGGGATCCATTCATGGCTTTAAGCAAAGGTATGATAAAGCTCATAGGGCAGGGAGAGTGACCCAGTAGCGGCCAGTGAAGAGGCGGGGCCAGGAGCTATGAATCGACCCCTGCAACCACAACTAGGTGAGTACACACACACACACACACACACACACCTTCCCACGGGTGTGTATTACTCTTCAAATTCAGCAAAAGTTAAAAACGGTGTGTCAGGAGGCTACAAGGTTGTGCACACGAGCACCGAGAGTGCTGCTTCCTCGTGCACCACACAAACATCATGTCACGAAGGCACGTCCTCCCTCACCTTGTGTCTTATTATAGTACACCCCACCTCCTTCGTTGCTCTCTCTACATTCTCCCCGGTGGGAGTGTGGCCGGTCTACCTCCTAGCGAGAGAGAGAGAGAGAGAGAGAGGAGAGAGAGAGAGAGAGAGAGAGAGAGAGAGGAGAGAGAGAGAGAGAGAGAGAGAGAGAGAGAGAGAGAGAGAGAGAGAGAAACAGACAGACAGAGACAGACAGACAGACAGACAGACAGACAGAGACAGACAGACAGACAGACAGAGACAGACAGACAGACAGACAGAGACACAGAGAGACACTAACAAACAGATGGGAGGGGAGAAGGGAGAGGTCTGTAAACAGCTGCTGTCACTGTCAACAGTTTAATTTTGACAGCTGCATCTCCTCTGTCAGAACCTTGATGTTAGCCGCCTGAGGGGGGAAGGATGTGAGAGAGAGAGAGAGAGAGAGAGAGAGAGAGAGAGAGAGAGAGAGAGAGAGAGAGAGAGAGAGAGAGAGACAGACAGACAGACAGAGATAACCAAAACTTTTAACGTCAACGTGCTTAAGATATGCAGCTGGAAAATACAACACACACACACACACACACACCTAACAGCTATGCCTAAAACCCACGACATAGACATCTTAAATGAAGATAAGGTGTACAAATGTGTGTGAGTGTGCATGTCAGATCATGATTAATTACCCATGTATATATATATATATATATATATATATATATATATATATATATATATATATATATATATATATATATATATATATATATATATACACTTCTCCATATATTGCACCGGAGGGGCGCCAAAAATACTAAGAGGTAATTGTAAGGAAGGCGAGATTCTTCAATACCCCTGGCTGTTACCGATCACCCGGGGCTGTGGAGCACACGCTGGACTGCGTGCGGCTAGCAGTAGCACCCTTGCTGATCAAGGCAAGCTCCGCTAAGAGGCCTGGTCCGGGACAGGGCAGTGAAGTCACCTTCAGGTAATCATCAGTACTGTAAACTGCACACCTGGCAAGGATCTTACAACGCTTGGAGAGTGTGAGGTAATCAGAACTGATCAGAGAAGATCGAAAGAAAAAAGAAGGGTGGCATAACTATCTTGAATCAAGAGTCCTTCACTAGCACCAAGTAACTCCACCTTGAATCAAAAGTCCTTCACTAGCACCAAGTCACTCCACCTTGAATCAAGAGTCCTTCACTAGCACCAAGTCACCCCACCTTCAAGGGTCAGGAATACAGCTAGTTGAAGCTCATTAAGTGTGTTATAGGTAGACGTTATAACGATATCGACAATTATAATGAGAGAACACTAGCACTCACTTTGGAAATCTTCCTTGGAGTGACCAAGGTCCCAGGACCGAAACGTAGCCAATAAAATGCACTTGTGTCCTTTCATGCAACTTGCTGGACGTGACGTGAGCAGTCAGCTAATGGGTGAACTAGCCAGGCAGGAGGTAGCCTGTCTTCCCTCCATAACTGAGCCACATTATGTTAATTCCGCAGCACCACCTGCTGCTCTTCCCAGACTCCTGACACTCTTAACGTCAGAGTTCGTCATTTTCCTGCCTGAGGGAAGGTTCGCTTAACCTGCAGGCATCACCAGTCACAGTTCAATATTTTCTTGCCTGAGGGAAGGTTCGCTTAACCTTCAGGCATCACCAGTCACAGTTCGTCATTTTCCTGCCTGAAGGCAGGTCATTTAACCTGCAGTGCCTGAGGGAAGGTCACTTAACCTGCAGTGCCTGAGGGAAGGTCACTTAACCTGCAGTGCCTGAGGGAAGGTCACTTAACCTGCAGTGCCTGAGGGAAGGTCATTTAACCTGCAGTGCCTGAGGGAAGGTCATTTAACCTGCAGTGCCTGAGGGAAGGTCACTTAACCTGCAGTGCCTGAGGGAAGGTCACTTAACCTGCAGTGCCTGAGGGAAGGTCACTTAACCTGCAGTGCCTGAGGGAAGGTCACTTAACCTGCAGTGCCTGAGGGAAGGTCACTGAACATGCAGTGCCTGAGGGAAGGTCACTGAACATGCAGTGCCTGAGGGAAGGTCACTGAACATGCAGTGCCTGAGGGAAGGTCACTGAACATGCAGTGCCTGAGGGAAGGTCACTGAACATGCAGTGCCTGAGGGAAGGTCACTTAACCTGCAGTGCCTGAGGGAAGGTCACTTAACCTGCAGTGCCTGAGGGAAGGTCACTTAACCTGCAGTGCCTGAGGGAAGGTCACTTAACCTGCAGTGCCTGAGGGAAGGTCACTTAACCTGCAGTGCCTGAGGGAAGGTCACTTAACCTGCAGTGCCTGAGGGAAGGTCACTTAACCTGCAGTGCCTGAGGTAAGGTCACTTAACCTGCAGTGCCTGAGGGAAGGTCACTTAACCTGCAGTGCCTGAGGGAAGGTCACAAACTGCAGTGCCTGAGGGAAGGTCACTTAACCTGCAGTGCCTGAGGGAAGGTCACTTAACCTGCAGTGCCTGAGGGAAGGTCACTTAACCTGCAGTGCCTGAGGGAAGGTCACTGAACCTGCAGTGCCTGAGGGAAGGTCACTGAACCTGCAGTGCCTGAGGGAAGGTCACTTAACCTGCAGTGCCTGAGGGAAGGTCACATAACCTGCAGTGCCTGAGGGAAGGTCACTTAACCTGCAGGCAACGTTTGCCACAATATAATGTCACTTTAGCATCATCTGTGTCCTTTTACTTAACACAGTGACGGTAATTCTACCTATATTTAATACTCTCCAGATGTTATTGCTCAACGAGTATGACGTTCAACGACTGTAGTCATGAATTTCTATTATCCCTTATTTGCATAATTTATTTATATGATCGTTGTTTTACATTATTTATACCCAATATTTTATATAATTGACCCTTCGACCTTCTATCAAAAAAATAATGGAGGCATTTGAACGTGTTTTTAATATATTACAGATTAGCCCATTTTAATTAAGACTTCTTTATTTTTTATGGTATTATGCTTTCATAATTATGATTTTTTTTTAGAGTAGTTACCATTCCTACTTACAAGTGATTAGGAACCGCTCTCTCCCAAGTCTAAAACAACACTGCTTCACGTCCGGCCTCTTCACTCTGCCCAGGAAGGAGTTACGAGTCTCTGATTGTGTTCCTGAGGAAGACACTTCTACTGGCTCCAGGCACCTTAATTCATTTCATGCTCGGTGTCAGGGCCTTAGAAGTTGTCAAAAAGGTGAGTCCTTTTAGGGTTACATGAACGACAAAGTGTAATTGTTAACTATCATTAGTATTAGTAGTAGTAGTAGTAGTAGTAGTAGATTTCTATTATACTATTATACATAAGTTTACGATACGAACCTTTGCATGACAGTTCGTTACTTCCTTCATCTCTCACTGGTTCATTAAGATGGCGGACGCTTGTTTAGGCACACACGAGAGAGAGAGACATGTAGCAGGATGGGGAGACACGTAAGAGGAAGGGGAGACATATAGCAGGAAGGGGAGACACGAAAGAAGAAGAAGAAGGGAAGACACGCATGAGGAAGGGGAGACATGTAGCAGGAAGGGGAGACATGTAGCAGGAAGGGAAGACACACAAGAGGAAGGGGAGACATGTAGCAGGAAGGAGAGACATGTAGCAGGAAGGGAAGACACACAAGAGGAAGGGGAGACATGTAGCAGGAAGGGAAGACACACAAGAGGAAGGGGAGACATGTAGCAGGAAGGAGAGACATGTAGCAGGAAGGGAAGACACACAAGAGGAAGGGGAGACATGTAGCAGGAAGGGAAGACACACAAGAGGAAGGGGAGACATGTAGCAGGAAGGGGAGACATGTAGCAGGAAGGGAAGACACACAAGAGGAAGGGGAGACATGTAGCAGGAAGGGAAGACACACAAGAGGAAGGGGAGACATGTAGCAGGAAAGGAAGACACACAAGAGGAAGGGGAGACATGTAGCAGGAAGGAGAGACATGTAGCAGGAAGGAGAGACATGTAGCAGGAAGGGAAGACACACAAGAGGAAGGGGAGACATGTAGCAGGAAGGGAAGACACACAAGAGGAAGGGGAGACATGTAGCAGGAAGGGGAGACATGTAGCAGGAAGGGAAGACACACAAGAGGAAGGGGAGACATGTAGCAGGAAGGGGAGACATGTAGCAGGAAGGGAAGACACACAAGAGGAAGGGGAGACATGTAGCAGGAAGGAGAGACATGTAGCAGGAAGGGAAGACACACAAGAGGAAGGGGAGACATGTAGCAGGAAGGGAAGACACACAAGAGGAAGGGGAGACATGTAGCAGGAAGGAGAGACATGTAGCAGGAAGGGAAGACACACAAGAGGAAGGGGAGACATGTAGCAGGAAGGGAAGACACACAAGAGGAAGGGGAGACATGGAGCAGGAAGGGGAGACATGTAGCAGGAAGGGAAGACACACAAGAGGAAGGGGAGACATGTAGCAGGAAGGGAAGACACACAAGAGGAAGGGGAGACATGTAGCAGGAAAGGAAGACACACAAGAGGAAGGGGAGACATGTAGCAGGAAGGGAAGACACACAAGAGGAAGGGGAGACATGTAGCAGGAAAGGAAGACACACAAGAGGAAGGGGAGACATGTAGCAGGAAGGGAAGACACACAAGAGGAAGGGGAGACACAGCAGGAAGGGGAGACACGCAACAGGAAGGGGAGACACGCAAGAGGAAGGGAAGACACAGAAGGAAGGGGAGACACATAAGAGGAAGGGAAGACACGCAAGAGGAAGGGGAGACATGTAGCAGGAAGGGAAGACACACAAGAGGAAGGGGAGACATATAGCAGGAAAGGGAGACACACAAGAGGAAGGGGAGACACAGCAGGAGGGGGAGACACACAAGAGGAAGGGGAGACACGCAAGAGGAAGGGAGGACACACAAGAGGAAGGGGAGACATGTAGCAGGAAGGAAAGATATTCAAGAGCAAGGGAAGACACTCAAGAGGAAGGGGAGACACGCAAGAAGAAGGGGAGGCATGTAGCAGGAAGGGAAGACACACAAGAGGAAGGGAAGACATGTAGCAGGAAGGGAAGACAAACAAGAGGAAGGGAATACACACAAGAGGAAGGGGAGACATGTAGCACGAAGGGAAGACACTCAAGAGGAAGGGGAGATATGTAGCAGGAAGAGGGGGACACGCAAGAGGAAGGGGAGACACGCAAGAGGAAGGGAAGACATGTAGCAGGAAGGGAAGACAAACAAGAGGAAGGGAATACACACAAGAGGAAGGGGAGACATGTAGCACGAAGGGAAGACACTCAAGAGGAAGGGGAAATATGTAGCAGGAAGGGGAGACACGCAAGAGGAAGGGGAGACACGCAAGAGGAAGGGGAGACACGCAAGAGGAAGGGAGGACACACAAGAGGAAGGGGAGACATGTAACAGGAAGGAAAGACATTCAAGAGGAAGGGAAGACACTCAAGAGGAAGGGGAGACACGCAAGAAGAAGGGGAGGCATGTAGCAGGAAGGGAAGACACACAAGAGGAAGGGAAGACATGTAGCAGGAAGGGAAGACAAACAAGAGGAAGGCAATACACACAAGAGGAAGGGGAGACATGTAGCACGAAGGGAAGACACTCAAGAGGAAGGGGAGATATGTAGCAGGAAGAGGGGGACACGCAAGAGGAAGGGGAGACACGCAAGAGGAAGGGAGGACACACAAGAGAAATGGGAGATATGTAGCAGGAAGGAAAGACATTCAAGAGGAAGGGAAGACACTCGAGAGGAAGAGGAGACACGCAAGAAGAAGGGGAGGCATGTAGCAGGAAGGGAAGACACACAAGAGGAGGAAATACATGTAGCAGGAAGGGAAGACACACAAGAGGAAGGGGAGACATGTAGCAGGAAGGGAAGACACAAGAGGAAGGAGAGACACACAAGAGGAAGGGGAGACACGCAAGAGGAAGGGGAGGGAAGACACACAAGAGGAAGGGAAGACACGCAAGAGGAAGGGGAGACATGTAGCAGGAAGAGAACACACACAAGAGAAAGGGGAGAGACACAAGAGGAAGGGGAGGCATGTAGCAGGAAGGGGAGACACGCAAGAGGAAGGGGAGATATGTAGCAGGAAGAAGACACTCAAGAGGAAGGGGAGATATGTAGCAGGAAGAAGACACTCAAGAGGAAGGGGAGATATGTAGCAGGAAGGGAAGACACTCAAGAGGAAGGGGAGATATGTAGCAGGAAGAAGACACTCAAGAGGAAGGGGAGATATGTAGCAGGAAGGGGAGACACGCAAGAAGAAGGGGAGATATGTAGCAGGAAGAAGACACTCAAGAGGAAGGGGAGATATGTAGCAGGAAGGGAAGACACACAAGAGGAAGGGGAGATATGTAGCAGGAAGAAGACACTCAAGAGGAAGGGGAGATATGTAGCAGGAAGGGAAGACACACAAGAGGAAGGGGAGATATGTAGCAGGAAGAAGACACTCAAGAGGAAGGGGAGATATGTAGCAGGAAGGGAAGACACTCAAGAGGAAGGGGAGGTATGTAGCAGGAAGAAGACACTCAAGAGGAAGGGGAGATATGTAGCAGGAAGGGGAGACACGCAAGAAGAAGGGGAAGCATGTAGCCGGAAGGGAAGACACACAAGAGGAAGGAAAGACATGTAGCAGGAAGGGAAGACACACAAGAGGAAGGGGAGACATGTAGCAGGAAGGAAAGACACACAAGAGGAAGGGGAGACACGCAAGAGGAAGGGGAGGGAAAACACACAAGAGGAAGGGAAGACACGCAAGAGGAAAGGGAGACATGTAGCAGGAGGAAAAGACACACAAGAGGAAGGGGAGACGCAAGAGGAAGGGAAGACACGCAAGAGGAAGGGAAGACACGCAAGAGGAAGGGGAGACATGTAGCAGGAAGAGAACACACACAAGAGAAAGGGGAGAGACACAAGAGGAAGGGGAGGCATGTAGCAGGAAGGGGAGACACGCAAGAGGAAGGGGAGATATGTAGCAGGAAGGGAAGACACACAAAAGGAAGGGGAGATATGTAGCAGGAAGGGAAGACACACAAGAGGAAGGGGAGATATGTAGCAGGAAGGGAAGACACACAAGAGGAAGGGGAGATATGTAGCAGGAAGGGAAGACACTCAAGAGGAAGGAGAGACATGTAGCAGGAAGTGAAGACAGACAAGAGGAAGGGGAGACATGTAGCAGGAAGGGAAGACACACAAGAGAAAGGGGAGATATGTAGCAGGAAGGGAAGACACACAAGAGGAAGGGGAGATATGTAGCAGGAAGGGAAGACACTCAAGAGGAAGGGGAGATATGTAGCAGGAAGGGAAGACACACAAGAGGAAGTGGAGGCACACAAGAGGAACTGGAGACATGTAGCAGTAAGGGAAGACACTCAAGAGGAAGGGGACATATGTAGCAGGAAGGGAAGACACACAAGAAGAAGGGGAGACATGTAGCAGGAAACGAAGACACACAAGAGGAAGGGGAGATATATAGCAGGAAGGGAAGACACACAAGAGGAAGGGGAGACACGCAAGAGGAAGGGGAGACATGTAGCAGGAAGGGGAGACGCACGAGAAAGGGGAGGCATGTAGTAGGAAGGGGAGATATGTAGCAGGAAGGGAAGACACACAAGCGGAAGGGGAGACATGTAACAGGAAGAGAAGACACACAAGAGGAAGGGGAGACACGCAAGAGGAAAAGGAGACATGTAGCAGTATGGGAAGACATTCAAGAGGAAGGGGAGATATGTAGCAGGAAGGGAAGACACACAAGAGGAAGGGGAGAAACGCAAGAGGAAAAGGAGACATGTAGCAGGAAGGGAAGACACTCAAGAGGAAGGGGAGATATGTAGCAGGAAGGGAAGACACACAAGAGGAAGGGGAGACACGCAAGAGGAAGGGGAGATATGTAACAGGAAGTGGAGACACGCAAGAGGAAGGGGAGACATGTAGCAGGAAGGGAAGACACTCAAGAGGAAGGGGAGATATGTAGCAGGAAGGGAAGACATTCAAGAGGAAGGGGAGATATGTAGCAGGAAGGGAAGACACACAAGAGGAAGGGGAGATATGTAGCAGGAAGGGAAGACACAAAAGAGGAAGGCGAGACATGTAGCAGGAAGGGAAGACACACAGGAAGGGGAGACATGTAGGAGGAAGGGAAGACACAAAAGAGGAAGGCGAGACATGTAGGAGGAAGGGAAGACACACAAGAGGAAGGGGAGACACGCAAGAGGAAGGGGAGACATGTAGCTGGAAGGGAAAACACATAAGAGGAAGGGGAGACACTAAAGAGGAAGGGCAGACATGTAACTGAAAGGGAAGACACACAAGAGGAAGGGGAGACACGCAAGAGGAAGGGGAGACACCCAAGAGGAAGGAGACATGCAATGCAACAGGAAGGAGAGACAATAACATTCAAGACCTGGTGGGCCGCAAGTCGTACGCAAACACTGTTGTGATAAAAATTAACATCTGCTAACTGGGGTGAACAGTGTCTTACAAAGATTGTATTTAGAGCTTGTCAGAAACAAGCTCTAAATACCTATGGGTTGATTTTGGGAACATAGTGTAAAATAACACTCCCTGAAGTGAAAGTGAGGGCTACCACAATTGTTCCCCACCAGCCAAACACACCTGTGACTACTTCACTAGTGATAAACTAACCTGTGAAGTCTGTTATCTGAACCTAAGTAAAAACTAATAAAAATAGTGATGCATAAAGAATAGTTGCAAAAATTTTTCCTGCTTTATGTGCTGCTTGAAAATGTAAATAGTAGTAGTGGTGGTAGTAGTGGTAGTGGTGGTAGTAGTGGTAGTGGTGGTAGTGGTGGTAGTGGTAGTAGTGGTGGTAGTGGTAGTAGTGGTAGTAGTGGTAGTAGTAGTAGTAGTAGTAGTAGTAGTAGTAGCAGTAGTAGTAGTAGTGTAGTAGCGTAGTACGTAGTAGCAGAAGTAGCAGTAGTAGTAGCAGTAGTAGTAGTAGTAGTAGTATTAGTAGTAGTATTAGTAGCAGTAGTAGTAATAGCAGCAGCAGTAGTAGTAGTAGTAGTAGTAGTAGTAGCAGTAGTAGTAGCAGTAGTAGTAGTAGTAGTAGTAGTAGCAGTAGCAGTAGTAGTAGTAGTAGTAGTAGTAGTAGTAGTAGTAGCAGTAGTAGTAGTAGTAGTAGTAGTAGTAGTAGTAGTAGTAGTAGTAGTAGTAGTAGTAGTAGTAGAGTAGTAGATAGTAGAGTAGCAGTAGTAGTAGTAGTAGTAGTAGCAGTAGTAGTAGTAGTAGTAGTAATAAGTAGTAGTAGTAGTAGTTAGTAGTAGTAGTAGTAGTAGTAGTAGTAGTAGTAGTAGTAGTAGTAGTAGTAGTAGCAGTAGTAGTAGTAGTAGTAGCAGTAGTAGTAGTAGTAGCAGTAGTAGTAGTAGTAGTAGTAGTAGTAGTCAGAGCTACACCGCCTGGCTAAGAGACCTGATGATTGCCTTGTGATCAACAGCCAAAGATCGAGCTTCTTCCAATTCTGCTGAATTACCCACATGAATTTAGCGTTTAATACAAATGTGTAATGATGTCCTACAATCACACACGCCTATCTCCCGTGGGACGAGCTGTATTTCATTGTATTTCACCAAATTCTAAACCCGTGCGAGTTTTTCAGCGCAAGGAATGGTGGAGGCTCGATCCTCCGCTTACTAATCGCGGCCCATGTCTCTGACTAGTCAAACTGCTGGTAATTGCCAATGAGATAAACCAGAGTTCAATTATCCGCGCCCGCAGGGTTCCTTCTTCTGCGCCCCTGGCGGAAACAAGGCCCTGCTGGTTTTCAAAAACAATAATGATCTATATCCGGTGTTTACGCCTGCCTAGGCTCCCTCCATCTCTCACTACGATCCCGTCAAACTTTTCATCCCAGAAACTTAAGTTATGAAACCAATATCAACTTTTAAATACCAGTGCGTCAATTCATCCCTAGCAAGACGCAAACTGTATTATCAAAAAAAATTAGAAACACCAACATTTTTGGTTTGCATGTCTCACATTCAGCATGACAAATTCAACACACTTTTGCATTTTTTCGAATGCCCTACCAACCAAAACTGCGAAAAAGAACTTTAAACACGATAATTTTATACTATCTCGTGGCACCACAACCATTGACAAATATGAAGAAATGTAAATTGTGATCCTCAAAACGCTTCCCAAATAATAGATGCTCCCAAAAGCAACGATGTAGGATTTCTTTTCTCTGTGTGATCTCCAGATGTGGGATTTCTTTCCTGGTGTGACCTCCAAATGTGGGATTTCTTTCCTGGTGTGACCTTCCGATGTGGGATTTCTTTCCCGGTGTCATCTCCCGATGTGGGATTTCTTTTTCCGCTGTGACCTCCCGATGTGGGATTTCTTTTCCTGGTGTGACCTCCCGATGTGGGATTTCTTTTCCTGGTGTGACCTCCCGATGTGAGATTTCTTTCCCGGTGTGACCTCCCTCATCAAGGCTTAATTCACCTTACAGTGTATACACTGACCAAAATAGTTGAAACTGAGAAGGCTTTTCAGCGTGACAGCAACTTTGGCTTCCTGGTACCCCGGAACCACAACTGCGCAGCACAACTATGTGGAATGAGGTGCAAGACGACGTGGGAGGAAACTGTACACGCAGCTTTAACGGAAGGTATGATAGGAACCAGGAAGCTAGGAGCCATGCAGAGTGTTGCTTGATTACCAGACCAGGCCAAGGTTTCCAAGACCTCTTGCACACAAATTGGTCTCTCTCTCTCTTTATCGCACACAAAAGACGAGTCTCCCTGAACTGAACCCGGATCCTTCTATCGTGAGACGAGGTTATCGTCTTTGATATATAGTATTATAAAGCTTGTTGACCATTAATAATATTCCTGGAGAAGCCCCAAAACCGTGGGGAGACGTACAGAGTAAGGAGAAATGGCTGTAAATCATATGTGATGTAAGAAAGTTGGTCTACAAGCACGTCCTAATAACTTGCATCAAAACATCTCTTCTCAGACTTCCTCGACTCTTGAATGGAAGGCAATCAGGCTTGATCCCAGGAAGGGGAGGGTAGCTCCAATTCCTTTATAATAATAATAATAATAATAATAATAATAATAATAATAATAATAATAATAATAATAATAATAATAATATTATTATTATTATTATTATTATTATTATTATTATTATTATTATTATTATATATCAGAATGATACAATGTTTGTACAAGATGGGTCACATTTAGTTGGCATGCAGAAAGCCCATAGGTATGCAGAGCATTTCGGCCCTAGATTAAGAGCCTTTCGCACGTTTCAAGGCAACCTCTTTCCCCCCTCATCCCTTAAAGAGTACCGAGGCAGTATTATCTCACTCTTTACAGTATTCTCATCTAACTGCTCGCTGGTGGACTACAAAAATTATTTACATCTGAAATGGAGAATTGAGTGATCGTATTTTCAAGGGTATCAACGTACGTGATGTAATTATATTTCAGTGTATTCAATTGACAAATATTTTTTTGACATTTATATTGCGTGTGTTTGTAAGTTTTCACTCCCATGACGAAACCGAAATGCTTTTATCTGTAACAGAGGAACAGAGGATCGTGAGGAACAGAGGCTGGGAGAGTACGTGGATGAAAATTACAAGTGAACGTAGACTGTTGTTTGTTTAATTCGCGTTTGAGTACAAATATGAAGCATTTCATATTTGTACTCACTTACACGTCAAATGAACGTAGAAAAAGAGCGAGAGATATGAATAACAAAAAAGATATGCAATGAAATAGTGGATACCAGATTGAAGGGATGCAATAAAGAGGAAGTGGATGTATTTATATGTCTGGAAGTGGACGCGTCAGTAGACAGGTCAGTGAAACACGAGGTGAACCATAGAATAGATGAAGGGAAAAAAGGTAAGTTGAGTGTTGAGGCGTCTTTAGATAGAATGAAGTCTATGGAGGCAAAGGACATATGTAGCAGAGTATATAAGTGCCAGTACTTATGAGTTGCGATACCTGCACACACACACACACACACACACACTATTTTCAAGGAATATAACAGAACAAAAAAGGCACAATACCGTGACTGGAACAATACACAAATAACACTCCGAAACGTCGTCGTAAGCTTCTCTCTCTCCTGTGTGCAGGTTATTTGTGTAATATCAAACATTTCATTCCCGGATCTAGTATATGTTAACCTCTTCCTCCCATTTTTCACTCTTTCTTTTCCCTTGCCCCATTTCTCACGGTTTTTCTCTTTCTTCCCTTCTTTCTCGCGTTCTCTTTTCCGATTCTTTCACTTTCTCTTTCCCATTCGTGTTCTCCCTGCTTCTTTTCCCCCTCTTTCTCTCGCGTCACAATGTGAGGTTCCCCATCCTACCATGGTAGAGGATATACCACCTGTAGACTACACAGGTATTATGCTGAATTTCATGGTAATGACATATGCTTGCTCCTGTTGCCACTACCATCAGAAAGGACCTAGATTTACACGTTACTGTTGCTGCCGTTGTCACCACCAGAGAGAGCTGGAGTCGGTATTGCTCTGAGTTGGGGAACAATACTGAAGATATCTGTGGTGTGTATAGTAGAGAACTGGGATCTGAATAGGTTACGGTTTAGGGGTCTAGAATTAAAAAAAAAAAGGCATGGGAACTTGGGTTTACAACTCTGAAATACATGGCCTATAAATCTCGGGTGCCTGGGTCTAGGGGGTCTGAGGTCTGGAACTGTTGGAGCTATGGTTTAAATCTCCGGGTCGTGGTTAACATCTCCAATGGGTTTGTGTCTTACAACTCCTGTGAACGTCTCTGTGAAGTAATCACGTTAGGTCCGAGGGAAGGGTAACTAATTCTTTAGATCAAGAGCCCTTCACCAGCATCAAGGACCCCTCCCCAACCCAGGGGGAGGATCAAGGACTCTGGGAAGCGGAGACTTCTCTATTTCTCTCCCGAATTCTCGTACACACCAACTATAAAAAATTCAACCCCATTTTTGATATCCCGCGAGATTCATAATCTGGAAGTCGGTCTGGTCGGGTCGGGTCGTTAACAGCGCGGGGGAAGAATTTCATTCATACCAGAGACAATCTTCAAGATGCTGCGGATTCTCCAGCCTTGACTTTAATCTTTCTTCCCGAGGTCTCGTCTCTCTGTACCACAGGCATCCCATTCTCTTTTCATTCTTCTTGATACGTAGCTGATTTCTTGCTATCCCATCTTCTAAATCTATCTCCATCGTTTCCACCCCCCCCCCGACATCCATCATTCCTTCTTCACTCCCTCAGCCCACCTCTCTCAACTCTTTCCATCCATCATTTCACGCCACCGCCTTCGTTTGCTTATATTTCCTCATCTCCATAACCAATACTGTACACCGAGAAGTAATCAAGTGTGCATATATGTACATTCTCAGAGGACTTCGTGTATGTTCCACGAGCGTCTTTCCCAAAGGACTTCACAACTGATACATCCACAACATGAAGTCAGGCTCGCAAAAAGACAGGTCACACAAGGTCATTAAAATGCTAGTCTAAACATGTGACCTGCTCTAGCATCTTCAATGAACTCATCGTTCTCGTTTGCCTTTAGGCAAAACATTGTATTTAAAAGGATTCTCTGCTGTCATTATTCCCGAGCTGGGATAAGAGTTTCAATCTTTTAGCGTTCTCGTATCTTACTTAGAGAAAGGTTTGGATTGTCTATGTCTTAACTGGATAATTTTATTGAAAAAATTGGATTGGTTACCGTGCGATAACTTGAGAATGTCTCCACTTATTGGCTTCAAACTTTCAACGATGGTGTACCTTGGAAAAATAAACTCAAATGCAGTATAATGCGATCCTTTATCGACTACGTGGGCGAAATGTTGTCAATAAAGGGCTGCATTCTACTGCCCTCGTGTTTACTTCTCCATCGTGTCGGTATTTTATACCGTTTATCTCGACTGTATCTTATACAAAGGGATGTTCGAAATGTGCTTACCTAGAGGGAGGTTCGAAATGTAATTAAACTGTTAGGGAGGGGGCAATGTGTTACCTTATTTCTAATTTTAACCCCGTAAGCCTATTCTGTGCGAAAGAAACAGCTGTGGATGCTTTGTGGGGAGGACGAGGCTGAGGTTGAGGCAACAGTGAATGACCTCTCACTGGTGGTGCAGCGACTGAAGCATATATGGATATCGTTATTTACAACCAATGGATGATTACCGAATGCTATGACACTCAGAAAGATCTAGGATGGTTATAAACAGGGACTAAAAGATCTAGGATGGTTATAAACAGGGACTAAAAGATCTAGGATGCTTATAAAAAGGGACTAAAAGATCTAAGATGCTTATAAACAGGGACTAAAAGATCTAGAATGCTTATAAACAGGGGCTAAAATATCAAGGATGCTTATAAACAGGAACTAAATGAACTAGGATGCTTATAGACAGGAACTAAATGATCTAGGGTGCTTATACAGAGGCCTAAAAGATCTATGATGCTTATAAACAGGGACTAAAAGATCTAGGATGCTCATAAACAAGGACTAAAAGATCTAGGATGCTTATAAACAGGGGCTAAAAGATCTAGGATGCTTATAAACAAGCACTAAAAGATCTAGGATGCTTATAAACAGGGACTAAAAGATCTAGGATGCTTATAAACAGGGACTAAAAGATCTAGGATGCTTATAAACAAGGACTAAAAGATCTAGGATGCTCATAAACAGGAACTGAAAGATCTAGGATGCTTATAAACAGGGACTAAAAGATCTAGGATGCTTATAAACAAGGACTAAAAGATCTAGGATGCTTATAAACAGGAACTAAAAGATCTAGGATGCTTATAAACAGGAACTAAAAGATCAAAGATGCTTATAAACAAGGACTAAAAGATCTAGGATGCTTATAAACAAGGACTAAAAGATCTAGGATGCTTATAAACAAGGACTAAAAGATCTAGGATGCTTATAAACAAGGACTAAAAGATCTAGGATGCTTATAAACAAGGACTAAAAGATCTAGGATGCTTATAAACAGGAACTAAAAGATCAAAGATGCTTATAAACAAGGACTAAAAGATCTAGGATGCTTATAAACAAGGACTAAAAGATCTAGGATGCTTATAAACAAGGACTAAAAGATCTAGGATGCTTATAAACAAGGACTAAAAGATCTAGGATGCTTATAAACAAGGACTAAAAGATTAGGATGCTTATAAACAAGGACTAAAAGATCTAGGATGCTTATAAACAAGGACTAAAAGATCTAGGATACTTATAAACAAGGACTAAAAGATCTAGGATGCTCATAAACAAGGACTAAAAGATCTAGGATGCTTATAAACAAGGACTAAAAGATCTAGGATGCTCATAAACAAGGACTAAAAGATCTAGGATGCTTATAAACAGGAACTAAAAGATCTAAGACGCTTATAATCAGGAACTAATGAAAAATATATTTCGTGTAAAGAGCCGGAATTACCTAATCAAAATTCTATTTTTAATATATTAACAATCATCTTTGACTATCAATTCCGTATATTTCGTGCACTTTTTTTTGTAAATATATAATAAAGTAATTCTGAATATAGTTACCCAAAAGTACTTGCCAAGTTATGCTTACAGGGGTCGGACCATAGCCTCGTAGAAGACCTCTGGTGGCTATTTATTTTCACCGTTTGTTTCCCTTTTGTCCAGGCTATGAGAAATCAATGATGCACGCACACTCACTCCCCCCTGGCTTAGCGCAATTGCTTGAAGCAACAAAGCGGCCGCACTTCCCAAAGTCCCTTCACTCGTCCTCTCTCCCCAGTCCCTTCACTCGTCTGCTCTTCCCAGTCCCTTTACTCGTCTGCTCTAATCGCAGTCCCTTCACTCGTCCGCTCTCTTCTCAGTCCCTTCACTCGTCTGCTCTCTCCACAGTCCCTTCACTCGTCTGCTCTCCCCACAGTTCCTTCACTCGTCTGCTCTCCCCAGTCCCTTCACTCTTCTGCTCTAATCGCAGTCCCTTCACTCGTCCGCTCTCTCCACAGTCCCTTCACTCGTCTGCTCTCCCCACAGTTCCTTCACTAGTCCGCTCTCCATAGTCCCTTCACTCGTCCGCTCTCTCCACAGTCCCTTCACTCGTCCGCTCTCTCCACAGTCCCTACACTCGTCTGCTCTCCCCACAGTTCCTTCACTCGTCTACTCTCCCCACAGTCTCTTCACTCGTCCGCTGTTCCCACAGTCTCTTCACTCGTCCGCTGTCCCCACAGTCTCTTCACTCGCCCGCTGTCCCCACAGTCTCTTCACTCGCCCGCTGTCCCCACAGTCTCTTCACTCGCCCGCTGTCCCCACAGTCTCTTCACTCGCCCGCTGTCCCCACAGTCTCTTAACTCGCCCGCTGTCCCCACAGTCTCGTCACTCGTCCGCTGTCCCCACAGTCTCTTCACTCGCCCGCTGTCCCCACAGTCTCTTCACTCGCCCGCTGTCCCCACAGTCTCTTAACTCGCCCGCTGTCCCCACAGTCTCTTAACTCGCCCGCTGTCCCCACAGTCTCGTCACTCGTCCGCTGTCCCCACAGTCTCGTCACTCGTCCGCTGTTCCCACAGTCTCTTAACTCGCCGGCTGTCCCCACAGTCTCTTCACTTGTCCGCTATCCCCACAGTCTCGTCACTCGTCCGCTGTCCCCACAGTCTCTTAACTCGCCCGCTGTCCCCACAGTCTCTTCACTCGTCCGCTGTCCCCAGTCTCTTCACTCGCCCGCTGTCCCCACAGTCTCGTCACTCATCCGCTGTCCCCACAGTCTCTTCACTCGTCCGCTGTCCCCACAGTCTCTTCACTCGTCCGCTGTTCCCACAGTCTTCACTCGTCCGCTGTCCCCACAGTCTTCACTCGTCCGCTGTCCCCAGTCTTCACTCGTCCGCTCTCCCCACAGTCTCTTCACTCGTCCGCTGTCCCCTCAGTCCCTACACTCGTCCGCTCTCCCCTCAGTCCCTTCACTTGCAACAATCTCAGTTCACTCTTGAATTTTCCATCACCCATTTTGCTCAACCAGGCTCATTCATGCTTGACTGACAGTTACATTCTCTCTGTCTGTCCACCTCTCTCTCTCTCTCTCTTTCTCTTCCCCTCCCTCACGCACTTTTGGTGATCTCTAAATCACATGCTCAAGGTGGTAACTGAGAATGTGATTTAGAGCCCAGGATAGTTCTTGCAATTACTATTTACTGTAGCTTTATAATGTGTGTGTATATATATATATATATTTTATATTTATATATATATATATATATATATATATATATATATATATATATATATATATATATATATATATATATATATATATATATATTAATATATAAAATATATAATATATATATATATATATATATATATATATATATATTATATATAATATATATATATATATATATATATATATATATATATATATATATATATATATAATATATATATATATATATATATATATATATATATATATATATATATATATATATATATATATATATATATATATATATATATATATTATATATATATATATATATATATATATATTATTATATAATACCCAAAACTCCAATGCTGTGTTCTCTCACAAATCTAAATTAATACAATACTAACAGTTAACTCTTTCATCAATAGTAGGAAAAAAAATGAAATGGAAATGCTTACACTTTCATGAAGAAGTGCTAAACCCTAAGGAGTCTTTACAGCGCTGGATGACTGGGAGTCAAGGGAAGGATAGTTCCAATTCCTGGGAGGAGTCCTTCAAAGGCTTTAGGTACCTCCCTCTCCTTGAAGGATAAGAGTACTAACATAAGGTAACTTCGTTTTTTTTTTTTCTGATCTGTCCTCACTCCCACCTTCATTGGTTCCAGGTTCTCTAGACACCGATGGCGCCCTAAACCAGCCCAACCAGCGTTGTTGTTGTTCGTTATATTTCATGCACTCTTAATATACGACCACTCCAGATACATTATTTGTTTCTGCTACTAGGCAAAGATACCAAAGATGTAAACAGAGTCAGAATCCACTTTTTAAGTAACGCACCTAAAAGTGGAATTGAAATGCATAGAAATATCTAATGGTTAGCGGCAGCATATGCTTTAAATCAAATATAATCACTTATAACTTCGGTTCTCTGCAAACACCCTAGGGGACAAAAACACACAATGAACCATACCCAAAAACACAATATATCCGAGATCAAGCGGGATTAAAACCCGTCCATCAATTTACCATAATAATACAGAATGAGACACCCTAGGGGGAAAAAAAACACGCAATGAGCAATACCCAGCAACACAACATATCCGAGATCAAGCGGGATTAAAACCCTCTCTTTTCCTTGATTCGCCGGTACTCTCCCGGCCTGAGGTTCGTATGACACGAGATAATATAAGTGTGTTACTATCCCTAGGCTTCTGTTAGGATATAAATATATGAAGAGAGTTGTCACTACCTGCTAATGCGGAATTAAAATTCAAACTATTAGCAGAATTACTAGAACAAAGAATGAAGAGCCACAATACCGTGAGTAGAACAATACACAAATATCCCGCACATGGAGACTGAAGCTTATGACGACTTTTGGTCCGACTTGGACCATTAATTAGTCTGTGTGACTAGTTAATGGTCCAAGTCAGACCGAAACGTCGCTCAATCTTCTATATTTGGGGTATCTGTGCATTACTAACATAGTCTGCATCAGCATTTACCTTGATTAAAGTCTACCGACTGCACATTGGTCATGGCTAGTTTCTCCGGTTTAAAGTCTATATTGATTGCCAATGTGGTATTAAAGCTGCATTTAATACAAATATTAACAATAATCATAATTTTAGTAATTAAGGTTAAGTAAACATCATCACTGTACATACACATATACGCCCAATGTGTGTATATGAAATATATTTCTGTAGTGCATGTTAAGCAGAATTTTCCAGCCATTTTTGCTATTTATTCTCTAAAAATAATATTGTGTAATTAACGTGGCTCATTTACTAATAAATTTACTGATACTGTTATTTTATTCACGGCGAAGCGCTACACCCGTAAGGGGAATGAGAGGTGGATGAATCTTATTGTGGCTAGCTCTCCCAGTGGCTAACGCGTCGGTCTGGAGTTTTAAGACTCTCTGATCGCGGGTTCTAACCCCGCCCGTGGTATGGTTTGAGAGGTAATTAGGTTCGATTCCAGGAAGGCCACAACTCCAATTCCTTATATAAAGAACCCTTCAATGTGATGGTGTTAGGGGAGGGGGATATTTTATTTGTAGGAAACAGGACAATGGTTTCCTGCTACGGATCAAGCCTAGTTCGCTAGTCTCATGTTTGTAGGATTGTATAGTCCAGTGGTTTACAGCGTTGTGAATTTTCGCTACCAAAACTCTACATGATAGCGTTTTATATTCTATTACGACACTATAATACGCAGTGCTTTATATTCTACTACATTATAATACAGCTTTATACTCTACTATAATACACAGTGTTTTATACTCTACTATAAAACAGTGTTTTATACTCTCCGTACACTAAGGACAAAAAAAAAAAAACATGAATTTCACAACAGTGCCGGAAAAAAAACACTAGTTACCCCCTAGAAATTACCCATCATGTTGCACCTTAACTGTGACCAGAGTACTTATGAAGTCATCCACATAACATGTTACCATTGGCTGGTCCAGAAATGACGTCACTGACAAGCCCGTGTTATCAATGGCTGCTCCAGAAATGACGTCATATATGTGTATTACCATTGGCTGCTCGAGACACGAAGTTTTCCAAACGACAGGCTATTGGCTGCTTGCGAGATGCAGCTGACATTTTATGCGGGTAGGCTGTTCACCTTCACATTTTATACGTGAAGAATATTTCTTTTAAACAAAACTCAAGATATGTACAGGAGCCGTAAGGAATATTAAAAATTGTACTTCCCCATGATTAGTAGTATACTTGTAATAATAACAATAATAATAATAATAATAATAATAATAATAATAATAATAATAATAATAATAATAATAATAATAATAATAAAATAATAATAATAATAATAATAATAACAGTTAAAAGAAAAAAAGCCAGCAACTGGTAAGAGACATTTTTCCAATATATTTTTATGTCGATCTCTGAATTAAAAATATACACAGTACTGCTCTACCTTTTTTCCCCAAGCAACCTATTCTCGCGTCAAGTGGTAAATGCTCAAATATCGTTTCCTATTTTCCTCGTTTACCGCGTTGCCAGCCGTATCGCAACCTGATTTTCCTATCTGCTTATTTATTGATTTTATGATTTCTTCTTTTCAGATTTATGTAACCTATCCTACCCCAACTTAAAATAAATTACCTAATTTGTAAGAAAATGAAAATGTTAAAAAAAACTGACGTATAGTGATGCGTCAAAATATTAACGTTATACAATGAGCAGGGGTTGACGTGGCATATCATTCGTAAGGGCTTTTGAGCACTCATTATGATTTTGACCAGGTGATGTTGCCATTTCATACGTCAGGGTAAGGGTCTGAACAATCATCAAGGATAAGGGACTGACCACCAAAAACGAGATTGAACACCTCAAGGCTAAGGGACTGACGACCAAAGACGAGATCGACACCACTGCTCGAAGGACGCCTAAGAGGAACTGACGACAAAGCGAGACGAACTCAAGGCTAAGGGACTGATCAACGACGAGACTGTACGCTTTAAGGCTAAGGGACTGACCACCAAAGACGAGACTACACCTCAAGTCTAAGAGACTGATCACCATTAACTTACCTCTCCGCTTCTTCCACTGCCTCCATTATAACAGCCGTCTTTACATAATGTTGAAAAATGGTATAAAATACCGACAAGTTGTGAGACATAGGTGCAACTGTAGTAGTAGTAACAGTAATAACAGTAGTAGTAGTAGTAGTAGTAGTAGTACCGTCAGTAGTAACAGCAGTAGCAGCAACAACAATAGCAGCAAAAGTACTAGCATTGGCCTGCACTACAGGACAAACGTCTCGTCTATCAAGATCCCCAGGTGATGCACGTTTTTTTTATTCACCCTTAAAACAATATTCATAACATGAAACCTGGTTCTTGCCTACCAAAATTACCTGTATTTTGTAGTTTTGTTGGGATGACAGTTTATTTAAATAATTTCAATATATCCGTTTTTTAACAAATAATTCGGAACACCTTAAAGAATCAAACTCCATATTTGAATAAAGTTTGAGGTGTTCCACTCGTTATTAACATGATGTATGGAGATAAAAAAAAAAAATTATAGCCTAGTGTGTCTTGATTTTTTTTTTTTTTTTTTTTGGGGGGGGGGGTATTTGCGGAAACAAATGCGAAAAATCTGTATGGCTCATACAGTTCTTACTTTTGAATATATTCCCTTATTCGCATATAACCCGCACACTAGAGAAAGAAACTTTATGACGACATTTCGATCAGGGGGGTGGACCACTAACTAGTCTAGTCTGCATGACTACTCATTGGTTCCAGCCGGACCGAAACGTTATTATGTACTGTAGATTATGTACTGTTCCAGTCACGGTATTGTGCCCTATTAATTCTTTACACACTACCTATTGTGCGATTTAAACCCACTGTGCCATACGCGATCCCCTACGGATTTTGCGATTCCCATTCAATACAATAGCGCGGAATTAACTCACCCCTGATACTAACTGCCTCATTTAAAATACGTGAAGTGTACGCGCCGACTTGGTTAAAACCGTATACACATTTAAATTAGGAACTTGAGCACTCCATTTAATGTGTAACACAAGGGACAGGTTAAAATTAGAAATCTAATGAGCATGTCATGTTTTTAGTCGAAGTATTTCAAACAAACCGGAATGCCCTACAAACCGATCGATTCGAATTTTTTGAGTCATTTAATTGATCCATATACACACATAAATTTTATATATATATATATATATATATATATATATATATATATATATATAATATATATATATATATATATATATATATATATATATATATATATATATATTAGAATGTTACACAATTTTTTGGCACAATAACATATCTTTACGTAATCTTGCTAAAGTAAGCGAAATATAACTTCGCTCAATCCTACAGAGTATATCTCAAGTCAGCAATGATTTACTAACAAAAAAATAATTAATGATCAGACTTGACTGAAATCACTGGAAGAGCAGTGTACCTGCACCACTTGCGCGGCGATATCATCGTTGCATTTTAAGCCAATACCACAAACTTTGTGTAAAAAAACACGTCAAACATTTATGAAATTGTGAAGCAAGTTTTATCAATTTAATTTTGCCATCAAACTGTATAGTGCAAACATAAACGCCTACATAACCCTTTTCTAAACACATGAAGTTTTGCATTCGTTATACAAAAAATTTGTTGGCTAGCCTAATGTCTTATATACAAAGAGGCATGTACATGTACACAGTTTACCTCAGTCCTTATCTGACGGATTAAAGTACAGGTGATTTGCAGCCTTAATAAACCTTGTGTAGTCGACCGGCTTAAAACCTAAATCTACCCACATAATGTTAGGTAAAAGGACACGTGCAACTAATACGATATTTTATTGTGGCAACGTTTCGCTCTCCAAGAGTTTCGTCAATTCGAGTGAGGTGTAAGGCATAATATGCTTTGCACCTCACTATAATACTATGTATACCGTCTGTGTCCATGTATTGTTTGTAACAGCTTGACAAAGCTCCTGGAGAGCGAAACGTTTGCCACAACAAAAAAAGTCGCATTAGTTGCACGTGTGTCCGTTTACCTAACATATAGTCGGTAATTCTATCAACATTAATACAATCACCAATAATGTCTAACACAGGATAGAGTAGGGACACCGAGAATTGTTTAACTAATGTATGTACAGTGCACCGTTTCCGTTAATTCCTATCTTAGGTGAATTAACGAATCTTTGATATATTAATTTCATTATTAACTACACAATTCTTGAATTTAAACATTTATTTCTCTTCTTTTGTTTTGTTAAGAAATTTCATTTTAACATTACCGCTTTCCCTCGTTTTCTTAAATACATCTGATTGAATTAATTTAACATTTTTTTTCCAGTCAAACTCGCCTACACATTTAAATTTACTACGCTGTGATGGGATATCCATCCTGTTTTCGAAACTTTAGTCAGTTCTCAACATCCGTACCACATCCATGCACATTCAAATAACTTTTTTTTTTTGCCCTTGAAGAAATTACAGTGAGGAAATAATGAGTAGCAGATAATTCATTTTGGATTTTAGATGCCTTCTACGAATCTTTTGGCTACAGAGAAAGGATTCTAACCCTCTTAATGAAACTGATAAGAATGCATTACACGATTACGAACCATTAAGAAAAATGTGAATATTAAATTTACAGGTTTGTAAAATTTACCCCCATTTTTAGTGTTCTTGAGATACAAAAAGAGAAAGAAAGATTCTGTCAAACTGTAAAACGTTCAACAAGCTCTCTCTCTGACAGGACTGTATTGCCTCCCAGATAATTAATTTTATTAATAATGCTGTTAAAGGGTGTAGGTCAGACAGTATATATGAAAAGCTGTTTCCATGACACTAACGAGCGTTTAACTGTCTCCATAATTTTTAGTTAATGACCTTAGATGATTTAAGTCCAGTTGTACGGGAGGCTGTTTCACCTATCTATCATCTTTTTGTGCTGTTTCTGAGGCATTTATTGGGAAGATAGTTAATGAATGTTATGGTTTCTGGTGTTACAAGATAGGTAAGGTGGCGGGATAGTGTCGAAGTTATTTTGGCCGTAGTCGAGTTACGAGTTTTTCTACTCCTAGAGCCCGGCCTTGGGCCAGGCTCGAAGCACAAAGCACTTTACTAGAGGAAGATCACCAGTTCCTTGGATTTAGAGCCATTTACCAGCATTAAGGTATCATCCTTGAAGAGAGCAGCCGGTGTTGTTGATGCCTGACCAATATAATAACATAACATGGTGGCCCCTGGAACCCAGGCTCCGCCCTCCCAGACTCTGAATTTATTGCTATATGCAAATCCTCTCAAATACCCTTGTTTTCCAGACAGATGCTTCAGTGCCAAATTTGCCAAACGAGGTCGGTAAATTACAAAAAAAATACAGACACGATGTAGCATTTGCTACAAAACATCGTAGATAGATCACCATCAACATGGTAATTAAAGTACTCGTACTTAGACAAACATGCACGCGCACACGTGGAATCTAAGCAGGTAGCTATCCATGACACTGTATACTGCATATGTCAGTGTTACATTAGAGTAAGCAGCACAAGTATGGAACCCACAACTGATCAAGAATGTCATTACAAAAAAAATATAAGCTGGAACTGACAGGATGGATTGGGACAGACTGAGAGAAGGAAAACAGGACACAAGGGCACAGCTGGACGTTCAAAACACCGATGACCCAAAGGGATGTTACGAAGTATTTCTTCAGCCTTGGAGTTGCCAAAGGAAGTGGAACGACCAAGCGAGTGGAGTTAGTCCAACAGAGTTTAGCAAGTCGAGGGAGCCACAAGTGCGGGTAGGCGATTCCTGAGGAACGGCACCAAATCACTAACTATTTAAGAGTCAATTAATGCAAGTTGGAAATTTGTGTGAAGACGCTGCAAGCCACTGATAACGCTATATGTGGAAGATTATAAGGAACTGAAAAAAAGACTAACAATAGGAATAATGAAGAAAACTGGCAGGATCTTTGGCAGGATGGAAGCGTGTGGTGGCAAGGTGCTACCTCAGAAGTGTGGTGGCATGGTGCTACCTCAGAAGTGTGTGGTGGTATGGTGCTACCTCAGAAGTGTGTGGTGGCATGGTGCTACCTCAGAAGTGTGGTGGCATGGTGCTACCTCAGAAGTGTGTGGTGGCATGGTGCCACCTCAGAAGTGTGGTGGCATGGTAGGTCATCTATTTCTTGTCAGGTCACAAGCAGGACCTGCCTATCAATGTGTTAATCTGCCACACCCTGGTCGTGTCATAAAGGTGTCAAAAACTGTAGAATATCCCAAGACCTGGCCGCCTCAGGTCCTAGTGTTCGAGAAGGCGACATTGAGCAGGGGCTGGTAATGACTTTGGAGAAGCCCATCCTTTGTGTAAAGCACATGTGTTGTGCCCCCATGGAGGGTGATCCCCGAAGCCTGGAATTAAGGGAGGTACATGGAGACCCATGTAAGTCCAAGGAAACAGTTAAGAGGGAGAATTCTGCTACTGCCTGTGTGTAGAGCAAAGGACTAACAGAGGACTGTACTCTGGCTGGGCAAGAGACTTGGAGGTTATGTGAGAGAGCTTGGGGCTCTGCTGTGGAGACTTTGGGTTGAGTACTGGCTGGTACCCGTGCTCGTGCCGTGTGGGTCTTGGGACCTGTGTCTAGAGGTTGACTGAGTTACTGAGGTGAATTGTTCTACCAACTTATATTATAAGTTATATTCACTTTTGTCAGCTAAATTGTATTCCTGTCTCAACTTGTGTACAATCCCCATTTATCTTAATATCCAAACCAGTTCTCCCTTCCCCAAATATATTACTGTACAAGGAGTTAATAATAAATCTGTATGTGAATGAAATAGTATACTCGTCTTCCCCATCTATATCTTATATCTTACATTTATTTGCTCTTTATTTTATTATTTTATTTATAAGAAGTGAGAGGGGAGGGAGGTAAGGTAGTGAGAGTGTAGTGTTAATGAGAGATGGTGGTATAGTCACCAGTAACCCTCACATTACCTCCCCTCCTATCACTACCTTCACTCCTCATACTCACTTCCATTACTCTATTATTCTCCTTATTATTATTACCCAGATCTTCGTTACCCCCTATATGACAATGGTGCCACCTCAGAAGCGTGTGGTGGCATGGTGCAACATCATACCTTTTTTTTTTCAACCTATTTTAAAAAATCCATAAAACCCAGCAATGGAGCAAACTACATCAGGATTTTCCCATATAAATTCCGGGAGAAGAGCTAAGCCCATATAGTATATCTGAGGTAATTAAGCCGGCTCCAATTATTTAAGAACCCTTCACCCTCCCCCTTCATCCTTGAGGGAAAATCGGAGTAAAATATGATACAAGAGAGGTGAATGAAATGAGAATCTCCCCGTGTTGTGAAAGCAACAGATAGTGTAGTGTTGCAAAAACACGGCACCAGATGGGGTTATCGACAAAAAGAAAATTTGGACACTGGTGCGGAATGTATGTTGCTGAAGACTTGCAACTGCAAGGATGCTGGTTAGGGTGTCCGTACTCACACAAGGATGCCGGTTAGGTTGTCCATACTCCTTACACAAGGACGCTGGTTAGGTAGTTCGTACTCCTTACACAAGGACGCTGGTTAGGTTGTCCGTACTCCTTACATAAGGACGCTGGTTAGGTTGTCCGTACTCCTTACATAAGGACGCTGGTTAGGTTGTCCGTACTCCTTACACAAGGACGCTGGTTAGGTTATCCATACTCCTTACACAAGGACGCTGGTTAGGTTGTCAGTACTCCTTACACAAGGATACTGGTTAAGTTGACAGTCCTCCTGCTGATTCCGTTGGTAGTACTCCTTACACAAGAACGCCAGTTCGCTCCCCAGTACTCTATGCAATCACAATTGCAATATAACAAGCACTGAATAAGGTACAATAAAATATGCCTAGTAAAACAAGAAGTCTAAGGCACAAATGGCAGAGGAAAATAAAAACTAGATAATTCATGGATTTTATTGAAAGACACGTTTTGCCACTTGCGGTTTTATTAATCAGTGGGTATTAACATATCCCTACTTACACGAAATACAAGTGAAAGACAACATGCACAGAACGCAGAATTCTGAGGAGTGGCAAAGACAAAGAAGCCACGAAAAGAACGCAGAATTCAGTGGCAAACAAAAGACGCCACGAAAAGAACGCAGGATTCAGAGTTGCAAGAAAAGACGCCACGAAAAGAACGCAGAATTCAGTGAAGTGGCAAAGGACGAGACGCCCATCTTACCAATTTGTGGCAATCAGGAGTAATTGGAGTCTTATTACAGATAGCAGAGGCCTCGCCTGGAGCGAAATTGAGAGGGTAATTGAGTCAGAAGAGAACATCAACTGAGGATGACTGATATAGAGGCTGGAGATATAGGATGGAAATATTTGGAAACGTCTAAGTGAGATCTTGAAAAATCAAGATGACAGAGCTAGGCTACAGGGCACGCAAAAGAGAAAACTGTGAAGTTGCAGGAGTAAGCCGATACAAAATAGTTTTAAGTGGGCAAAAACTGGAACACATAATGAGCGTGACAACAAAAGAGCAGCAGTAGTAAAGGGTATTTTATTATTATAATTAAAATCAAGCGCTAAACCTACTAGGCTCATACAGCATGTAGAGGGTACGATGTTTACAGATGATGAAAGGGAAAACCAGCGAGAAATCTGCTATCTTTTTACTAGCAAAATAGAGGGAGGAGATAAACGAACAAGGGAGAAAGAGGTACGTGATTTATTGATACCCATGGCAAAAATTTAAATAAAACAAATGGATTTGCTTTTTAGAGTTCGTATGTGTCGGATAGATGCTGCCCCTTTAAGGTCTTTTTTCATCAGTGGTTAGGTTAGGTAAGGTTCGTCAGGTAACAGGACAAGTGTTTCCTGACGCGGGTCTTAGATGATGACCCGCCGTTGGAGCTTTTGGTCATCTGACTGAGCCTTCCACTGGCTTACCGGTAGTGCACCCCTTTAAAAATTATGGTCATAGTTACAACCATTTGGGATCAGTGGTACGAGACCATTTTTCCGATAAGGTAAAGTTCAGGCCATCAGACCGCCTCAATAGGCGGGTTTTTTTTTTTAACACGTTTCCCACCAAAGCAGGGTGACCCAAAAAGAAAGAAAAACCTACAAAGAAAGAAAAAACTTACATCATCATTCAACACTTTCACTATCACTCATACCTAATCACTGTCTTTGCAGAGGCGCTCAGATACGACAGTTTACATGTCCCTCCAAACTGACAATATCCCAAACCCCTCCTTTAAAGTGTAGGCATTGTACTTCCCATTTCCAGGACTCAAGTCCGTCTAACCGGCTTCCTTGAATCCCTTCACTGTTAGGCAACAAGATAACCCTGCTACTGTACCTGAATGCATTTTAGCACTGGATTGATTCCCTTGAAATACTAGCGTACGTCGTCACTGCCATTACGTTGGTTGGCCAGGTTTCAATGGGACATGTTTACCAGGTCATAAGCTTTTTTTCGCGCTAATTGTCTAGTTTACCATTTTGTAATTTGATGATTAATTTGTAAATGATGGATGATCCACGAAAAGATCTCTTCTCCATGTCGATATTTTCAATCAGTCGATTACTGCTAAATTCAGTTAACTGCAACCAGCCTCGTTCCTGCTGCACCTGTTTCCTGAATCTCGCTTATATTATGCGACTTGGGTGAGGAGGTGGCCTGTGCATATCCTGTATCACTTCTTTCACCTACTGCCGTGGCCTGTGTATAATATCCTGTATCCCTTCTCTTTCACCTATTGTCGTTGCCTGTCATAGTACTGTCGGTTGCCCCACCTTCGCCTGTACTCCTACATAGCATCCTACCGAAAGTGACGGCACCATTGAACGGCTCGTCTGACACAGACCTGTGTATGGTTGTTTCTGACAAATAAACAAACAACTTTGCTCCATATATATATATATATATATATATATATATAATATATATATATATATATATATATATATATTATATATATATATATTATGGAGCAAAGTTGTTTGTTTATATATATAATATATAAATATTAAAATAAAATAAAATACGACTCGAAGAATGCTTAATGTTCACTTAAAATCTTCCTCTTCCGTGCCTCAGTTTGAATACGCCTTTCTGCCTTCTACCCCTGTGTTGAATTCAATATTAATGACTAATTCTCATGCGAGAACTTTAAGTGAGCGTTGATGAATCAGCGCCCAGCCAGCGCCCTGCCCGCCCCTTGATGTGGTAGCCGCTTTCTCTTCCACTTCTCTTCTCTCTATTCTTCCTCCTCCTCTATCTTCCTACTCTCTTATTCCTCCTCTTTTCTCTTCCCCCTACTCTCTTCTTCCTCCTCTTTTCTCTTCCTCCTACTCTCTTCTTCCTCCTCCTCGTCTTCCTCCCTTCTCTCGTCTCCCCCTGCTGCTGTTATTATGAAGTCAATTTTATCTGAATTATGCATTGCTTGAAGATCGAGCCCATGTTTTCATTGCTTGGAGAATGCCTACATCGATGTTTTTGTTTTCCTTACAGGTTTTAATGACTGCTTTTACTTAAATCTGTCGACAAACATCCAGTGACTCGCTATTCGAGGGCGAGGCGCGGCTAAGCCCTGGATACGAACCCTGGACTTTGCAGTTACGAGATGGCCATGATGAACAATATACGCCAGAGCACCGCTCGCGAATTTAGAATTTCTAGTTGTAATAGACTTTAAACCAAATTTGATTATCACTCACTGTATAGCAACTGATCACCGAAATATCATTCGCCTTTTGAATAATTGCCTCGCTGGCAAAATGATGTCACTGGAATACTGATTATGATAAATAGCGAGGCAATATGATGTCACTGGAATACTGATTATGATAAATAAGACACGCACGCAATACCTGGGAATATTTATTGCCGAAACGTTTTGCGAATGTATCTTATTTATCAACATGTCGGCATTGTAAACCGTCAATATAAATTACTGCACCTCGATAATTGAATTATCAACAGAAATACTGGGGCTCTGGTGAGGGCTGGTGATGCTTGACCATGTTCCGTTCACAGGGAACAACTCTATCTGCTCTTCAATGCTGTCACTGCTGCATTCAAGTGACCTGGTAAACATGATAGCCTACACATTTTTTATTTGTTTACCAGAGCTAGGGCAGACTAAGGTGAAATTTGATGTAGCCGACTGTAAAGGCAAATTATATATTTTGGGAAATTTTGAGTGGACATCTAGGCTAGTACAAATGGGAAGCCGTCCGTCTCGTGCTGAGCAGACCGAGGATCAAACCTCCTCCACGTCTTGCGCAGAATGACCCACATGGGTTTAGCACTTAACATGAATTATATTATTATTATTATTATTATTGTTATTATTATTTCAAAAGTCAGTCTGAAAGGAAGTCTCCTTGAGTGGTTATTATACAGGTGATATGCAGCCTCAATAACCCTCGTATCGTCGTTAAATTTTAATCATAATAAATCAAGTAAATATACCTATCAGGGCACACTGTATATACACCAAGATGTGCATCTCCATGTATATACTCACTTTATTCCCCATGTTGGGGGTTACAGTACTCTGAACTGGTGATGTACCTCAAGCCTTGTGCAGTCGATAGGCTCTAAACCTAACTTAATTATTACCTTCAAGGTGGAGCATTAAACCCGTAGGGGTCATATAGACCGGTCTTAGGAAATGAGAGGCAATCAAACTTATTCCAAGGATGGGGAGGGTGGGGGTATGGTGTCTTATTCTTAACATCAATGCCGATTATAGAAATAAGACTGAAACAGAGTTGATTATGGTAAGATTGAAAAATAAATACCGGAACGGAGTCTAAAACAAACTCTAATCATTCAATAGAGCGTAAAACTAACGCGAGAGACCTAGGAATGACTGTCAGATAGTGACACAACAGTGTCACTATCTGACAAACTTTAGGTCGTGATAGCGACACAACAGTGTCACTATCACAACCGAAAGGAAAATGACAGAACCTTCAAAACAAGGCATGCCAAACCAGTGATGACACTTCTTCAAGTCACTTGTTATCTCCAGGCTGGAGTACTCCTGTACTTAACAGGTCCGTTCAAGGCAGGCGAAACTGCAGACCTGGAGTATATGCACAGAACCTTCACTGCTCGCACAGATTTAGTTAAACACCTAAATTATGAGAACATTTGAAGTTCCTCAATCCGGACTCCTTCGAACGCAGGCGAAAGAGGTAAATAAGCTGTAGCCTTGCCGGTATTGTCCCGACCCGGGTCTTTTCCAGATGGTGACCCGGCGAAGGCAGGTACATTAGAATCTACACCCGGAACATTCTGGAAGAATTGGTCTCAAATCTGTACACACAAATCATTCCCCATGAAAGTAAGAGGCTTGGCAGACGGTGTTCAATACCCCTCCCCTCCCATATATGAAAAGAAAATGAGCAGTAAGTACACTAAGGGAAAACTCCGTGTGAAGGGACCAACACTTTTCAGTACCCTCTATTCATACATAAAGGACATTACCAACAGACTCCCGGCTACTTCAAGAAGGAAATGAACAAGTTTCTCAAGTCAGTGCCTGACCAGCATGGCTGCGGTGCTTACGTTGGACTTCATGCGGCTAGCACCAACACCCTGGTTGATCAGACCATCCACCGGGAGGCCTGGGCTGGGACAGAGCGTTGATCCATGGAACACTCTCCTAGGAACTGATTAGCGTTCAGCCCTTGAGCCTTAATAAAAATAAGTGTTCGACCATAAATAATAATGCGAAAACAATCCTTACCTAAATGTGCTCAGTCAGCTCCAGCCACGCTAGGAAATGTTCATGAGTAACTTTAAATACAGATTGGACGGGCACACACGAGTCGATGTGAGTTGAACCTGCTGAACATGAGCCAATAGGCTTATTGCAGCATTCCTTCACTCTTGTAATCTAGTCTGAATAAGCAACCACCACAGGATTTCTACGTACAAGCTCACAGACGGACATACTGTAGAGCGGCTTCTTACACTTCTTGCTGAACATTCGCCAATATCGATAATAATGTCGGGAAAACTAGGTGAGTTTCTAGGTTCCACATCATTAATAATGTACCGATATTATTTTTCGGGATAACAAGGCGTGAGAGAGTTCCATGCTGATAACTGTTAGCATGGAACCTAACCTCGCGCTTAGTTGTGTCTATAATATGGACAAAATTAGACGTGACACTAGGCTCCACACTGATAATATTACATATATAGAAAACTAGACGTGATGTTAGGCTCCACACTGGCAGTAATATAGACACAACTAGGCGCAGGTGTTAGGTCCTAGATTGTCAGGTACACAGTGTGCATAAGACCAGACTCAGGGTTCACCTAGTGGTCCCAAACCGTTCCATCCCGAACCTCTCGAGACCACAATAAGCACAACATCTGTTTTGCCATACCTCTCCAGAGAGGCTCCTTAGCGCCGAAGGGTCTTGATCCAGGAAATCGGACGGACCTCCCACTTTCTTTAGTTTCATTGCCTTCCATTACACCAGGCACTATATGATCCCTACGGGTTTAGCGCTCCCCATTAGTGTAACAATAATAATAATAATTATGATAATAATAATGTTGGCATATAAATATTTTTAAAATATGTACAATCACTCAAGCAAACTCTTCCCTTCTCCTCTCCCCTCTCTTCCTCGCCTTCCCCTCTCATCTCTCCTCTTCCCCATTCATTCCCTCGCCTCTCCCCTTCCCGTCCCTCCCCTCCGATCCCCTCCCTACCCTTCCTTCACCGAAGAATTTTTCACCCGAAGGCCGCAGACAACAGCGTTACTCTTGCTACCAAAAGGGCGACGCTGATGACAAATGGAGGAGGAACTTCACGCTCCCCAAAACAGCTATTGTCAGCCTCTCTGGTGATGGATTAACCCAGCCCACCACACCTGATGGAAAGGGTTTCAGCAAGGTGGAAGAACATGATGAGATGGTGGAAAACTAGGCGCAAATGCAGTATATAATGCGATCCTTTACTGACTACGCTTCACTCACACAGGTGGCGAAATCAAGTTACAAAAACATAATTCTTTGTTACTTGATAAAGCCCGTTGTGTGGGTGAAACGTAGTCGGTAAAGGATCGCATTATACTGCATTGGTGTCTATGCCATTTATCTCCAAGATGTGATAGTACATGACCATTTATTTGCCTTAATGTCATACAATACCGACAAGTTCAGAAATTATGACATGTGTGAAACACGTGAATCTTTGTTGACGATCTGGCTTTTTCAATTTTATGCAGGGGCGAGTATTATACTTGAGACAGAGTAAGTGGAGAGATAAGTGGAAGGTGCTCAGTCCCTTAGCCGTGACGGAAACTGTTCAGTCCCTTAACGCTGATAGGTGTTCAGACGCTTAGAGTTGATGCGTTCAATCCCTTAGGACTGATATAGGTGTTTAATCCCCAAACCTCGACAAAAAGTGCTTAATACCTCAGTCTTAATAGGTGTTCACTCCCTTAGTCTTGACAGGTGTTCAGTCCCTTAACCTTGATAGAAAGTGTTCAGTCCCTCAGTTTAGATTGGTGTTCAGTCCCTCAGTTTTGTTAGGTGTTCAGCCCCTTAGCCTTGTTAGCAGCTCTAGAATTTCTTTGACAGTTGCAATTTTTTTCCCCCGAGAATACGACAGACAACCAACTAAACCCAGACTTTCTGCAAGAGGCAACGAATGGCTCACATAATTCACACCAACCAACTAGAAGCCAACGATCGCGTGACGCTGACCAGGGTCACTGCTAGAGGCAACGATTGGCTCAGATAATCCAGAGCATCAACCAATCAGAAACCAGCGATCGTGTGACGCCAGCCAGAGAGGCTAGCACACAAAGTGATATGTGAGCCAACAATAACAGGACCACCAAACGATCGCGGAAGTCGTTTGGTTAATTTTATGTAGTTTGCGACCAAACTGGGGTATCAAGTGTTTTTTGGGGGCACAGCTATTTAGACTCCAACGAGCAATTTTGAATTAAATATTGCTATGTTGGGAGAGTTCCAGAATTTACTTGTGGACAAGTTAAATTAGTCGTCTTTATACATGTCACAGGGGGTTGATAGTCCCAGGTAATTTAGCTCAATTAACTTCTCTCACTTTTGTTTACCGTAATGATGATTCTGGTTACTGATGCATGTGCCTGTGTTTGTTTTATTACCAATTTGTAATTACCTATTTGAGTTCAGGGGGAAGGGAAGAAAATGAACTCATAGCCCCGTGTGTGTGTGTCTCAAGGACGTTATGGAGAATCTAGATTACGTTAAGATCCCATTAAATTTGATATTCTAGTGCTTTCATCAGCTTATGACTTTCAACATTTCATCTTCTGAGTGGGTAAATATGTGGACAAATCGAGTGCCGCACAGCAGGGAGTGAACTGTGCCACACCATCCCCATTCACAGCTGTGACTGACACATCAAGCTTAACACTATACATCTTAGTCAATGAAACTGAACATCATTTATATCAGTGAATGACACTTTACACTACAGAATGACACTCTACACTACTGAATTATAACCTTAATTTTTAAAGGGGGTGGACCTGTAGGCTAGAGGAAGGCCTCGGTCAGATGACCAAAAGCTCCACCTGAGGGTCATCATATGACTAAGACCAGAGTCAGGAAACACCTGTCCTGTTTCCTGACAAATCATACCTTATATAACCTACACTACTGAATGACCCTGTACACACTCGGTGCCACTGCATCACTCTATGATCTTGTACACAATATACACTATTGACACTACAGCCAAGTCTGTACGCATTTGTACACTCAAAAAAATCAGAAATAATATACAACCGTGTGCTTGATTTACTTAGCAATTCAGCTAAGTTGGGGAGGTAATCAATTAAGTGCCCGACGACATTATCGTAACATATCTGAGATCTTTCCTCAATTATAAGAGCTCAAACAGTATAATACCAACGCTCCAACAATTCACGTCCTTGACAAACACTGGAAAAATCACCACTGCAGCTGCACTTGTCGCAAGAAAAAAGAAAAAAAAAAAAGGTAGGAATGGAGCTTAGCCGTGCAGATAAATTCACGGAGTTAATGTTAATAAGAGTGTTAAGCCATTCGTTCTTCCTGGACGGGAAATAATCGCAGCGTAGTTACCGCCCAGCAGAAAATAGTTGAAGTCCTCTCCTACCTCTCCCCCTAAAAAAAAAAAAATAAAACAGGCTAAAGCATCACTCCAATTGCGTCAGTATTTATATTTACATCCGTATATGTTACATCGTTTAATGCAAAGGTTTTAATCGCCTTTCCTCTGTTTTTGACTATGTTCTTTAAAAACAAAATTGAACAAAAATGCGTTCCACTCAACTTTCACTGCTCTACAATGAAGAAACGACGTAGATGTAGAGGAGGGTTGTACTGGGACGTTTCGCTACATGCTCAGTTTTGTGTAGAGCTTTATCTAGTTAATGACTCAATAAAGCTCTACACAAGGAGAGACGTTCTTCCAATAACAGTTTGTTGAGTGCCTGTATTTTTATCTTCATTACTGCCAGCAGTACACCACTGTAATCCTTTCTCTTCATAACGTAAATAAATGCACGCTGCTAAATTAATAATTATTACATAGGTACTACGGTACTGATATCTGTGTTCTAAGTCAGGTAGGTCCTTTAATGCCGGCGAAGGGCTCTTGATCACTGAGCCTGCAGCTACCATTCCACTCCTAGGATTAACCCTTGTTACGTCTTACTCCCCAGGTGCCGTATGACCCCTACGGATTTATCGCACCCCTTCAATACAGTAATATAATTGTGAAATGTTTCAGCCAAGGGTGATCAAGTCCGCCAGAAGGCGTGCTGAGAAGCGATGAGTAATGGCTTAGCATGGATTACAACCATCAATTCATCAATAACGACAAGGATCTGAATATAATGATAGTGATGACAAGCGAACACAACTAATCTCTCTTTCTCACACACACAGAATCCTCCCCAATCACCCTGTTCCCGTCCCTTCCGTCTTCGCTTACACTTTTTCCTTCCTGAATCACCTCCTCCCTCCCCACCTAAAAGTTATATCTGCCATTAGAAACTTGAACCCTAACAAGCAACACAATTTACATATATACATACATACTGCGTGCACACACACACACACACACACACACACACACACAACACACACACACACACACACACACACACACACAGTATGTAACAACAAAATGCAAGGAGGCAGTGGAAAGGTTTATTCCCAAGGGCAACAATAACAACGGGAAGACCAGAACGAGCCCCTGGTTTACCCGACGGTGTAAGGAGGCAAAAACAAAGTGCAATAGAGAATGAAAAAAGTACAGAAGGCAGAGAACACACGAAAATAGGGAGATCAGTCGCAGAGCCAGGAATGAGTACGCACAGGTAAGGAGGGAGGCCCAGCGACAGTATGAAAATGACATAGCATCGAGAATCAAGACTGACCCGAAACTGTTGTATAGCCACATCAGGAGGAAGACAACAGTCAAAGACCAGGTGATCAGATTAAGGACAGAAGGTGAAGAACTCACAAGAAATGATCAGGAGGTATGTGAGGAGCTGAACAGGAGATTTAAGGAAGTTTTTACAGTAGAGACAGGAAGGGCTGTGGGAAGACAGCACAGAAGGGAACATCAAGAGGGAATATACCAACAAGTGTTGGATGACATACGAACAACTGAGGAGGAGGTGAAGAAGCTCTTAAGTGACCTTGACACCTCAAAGGCGATGGGACCGGACAACATCTCCCCATGGGTCCTTAGAGAAGGAGCAGAGATGCTGTGCGTGCCTCTAACCACAATCTTCAACACATCCCTTGAAACTGGGCAACTACCTGAGAAATGGAAGACAGCTGATGTAGTCCCCATATTTAAGAAAGGAAACAGAAACGAGGCACTAAACTACAGACCTGTGTCTCTGACATGTATCGTGTGCAAAGTCATGGAGAAGATTATCAGGAGGAGAGTGGTCGAACACCTGGAAAGGAACAAGATTATAAATGAAAACCAGCATGGGTTCATGGAAGGCAAATCTTGTATCACAACCTCCTGGAGTTTTATGACAAGGTAACAGAAGTAAGACACGGAGAGAGGGTGGGGTAGACTGCGTTTTCCTAGACTGCAGGAAGGCCTTTGACACAGTTCCCCACAAGAGATTAGTGCAGAAGCTGGAGGATCAGGCGCACGTAAAAGGGAGGGCACTGCAATGGATAAGGGAATACCTGACAGGGAGGCAGCAACGAGTCATGTACGTGAAGAGGTATCACAGTGGGCGCCTGTTACGAGCGGGGTCCCACAGGGGTCAGTTCTAGGACCAGTGCTATTTTTGATATATGTGAACGACATGATGGAAGGAATAGACTCTGAAGTGTCCCTGTTCGCAGATGACGTGAAGTTGATGAGAAGAATTAAATCGGACGAGGATGAGGCAGGACTGCAAAGAGACCTGGACAGGCTGGACATGTGGTCCAGCAACTGGCTTCTCGAATTCAATCCAGCCAAATGCAAAGTCATGAAGATTGGGGAGGGGCAAAGAAGACCGCAGACAGAGTATAGGCTAGGTGGACAAAGACTACAGACCTCACTTAGGGAGAAAGACCTTGGGGTGACCATAAACACCGAGCACATCACCGGAGGCACACATCAACCAAATAACCGCTGCAGCATACGGGCGCCTGGCAAACCTGAGAATAGCGTTCCGATACCTTAATAAGGAATCGTTCAAGACACTGTACACTGTGTATGTTAGGCCCATACTGGAGTATGCAGCACCAGTCTGGAACCCACACCTGGTCAAGCACGTCAAGAAGTTAGAGAAAGTACAAAGGTTTGCAACAAGGCTAGTCCCAGAGCTCAAGGGAATGTCGTACGAGGAAAGGTTAAGGGAAATCGGACTGACGACACTGGAGGACAGAAGGGTCAGGGGAGACATGATAACGACATACAAGATACTGCGGGGAATAGACAAGGTGGACAGAGATAGGATGTTCCAGAGAGGGGACACAGGGACAAGGGGTCACAACTGGAAGCTGAAGACTCAGAAGAGTCACAGGGACGTTAGGAAGTATTTCTTCAGTCATAGAGTTGTCAGCAAGTGGAATAGCCTAGCAAGTGAAGTAGTGGAGGCAGGAACCATACATAGTTTTAAGAAGAGGTATGACAAAGCTCAGGAAGCAGAGAGAGAGAGGATCCAGTAGCGATCAGTGAAGAGGCGGGGCCAGGAGCTGAGTCTCGACCCCTGCAACCACAATTAGGTGAGTACACACACACACACACTTCGTTTGTTTTCCTTCCGATCTATATTTTTAAATTCACACTTCTTTATCATTTACTTCCTTATTTCCTATCTTTCCTCTTGCTCCTCCCATCCCTTTCCACTCCCGTCCCCCTTCCATCATCTTCCTCTCCATCCCCCTCTTCATGTGCACATGTTTGTTCTCGCCTCCCTCTTCTCCTTCGGGTAATTAACCTTGCAGGTTAATTGCTTTAGAGCTCCCAGGAAGTTACTTAGTATTGAGAGTGCTGTGGAGGGGTATACCTAAAGTATACCTGGAGGGGTTTCGGGGGTCAACGCTCCCACGGCCCGGTCTGTGACTAGGCCTCGAAACTCAAGATGGAAACCTTACATGGATACATGCAAAAGAATTATAACTTGGATAGGCTACACACTTGTGCATCAATCGGTCATCTTTATCCTGGAAATATTTCGCTAGCCAGTGGCTTCTTCAGTTCAGTGCATTGAAACAGTGGAAGATGAGAAGGAATTTTCAGGGAATCAGTCCCTGTCAATGTGTTCACATCATTAATCATGATTAATGAGAGACTGAGGGAGTGATTACTAAAACTCTCCTCATTTCCCACTGTTTCTCTGCACTGGACTGAAGAAACCACTGGCTGGCGAAACATTTCCGGAATAAAGATACCCCAAGTGTGGCACAAGTATCTCATTTATCAACCTGTTGGTTTTTTAAACCATTCATTCAAAGAATTAAAACTTACTGAAAAGAATCACGGATGTTTTAACAGAGAATAAAACATAGCAAGAATAATTTAGCACGCACAATTTTACAAGCCAAAATAAGTACGGACTGACGTATTCTTTCAGAGTTTCTATGCTTGAGAATCAGTGTAACTTGGCGACGATGTTAGTATTTACTGCCACTGCGTGACTAAGTAATTATTTGTAATCAAGGGGGAAGCGCTAAACCCGTAGGATTATACAGCGCCTGAGAGGGCGATGTGGAAGGTATTCAGGTTTAATTCAGGGAACTGGAGAACAGATCCAATTCCCAAGATCAAGAGCCCTTCACCAGCATCAGGGAACCTTCCTAGAGGGGCCACTGCATGAGTTCCGGGTTTCAAAATGTACTATTTATACTCTGTATGGCTCCTATGGGTTTAACTCTTCCCTGTGAGCATATTTTACGAAAAATATATATGAATTATGCTTTTAAAACTTAAATTGTAAATGTTTCATGAGAAATTTTCAAAATTCTACGTCCATTCGCCTTTTTCACTCTCACTATCTCTCTCTCTGTGTGCTTCCTGGAAACGAAATCAGCAACCAAGAATACCTTTTATGTGTATTAATGACCTGTCCTTTGAAAATTATCCCCAGATCTATACATTATTTCATGATCTTATTGCATATGTCGTGCCGAATATGTAAAACTGGTCAATTAGCAAGAACTCCTTTAAAATTAAGTCCTTTCTAAAATTTTCTCTTATACGTTTAAAGATATATTTTTTTCATTAATGTTAATGTAAAAATTTTTAATTTTGCTCCAAAAGAATCTTAGAAAACTTACCTAACCTTATTATAACAAGAACAATTTATTTTAGCCTAACCCAACTAAATATATTTTAGATTTGTTTACAGTAATTTAATACTAAACAAACACAGTGAAATATATTTTGTTCGTTAGGTTCGAATGATTTTGGGGAAATTATTTGCATACACAAATTTTCGCTTTTCCCATATAGCAAGATGAGCGTTGCTATTTAAGCCAAGATCGAAAGTTCTGCCTATTCGGCACGACACACACACACAATATATATAATATATATATATATATATATTATATATATATATATATATATATATATATATATAATATATATTATATATATATATGCAAGATAACTCATGCAGGCTTGTCTTGCATAGTTAAGATCGCCTGTCTGCGATTGTTTGCATATATATATATATATATATATATATATATATATATATATATAATATATATATAATATATATATATATATATATATATATATAATATATATATGTCGTGCCGAATAGGCAGAACTTGCAATGTTGGCTTAAATAGCAACGCTCATCTTGCCATATAGGACAAGTGAAAATTTGTGTATGCAATAATTTCACCAAAATCATTCTGAACCTAACGAGAAAAATATATTTCACTGTGTTTGTTTAGTATTAAATTATTGTAAACAAATCTAAAATATATTTAGTTGGGTCAGGCTAAAATAAATTGTTCTTGTTATAATAAGGTTAGGTAAGTTTTCTAAGATTCTTTTGGAGCAAAATTAAAAATTTTTACACTAACATTGATGAAAAAAATATATCTTTAAACGTATAAGAGAAAATTTTAGAAAGGACTTAATTTTAAATGAGTTCTTGCTAATTGACCAGTTTTACATATTCGGCACGACATATATATATATATATATATATATATATATATATATATATATATATATATATATATATATATATATATATTTGGTCTGTTACTTGACTTTTAGGCAGTTCTAATTTACGAAAAACCTTTGGCTATATATATGTATATACATTGTATCTATTGTGTATAAGGAAACGTTGTGCCTCTAATCACCATTCTGGACGTACAAGGTCAACAAAATTATGGAAATGCAATTTGCACGGACGGAAGCGAAGGCCATAATCCCAAAGTGTCTCATGTAGTGAGGAGGTACGTACGAGTCTCTCTAATAAACGGAAACTGAAGTCACAGCAGGAGCCTTTCAAGCTTAATTCACTCTTAAGTGATGGCTTCAATATTTTCTTTTATGTACAGAGCTGGGTCGGCAACAGCGAACAGATGGCGCCACTGGATCGAGTGGATAGCGTTGCTTCGCTAAACAAAATTTTCACGATATTGTGAAAAATAATCAACATGAAAGAACGGTGATACAATCCCCAACGTCCATAATGTGTTTTAATTTATTAGGATTCAAATATGTCGTTGTAACATATATATATATATATATAAATATATATATATATATATATATATATATATATATATATATATATATTATATATATATATATGCAATAAGATCACAGTAAACAGGTGATTTCAGAATATGCAAAACAACCACTCTGAAAGAATAGAGAAATTCCAAGCGCTTTCGTGACTACTCACATTATCAAGGAACTATGTATATATATATATATATATATAAATATATATATATATATATATATATATATATATATATATATATATATATATATGTATATATATATATATGTATATATATTTATGTATGTATATATATATATATATATATAATATATATATATATATATATATATATATATATATATATATATATGTATATACATAACGCTAATTTTTAAAGGGGTGGAGGGGTAAGGGGTAAGCAAGCGGAAGGCCTCGTTCAGATGCCCAAAAAGCTCCAGCGGCGGGTCATCATATGTCTAAGACCCGCTTCAGGAAACACTTGTGTTCTGTTTCCTGAAGACTCTTACCTAACTTAACCTCATTCGAGAACACAGCCTTTAATAACCTACAACACTGAATTATCAAGTTATAAACATGGAAGAGCTCCACTTGTGACCCTTAGGGTCACAAGTGACATCAGTGTGACCCTTAGGGTGACAAGTGACATCAGTGTGACCCTTAGGGTCACAAGTGACATCAGTGTGACCCTTAGGGTAACAAGTGGAGGAAAAGGCAAACAGCCACCGCTGATCCAAGGGATAGCCCTTCACCAGCACCAAGGCACCTGCCCCGCCCCCTGAAGGGTGGTGATGTGAAGACCTTCCTAATTACCGCCTGTGTGTGAGTTCGCTCGTTAGGAGGACACTTAGGTAGGCTTGAGCATCTCAGGATGGCTGATTTCTCCAGCCTGTGATGTAATGAGGCAGGAGAATCTAATGCCTCGTCGTTAATAGACACTGATTGCTTGACACTTAAATAATTACTGGCGAAAGTTATATAATTGGTAATTAGCAAGTACTTATTACCCTCATTGTAGAGTAATGAAGATATGAAAGGGTTTCTTTATTAGGTTTAAAGTCTATCTACTGCATGTCACCTTTACGATGCCATAATAATAACAATAATAATAATAATAATAATAATAATAATCTTTATTTATATAAGTACATGTACAACGTATACAGGTCTAGTTGACATGCTATATAGACCGTCCCTTGTTATGCAGAGTATTTCGGGCAAATTAGGTGAATTTTATCCCCAGGATGCCACCCACACCAGTTAACTGACACGCATGTATCTATTTTATTGATAGGTGAACAAGGACAGCTGGTGTCTTAAGGAAACAAGTCCTATTGTTCCACCTATACCGGGGATCGAACCACGGACCTCAATGTGTGAGCTGAATGTGCTAGCAATGGAGCGATTGACCAAGTGTAGGTTAATCGCAAATATGCGGTTTAAAGTATACTCTAAATATAAATTGTATAATATATATATATATATATATATATATATATATATATATATATATATATTATATAATAACACTGCGACAAGCCGAGGATTCGAACCTATGTCGTTTTTGGCCCTGCCTCGTGGTGAGCGAAAATCACATGATATATATAATATATATAATATATATATATATATATATATATATATAATTATATATATATATATATATATATATATATATATTATATTTTTTTTTAAATCAACAAGTCGGCCGTCTCCCACCAAGGCAGGGTGACCCAAAAAAGAAAGAAAATCCACCCAAAAAAATACTTTCATCATTCAACGCTTTCACCACACTCACAAATTATCACTGTTTTTGCAGAGGTGCTCAGAATACAACAGTTTAGAAGCATATACGTATAAAGATACACAACATATCCCTCCAAACTGCCAATATCCCAAACCCCTCCTTTAAAGTGCAGGCATTGTACTTCCCATTTCCAGGACTCAAGTCCGACTATATGAAAATAACCGGTTTCCCTGAATCCCTTCACTAAATATTACCCTGCTCACACTCCAACAGATCGTCAGGTCCCAAGTATCATTCGTCTCCATTCACTCCTATCTAACACGCTCATGCACGCTTGCTGGAAGTCCAAGCCCCTTGCCCACAAAACCTCCTTTACCCCCTCTTTCCAACCCTTTCGAGGACGATCCCCTACCCCTCTTTCCTTATCCCTATAGATTTATATGCTTTCCATGTCATTCTACTTTGATCCATTCTCTCTAATGACCAAACCACCTCAACAACCCCTCTTCTGCCCTCTGACTAATGCTTTTATTAACTCACACCCCTTCTCCTAATTTCCACACTCCGAATTTTCTGCATAATATTTTACACCACACATTGCCCTTAGACAGGACATCTCCACTGCCTCCAACCGTCTCCTCGCTGCTGCATTTACCACCCATGCTTCACATCCTAATAAGAGTGTTGTACTCTATACTTTCATACATTCCCTTCTTTGCCTCCATAATAACGTTTTTTGACTCCACATATACCTCAATGCACCACTCACCCCTTTTTCCCTCATCAATTCTATGATTAACCTCATCCTTCATGAATCCATCCGCCGACACGTCAACTCCAAGTATCTGAAAACATTCACTTCTTCCTACTCCTCCTCCCCAATTTGATATCCAATTTTTCTTTATCAAAATCATTTGATACCCTCATCACCTTACTTTTTTTCTATGTTCACTTTCAACTTCTACCTTTACACACATTCTCAAACTCACCCACAAACCCTTTGCAATTTTTCTTTAGAATCTCCTAAGCACAGTTTTCATCAGCAAAAAGTAACTGTGCAATTCCATTTTGAATTTGATTCCCATAATTTAACCCCACCCCTCTCCCGAACACCTAGCATTTACTTCTTTTAAAACCCCCCTCTATAAATATATTAAACAACCATGGTGACATTACACATCCCTGTCTAAGACCTACTTTTACCGGGAAGTATTCTCCCTCTCTTCTACAAAACCTAACCTGAGCCTCACTATCCCTCATAAAAGCTCTTAACAGCATTTAGTAACTTACCACCTTTTTCCTTTATACTTGCAACATCTGCCACATTGCTCCTCTATCCACTCTATCATATGCCTTTTCAAAATCCATAAATGCAATAAAAACTCCCTACATTATCAAAATACTGTTCACATATATGTTTCAATGTAAACACTTGATCTACACATCCCCTACCACTCTGAAGCCTCCTTGCTCATCCGCAATTCTACATTCTGTCTTACCTCTAATTCTTTCAATTATAACCCAAACCGTACACTTTTCCTGGTTACTCAGTAAACTTATTCCTCTATAATTTTTACAGTTTTTTTGTCCCCCCTTTCCCTTTATATAAAGGGACTATACATGCTCTCCGCCAATCCCTAGGTACCTTCCCCTCTTTCATACATTTATTAAACAGAAGTACCAACCACTCCAAACCAAAATCCCCCCCCCGCTTTTAACATTTCTGTCATGATCCCATCAGTTCCAGCTGCTTTACCCCCTTTCATTCTACGTAATGCCTCACGTACCCCCACCCACTTACATTCTGTCTTCTTCATCCTAAAAGATGGTATACCTCCCTGGCCAGTGCATGAAATTACCGCCTCCCTTTCTTCCTCAACATTTAAAAGTTCCTCAAAATATTCTCGCCGTCTACCTAATACCTCCCTCTCCCCATCTACTAACTCCCCTACTCTGTTTTTAACTGACAAATCCATACTTTCCCTAGGCTTTCTTAACTTGTTTAACTCACTCCAAAATTTTTTCTTATTTTCATTAAAATTTCTTGACAGTGCCTCTCCCACTCTTTCATCTGCTCTCCTTTTGCACTCTCCAGGTGCATACACGCTTACTATAACCCACTTTTCACATCCAATCTTTATTTTACTCCACATAATCCTTGAATTTATACATTTGTAGTCCCTCTTTTCCTGCCATAGCTTATCCTTCAACATTATTGCTACTCCTTCTTTAGCTCTAAGTCTATATGAAACCCCTGACCTAATCCCATTTATTCCTCTCCATTGAAACTCTCCCACCCCCTTCAGCTTTGTTTCACTTAAAGTCAGGACATCGTTTCCTCTCATTCATAACATCCACAATCATCTCTTTCTTATCATTTGCACAACATCCACGCACATTCAGACTTCCCACTTTGACAATTTTCTTCTTATTCTTCTTTTTATTATATTATATTATATTATATATATATATATATATATATATATATATATATATATATATATATATATATATATATATATATATATATATATATATATATATTATATATATATATTTGATTTATCACCTCTGGTGTTCCATTGTGAAGAAAGAGTGCAACTGTCATGGAGGAGGATAGGTAAATATTATGGTAAACACGTTAGCACCTTCTGACGTATGATAGTATAGGTTGTCAACTAGTTAATCTGATTCGTTTAATAATGCGATGCTACATAAAGCTTGACTTTGCATCAACCACTTAGGTAACAAGATTCCATATGGCAATAGATCAGATGATAACGATCAGATGCAGTTTCTGGGCTCATTACTGCGTTTCTTTAATCTGTAACTTACTTTCTGTGAACCTCTGACGTCCCTCCACCTCCCCTTAACCTGGAAGGGTGTGAGGGGACAGGGAAGGAAGGTGTGCGAGTCGTTGGTGGGTCGCTCACCCTGTGATTTGGGCTGCCACGGATACCCTCTGCCTTGCCTCAGAGAATTTCCCTTCCTACTTGCAACATTGCATTGCTCCTGACGACACACAGGAGTGCGAAAGATCGTGAGCTAAAGATTTCCATCCCCATGTGGCTTGTTCTGCACTGTTAGGATCGCCTGTCTGCAATTCTTTTGCATACATATATACTGTACAGTAAGGATACTGCATACAATTTTTCATGCATTAAACTTTAAACAATCCTGTAAAATACCGAAGAAATATTATAGCTATACTTAATATCCTTTTATTTTCTAATTATTACTAATACTATGAGTGTTGCTGTTGAAGATCAAGTGCTCTTTACCAGCATCACGATCCCTCTCTCAAAAGGTGGGAGAAGCAAGGACAAGTACTGGGGTTGAAGCACACGTTGTGTCGCCACCTGCTCAGAGTTACCTGCACCTTTAACCACGAGTGTGAAGGTGAATTAACCAGAAATGCTCATGCTCCTCTTCTTTTTATTTTGTCACACAAAACAACTGTAATAACCTATTTGTGATTACCTAAGGGAAGGTATTGGGGACTGGCAAAGAGCATATATAGTTTCTCTGTATAACGATAAAAAGGGACAAACGAGAGTGTAAGAATTATAAGGGATTAATACTGTTAAAAATGAGGGGTACAATATATGAAAAAATTATTGTTAAAAAAAATAAGGGTAAGAGAGACAGAGAAGTGTAGGAGAGAAATTAGGATTGCAGAGTAACAAGGATGATACAGAAAGGGTATGGGATGTGTATATCAAGTATTTACATTGAATCATATAAGTGAACAATGCTTAGATGAGGGTAAAGAACTGTTACCACTTTTAAGGATACAGAAGACGACATGGTAAGTTCTTTAGAGAGATTTCCCACATCTGCTTTGTTTCGCAAACATCTGAAAAATTGTAGACTTTTTCTGACACATGTTTAGTAATCTTGTAGGTGTTATTGGCAGATATTAAGTGAATTTATAGGATGGTTTGTGGCAAAAGTTTAGTCAATATATAGGCTGTTGTTTTTCTTTGCAAATGTTTAGTGTATTTTTTTATAAAGGTCTACTGAATTTGTAGAAACTATTTTGTAAACACACAATGAATCTTCAACGTGGCTTTTTAATTATTTTTAGTCAGTGGTTCTTTAACTAGTCAAAAACAATGCTGGCAATTCCTAGCAATAAAACTTTCTTGTTTTCTGAAAATACCGTCATCGCACAATGGTAAGATTGCTTATGTAAGGTACGAGTGTTCTGCTAGATAACTCTTAAAACTCATCATTAACATATATAAAACTTGTCTGACCTATGGACGCCATTCACAAATTCAACAACTAAGAATACTACACAGATATGTACTGTTTGTCATTGAGGTATGTTGCTCCAGGCGTCGATAAGGAGTAGTCTCCATGACAGTTTGTGTTTATAACTAGGATCCCAGTATTAATTTGCCTTTCGCTGCATCACACATTATTTATTCACGCTCCACAAGCACTCTTCACTGTACCGACTGTTTTATTTAGAATGGGGTACAAGTTTTTTTCATCCTGATGGTGTTCGCCTCCCCTCAGCTCTATCTATCTTTCTCAACCTATGCTTGTGTGCACGAGTCATAACACACACCACTTACGATGCACAAAAAGAATGAGAGACGTTGAAGAGAACAGCTCGACAAACAGATTGACAGACATATTCAACCCAACTCTGAAAAAACCCACTCACACCTGAAACAACCACACACAAGCGCCGACAAACAGCCAAACACAACGCTCTCAACAACACACTGAGGTACCGGGTGTAGACAACGTCAAGACGAGTCTTGAGTCTTGGTTTTTCCCAATACTTCCATTGGCTCATGACACTGCAGCCACCCCCACCAACACTGACAGCAGCTAATGGACCAACTGATGAACCAGAAATGCCTCCCCCTCCCCTCCCCTCCCCTCTTTCTCTGTTTATATATATATATATATATATATATATATATATATATATATATATATATATATATATATATATATATATATATATATATATATATATATATTAAAGCTTGTGTCACACTATTTTCAACATAGAAAGTTTAAAGGTATGGAATGGCTAGAGGTCGAACCTGTGACGTGGTTTGTGAATTGTGACCTGGTCTAGCAGCTGTGACCTGATCTGGTAGCTGTGACCTGGTATGGTAGCTGTGACCTGTCTGGAAACTGTGACCTGGTCTGGTAGTTATGACATGGTCTGGAAGCTGTGACATGGTCTGGTAGCTGTGACATGGTCTGGTAGCTGTGACCTGGTCTGGAAGCTGTGACATGGTCTGGAAGCTGTGACCTGCTCTGGAAGCTGTGACATGGTCTGGAAGCTGTGACCTGGTCTGATAGCTGTGACTTGGTCTGATAGCTGTGACATGGTCTGGAAACTGTGACTTGGTCTGGTACCTGTGACATGGTCTGGAAGCTGTGAGTTGGTCTGGTAGTTGTGACCTGATCTGGAAGCTGTGACCTGATCTGGAAGCTGTGACCAGGCCTCGCTGAGATGCCAACGTGATAGTACTTAAAAAAATTAATTCAATTTTCTCGTATCCTTCGTTATCTTAAAAATTTAAATACAATGTGTTATAAGTTAACGAGGGAAGGGAAGGCTCTTCAAGGAAGGGAAGGGAAGGGAAGGATCGCCCTGATGCCGGCGAAGGGTTCTTGAAACAAGGAATTCACATGTCCTCTCCCCCTTTTCAATCAAACCAGACTGCCTCTCATACCCCAGACGTTACCCTCTACAACTCTGACATTTCGCCGTGAACATAACCGTACACACTAGCAACTAGCGATGGCATCGCCGCTATTCACATATCTTGGCAAATAAACTTTTCTTACTTTTGGGAGTCATTTTGAAGAATATTTTAGAAGTTCCTCCGTGTTATCTTTAAGGGTAGGGTGGCCACCCCACTTCCGTTGCTTATTCCAGTTTTGCTCTAACATATGTGTGTTTTCTGTGCCCGGCTGGTGAGTGTTTGTGTGCTGGGGGCTGCAAGTATAGTTTGGAAACACGTAAGTTTGGTAAATATGCGGTCGTGTTTATACAGCGGCTAACACGACAACTTTGTCTTGGCTGCTTCCTTTATACATTTAGTTTTCACCACTTTTCTCTGTTGCATTTATTTATTAAATGGACAACACCCTCTCTGTCTCTCTTACACTTACACATGTGCGCGCACGCGCGTATACGGTGTATGTTAGTTCATCAAAGTGTTATAAACACAGGTTAACGAGAAAGATATAAACACAGGTTAACGAGAGAGATAAAAACCCCATGGAGATAAAAAAAAAAAAACCAGGAAGAATGGTTGTCTGTGTATTTCAACCTCCAACTTCTCTTCAACAGACCACCTTGATTGGAGATTACAATATCACATATATAATTTTTCATTTATATATATGCAGAACAACCACTGTGAAAAAATTGTAGAATTCTAAGCGCTTTCGTGATTTCTCACATTATCAAGGAGCAGTTCCTAGATAATGTGAGAAATCTCGAAAGTGCTTGGAATTCTATTTTTTCAGTGGCTGTTCTGGATATTGTGATATCATCTGTTTTCTGTGATTTTTGGCTAACATAGCAACGCTCTTCTGCCGAATAAAGCAAGTGAAAACTTGTGTATGCAG
>NC_069420.1:12046450-12113950 GCF_026875155.1 Cherax quadricarinatus
AGGAATATGATCATCAAACAAATAAACGGATAAAAGAAAAATAAGTCACCGAGCCCACAGGAACTGTTTACTAGGATACTTCAACACTTCAGTTTCACTCTCCGCTGTCGTCCAAATAGGAAGCATTTATGTTGAACATATGAGACAAGCAGCTGAGGCTTTTGAAAATTATCGGACCCATTCCGAGAATCTTGAAATGGATTCTACGACTTTGGACGTAGGGCACTTGCACATATCAATAATTGCTTGAATCTTGCCCTAGATGCCGTACGACAACGTTGAAAATTTGAAGCCGATCGGATAAGGCATCTTCGCGTTATGAACAAAATAAAATGAAGGGGAAAAAAAGATAGGTGGGAGGGAATGGTTGATTCTGAGAAGAACTTGCCTAGTTATATTATATAACAATGGTTATAAATGACCATAATTTTTAAAGGGGTGGACCGGTAAGCCAGCGGAAGGCCTCGGTCAGATGACCAAAAGCTCCAAAGGCGGGTCATCATCTGACTAAGACCCGCGTCAGGAAACATTTGTCCTGTTTCCTGACGAACCTTACGTAACCTAACCTAACTTGCCTTGTATGGGCCAGTAGGCCTTCTGCAGTGTTCCACCATTCTTATGTTCTTAAAGAATATGGAAAAAATCAGGCAATCACTTAGGGGATATTAAATTATATTCATGGAGAAATAGAAAAATCGTACATATCATAACCGCCTAAGGAATTGAAACGGAGGTAATCAAGTTTGATCCAAGGAAGAATTGGGCAGAAGCAATTCCTTGGATCAAGATCATTTCACCACTATGAGGTGAAGAAGTTTTTATCCCGTACGAGTTATACAAAACATGGAAGGTCAACGGGTTTGATTCGAAGGAAAGAGAGTAGCCCCAATTCCTTTTATCAAGAGCCCTTCTTCTGATGTATCAAGGAACTCCCTTGAACGTATGAAGGTGTTTAGCAAGGGCAAGTAGCCACCTTGCACTAATAATACATCATGACCGAGCGTATTAACTTTCTTCAACAAGCTGAAGGTTGGAATTATGATGTTGAAGCCTGCGCTTCGTGAGAGAAACAAAAGTTGACTTCAGGGAGTCTGTTGTTCATAAAGATTAGCTCTTAGTTTGTTACGTCCGCCTAAGATGGGGATTAATAAACTCTCACCGTAAGCAGCTTAACACAGTAACATAATACAATCCGCCACGATCCACCTTGCTACTAACATCAACAATATCATAATGCCTTAGGTAGAGCTTCAACTCTCAGTGTTTATACACTGAGAGATATACATCTCTCAGTGCATATACACTAATTAACTCTGTATTGTGTGATGAGCTTAGTTATTCACCGAACAATCTTCAGTTCACCTTCATCCGTTTACGTAAATAAGGCGTCATGGTGACTGGAACCTGACTGGATGACAGTCTCTACCACCACGATCATATACTACTACTATATAGAAAGCCGTTGTTATGCAGAACATTTCTGGGAAATTACGCCACTTTTGTCTCCAGGATGCGACCCACACCAGTCGACTAACACCCAGGTACCCATTTTACTGATAGGTGAGCATGGACAGCAGGTGTCTAAAGGATACATAACCTAATGTTTCCACTCATACCGGGGATAGAACCACAGACTTCAATATGTGAGATGAAACAATGTTAAGATCAAGCGACACTGCCGCTTGATCTTCACATTGTTTCAGACTATGGAACAGAACTCGTCTCCAGGCTGAGGGACTGACAACCTTAAATCTACGTCTTCAAGGTTGACGGACTGATTACATCATCTTCACATCTCTACTGCTCCTGCCTATTTTCTGTACTCGACTGAAGAAGCCTATTGTAAGTGAAACGTTTCGGAATAAAGATACCTGTTGCCTATGTGTCTTACCAAATTTTATATAAGAAAGAATTCTGCCTAATATTAAATTCAAGCAAATATGCTCTATTTATCAATCCTTTTGCCCACCAGTTAGAAACTCAGGAAGGCAATCAGGTCATATATAGTCTTCTACAAGACTTTTCTAACACTAATAAGGATTTACGTAATATTAATACTGTAAGGCAGTTTTAAAACATTAAATAATCTGGAAACATGGTCCAGAGTACAGCTGTCGAATTGCCGGTGGTATACTAGGCTGCAGATTATGTCTTCCTAGCACTAAGGAGTTAGACTGTGAAGTGAGGTATTCCATATTAATGTTACATACATTGACACATAATTTTTAAAGAGGTGGACCGGTAAGCCAGCGGAAGGCCTCGGTCAGATGACCAAAAGCTCCACCTGCGGATCATCATATGACTAAGACCCGCGTCAGGAAATGTTTGTCTTGTTCCCTGACAAACCTTACCCAATCAAACCTATTATATAAATTGATGGCTTTAATCAAGGCACACTTGTATTCATTCTGTATGACTAATGGAATTAACGCTTCTTTTATTATACTAATAACTTGTATTCATAATACTCACCTCAACGATGATCATCTGCATTGACCATTATCGTAACTTGCATATGCCTTGCCCTGACGACCACCACTTGCACTGGTCATCAATAGTGCCTGCACGTACCACGTACGGACAGCGCCTGAGAGGAACACTCAAGCCATGATTCGCAGTATTTCACACTTCAAATTCTCTTACTGCCGCCATTTCTCAGACCGCACGAAATTTTATGAAGAAAACCCTGCTCGCCTTGGAGTCAATCTCCCATTTTATGATGTTATTTTCACTCTCTCTCTCTCTCACTCTCTCTTGTTCTCCATTCATCAGTTCATTTTTGTAAATCATAAAACTTGCTACGTGATTATAAGTGGAAAATAAAAGAGCAATTATATTGAATATTTAACGTCAGATTATTTCGTCTTATTTGTTTTGAGTAAAGTAAAATAGACTTGTCAAGGGAGCAACGTTTAAATGAACAGATGTTCTACATATAAACAAAACCCTGTAAAACGAGCAACGTTTAAATGAACAGATGTTCTACATATAAACAAAACCCTGTAAAACGAAGTCAACAACTGGAAAACAGGATACGTAGTAAATACGAGTGTGTAAGGTTTATACCATAGTATCCACTCCCTGTGGGCCATTAATCCCCAAAATCTCAGTATATATACACCGAGCGATACACACCTCTCGATGTATATACAAGATACATATCAGTGTATATACACAGACATATCCACCTCTACATTAATATTTTACCATTTAACACAACATTATTAAACTGTTAAGACACGCACTTCCTCAGTAACGGTCATGCTTTACCATACTAAAAACTTTTTAATTCAGCACTATACACAAGCACACTAAAATAAGATGACAATAAAATAGTAATAATAATAATAATAATAATAATAATAATAATAATAATAATAATAATAATAATAATAATAATAATAATAATAATAATAATTTCTAAAACGCGCAAATTATAAAAAAATGTAAAAAAAAAAAGTCTATAGAATGCACAGTGTCTTGTTGGTTGAGGTGTACACGTTAGGAAATCAACATCTTACTAGGTTACACTTCTATGCTGTGATCCTTCATTTTCTAAAAATGGAGTCTGGCACTTAGCTGGGGTAGACCAGCAGATCATTAACCTCGTGATTGAATTAAAACCCCTGTTGAGACACTGACGAATAAACTACCACCGATAAAGGGGCACCATTTTTTTGTAGTATAGCATAACGTTTCTAGTAATTTACTATCGAAAACCTTAGCATCAAGAATTATTGTGGCTTGTTGGTTAAATGGGTTTAAAGCCTATCAACTACTCCAACATGTCACCTTTTCAACCTATATGGCTGAAAAGGTGACATGGTGATATGGTCATTAAACTATAAGGTCATAAAACTATGATATGGTCATAAAACTATATGGAAACCTTTCGGTTTCGATATAGTTTTATGACCATATCTTACAACTAGGTTTAATAATCTGTAGTGTGTGAGAGCGATTTAGTTTTATCTATGATCACAATTTCAAAGACTGTTGACAGTGCTGTTGTACTATCTTGGTTTAGTGCTCTTTGTTTTTAGTTCGATAATAAGAATAATGTGAATAATGAATCAGCTTGTTCCTCTGCTGGATACAGCGAGCAGAAGATATGTGGGGATCCCAACCTTGAGGTACTTCACTTGTTAATTGTTATACACAGCCACTGCCACTTTCTCCTTCACCCGATATCCGTTCTCGAGTACTTTCGTGATTTCTTTCCTTCATTCTTCCTTTCCTTCCTATATCTTTCCATCCTTTCCACCACTTCTCGTCCCTCAATCATTCCCATCCTTCCTCCATCTTTTCCTTTCTCCCTTTCCCGACCCTGTATCTTTTCCTTCCCGCTTCTCTTGGCCACACCAACCTCCCTTCCGTACCACTGGTTCAGACGTTCCTCCATGCTACTGGTCACTCACAACCGACAAAATTAAGGCTCTCCGTCCCATCCTGCCTAGAGACTCGCTCTCTAATGAATGAGTAATGATCTATTTTCCTTGTTTAAGGGAAGTGGGCGCGAAAAAGCTCAAAGAGCTCACGGCCAGCATATATATATATATATATATATATATATATATATATATATATATATATATATATATATATATATATATATTAAAAGATAAAGAAACACACATAAAGTGGGAGTTGTCACAGTTGCTCTTTGCTGATGACACTGTGCTCTTGGGAGATTCTGAAGAGAAGTTGCAGAGGTTGGTAGATGAATTTGGTAGGGTATGTAAAAGAAGAAAATTAAAAGTGAATACAGGAAAGAGTAAGGTTATGAGGATAATAAAAAGATTAGGTGATGAAAGATTGGATATCAGATTGGAGGGAGAGAGTATGGAGGAGGTGAATGTATTCAGATATTTGGGAGTGGACGTGTCAGCGGATGGGTCTATGAAAGATGAGATGAATCAAAGAACTGATGAGGGGAAAAGGGTGAGCGGTGCACTTAGGAGTCTGTGGAGACAAAGAACTTTCTCCTTGGAGGCAAAGAGGGGAATGTATGAGAGTATAGTTTTACCAACGCTCTTACATGGGTGTGAAGCATGGGTGATGAAGGCTGGAGGCAGTGGAGATGTCATGTCTGAAGGCAATGTGTGGTGTGAATATAATGCAGAGAATTCGTAGTTTGGAAGTTAGGAGGAGGTGCGGGATTACCAAAACTGTTGTCCAGAGGGCTGAGGAAGGGTTGTTGAGGTGGTTTGGACATGTAGAGAGAATGGAGCAAAACAGAATGACTTCAAGAGTGTATCAGTCTGTAGCGGAAGGAAGGCGGGGTAGGGGTCGGCCTAGGAAAGGTTGGAAGGAGGGGGTAAAGGAGGTTTTGTGTGCGAGGGGCTTGGACTTCCAGCGGGCATGCGTGAGCGTGTTTGATAGGAGTGAATGGAGACAAATGGTTTCTAATACTTGACGTGCTGTTGGAATGTGAGCAAAGTAACATTTATGAAGGGATTCAGGGAAACTGGCAGGCCGGACTTAAGTCCTGGAGATGGGAAGTACAGTGCCTGCACTCTGAAGGAGGGGTGTTAATGTTGCAGTTTAAAAACTGTAGTGTAAAGCACCCTTCTGGCAAGACAGTGATGGAGTGAATGATGGTGAAAGTTCTTTTTCGGGCCACCCTGCCTTGGTGGGAATCGGCCAGTGTGTTAATAAATATATATATATATATATATATATATATATATATATATATATATATATAATATATATAATATATATATATATATATATATATATATATAATAAAAGAGAAAAAGGTAGCTTATGAGAGGTTTTTACAAAGCAGAAATGTTATAAGAAGAGCAGAGTATATGGAGAGTAAAAGAAAGGTAAAGAGAGTGGTGAGAGAGTGCAAAAGGAGAGCAGATGATAGTGGGAGAGGCACTGTCAAGAAATTTTAATGAAAATAAGAAAAAAATTTGGAGTGAGTTAAACAAGTTAAGAAAGCCTAGGGAAAGTATGGATTTGTCAGTTAAAAACAGAGTAGGGGAGGTAGTAGATGGGGAGATGGAGGTATTAGGTAGATGGCGAGAATATTTTGAGGAACTTTTAAATGTTAAGGAAGAAACAGAGGCAGTAATTTCATACACTCGTCAGGGAGGTATACCATCTTTTAGGAGTGAAGAAGAGCAGAATGTAAGTGTGGAGGAGGTACGTGAGGCATTACGTAAAATGAAAGGGGGTAAAGCAGCTGGAACTGATGGGCTCATGACAGAAATGTTAAAAGCAGAGGGGGATATAGTGTTGGAGTGGTTGGTACTTTTGTTTAATAAATGTATGAAAGAGGGGAAGGTACCTAGGGATTGGCGGAGAGCATGTATAGTCCCTTTATATAAAGGGAAAGGGGACAAAAGAGACTGTAAAAATTATAGAGGAATAAGTTTACTGAGTATACCAGGAAAAGTGTACGGTAGGGTTATAATTGAAAGAATTAGAGGTAAGACAGAATGTAGGATTGCGGATGAGCAAGGAGGTTTCAGAGTGGGTAGGGGATTTGTAGGTCAAGTGTTTATATTGAAGCATATATGTGAACAGTATTTAGATAAAGGTAGGGAAGTTTTTATTGCATTTATGGATTTAGAAAAGGCATATGATAAAGTGGATAGAGGAGCAATGTGGCAGATGTTGCAAGTATATGGAATAGGTGGTAAGTTATTAAATGCTGTAAAGAGTTTTTATGAGGATAGTGAGGCTCAGGTTAGGGTGTGTAGAAGAGAGGGAGACTACTTCCCGGTAAAAGTAGGTCTTAGACAGGGATGTGTAATGTCACCATGGTTGTTTAATATATTTATAGATGGGGTTGTAAAGGGAGTAAATGTTAGGGTGTTCGGGAGAGGGGTGGGATTACATTATGGGGAATCAAATTCAAAATGGGAATTGACACAGTTACTTTTTGCTGATGATACTGTGCTTATGGGAGATTCTAAAGAAAAATTGCAAAGGTTAGTGGATGAGTTTGGGAATGTGTGTAAAGGTAGATAGTTGAAAGTGAACATAGAAAAGAGTAAGGTGATGAGGGTGTCAAATGATTTAGATAAAGAAAAATTGGATATCAAATTGGGGAGGAGGAGTATGGAAGAAGTGAATGTTTTCAGATACTTGGGAGTTGACGTGTCGGCGGATGGATTTATGAAGGATGAGGTTAATCATAGAATTGATGAGGGAAAAAAAGGTGAGTGGTGCGTTGAGGTATATGTAGAGTCAAAAAACGTTATCTATGGAGGCAAAGAAGGGAATGTATGAAAGTATAGTAGTACCAACACTCTTATATGGGTGTGAAGCTTGGGTGGTAAATGCAGCAGCGAGGAGACGGTTGGAGGCAGTGGAGATGTCCTGTCTAAGGGCAATGTGTGGTGTAAATATTATGCAGAAAATTCGGAGTGTGGAAATTAGGAAAAGGTGTGGAGTTAATAAAAGTATTAGTCAGAGGGCAGAAGAGGGGTTGTTGAGGTGGTTTGGTCATTTAGAGAGAATGGATCAAAGTAGAATGACATGGAAAGCATATAAATCTATAGGGGAAGGAAGGCGGGGTAGGGGTCGTCCTCGAAAGGGTTGGAGAGAGGAGGTAAAGGAGGTTTTGTGGGCAAGGGGCTTGGACTTCCAGCAAGCGTGCGTGAGCGTGTTAGATAGGAGTGAATGGAGACGAATGGTACTTGGGACCTGACGATCTGTTGGAGTGTGAGCAGGGTAATATTTAGTGAAGGGATTCAGGGAAACCGGTTATTTTCATATAGTCGGACTTGAGTCCTGGAAATGGGATGTACAATGCCTGCACTTTAAAGGAGGGGTTTGGGATATTGGCAGTTTGGAGGGATATGTTGTGTATCTTTATACGTATATGCTTCTAAACTGTTGTATTCTGAGCACCTCTGCAAAAACAGTGATAATTTGTGAGTGTGGTGAAAGCGTTGAATGATGATGAAAGTATTTTCTTTTTGGGGATTTTCTTTCTTTTTTGGGTCACCCTGCCTCGGTGGGAGACGGCCGACTTGTTGAAAAAAAAATATAATGTATAATATATATATATATATATATATATATATATATATATATATATATATATATATATATATATATATATATATATATAATATATATATATATATATATATATATATATATATATATATATATATATATATACACTATCGCAAACAGGATATTTAAAATAGCAACTCCGTCACATGGAATGTATACATGAGCTCGCTTATTGGAAAATTCTTGCATAATGTCCCCGAGAAAACAAATACGTCTTCCGCATCAACTTCGGAGGTGATAGAAAAAAAAGGAAGCTGAGACGTCTCAGAATATGGGGGGGAAATGAAAAAAGAGGGAGTAGTATTTGTTTGTGTTGTACGGTGAAGTTGTTAATACATATTCTCGGCTGGTCCCACTAGCATTCTTCAACATTCTCCAAATTCGTCCTTCTTACATTCTGCTCCCAGCTGGTCCAAATGATATTCTCTCAGATGGCCCAACTAACCTTCTCCCAGCTGGTCTTGTTAGCATTCTACTAGTTTGTGACCTGTCAGTCCTGGCTCAGGTACACATGTGACCTGTTAACATTCTCCCGGCAGACCTTGCTAACATTCTCCCAGGTTGTCTTGCTAGCATTTTCCCAGCTGGTCTTACTAATATTCTCCGAGCTGGTTTTACTAACATTCTCAGAGCTGGTCTAACATTCTCCCAGATGGTCTTGCTAACATTCTCCCAGCTGGTCTTACTAACACTCTCCCAGCTGGTTTTACTAACACTCTCCCAGCTGGTCTTATTAACACTCTCCCAGCTGGTCTTGCTAACATTAGTGCCATCATAAAGCGCTTAGAATCGTGACATCATCTTTGTTTCCACTCAGGATCCCGCGCGGGAGTTGCTTTTGGCGGGTAAATTCTGACCTGAGAATTTTTTGGCGGGTAAACTTGGCAGCCTGTTGTTACCGTCTGCTCCAAACACCTCACATATTTATTTTATTATAAATTAATCGCGATCCATTTTTATGAGCCTAAAATGTTCTTTTAAAAATATATATCGTTCCGGCATTTGAAAATGTGTGAGATTTTCTGTTTACACTACTGAAAAATGTATACGCTGATACGCATTTCTGTAAACAAGTGAATTATGTGCAAAACACGTGTACCCACATGCATAATAATAATTCAGGTGTAGGGGACAGAGGCGCTGGGAGTTAGGGAAGAAAAATACAAGCATGAGATAATGACTAAATGCGCAATGAAGGAAATATAGAGTAAATCTTCCCCCTTTATATCTCACTTCCTCCCTCTCTCTCTCTCTCTTTTCCCCCTCCTTCCTCTCCCCACCCCTACTCGTCACCTGAAAGAATCCAGATGTTCCCTAATTGTCAGGAAATTTGGCGCTACCTTGAGGGACTGCTCTCTCCCTCTCTCTCCACCCTTCTCCCTCTCCTCCATCCGTATCTCCCCACCCCTCTCCCTAACCCCACCTCTCTCTCTCTCTCTCTATTTAATAAACTTAAAATGCGTACTTTATGATTCTATAGTCTTATCGGCATGGGAAAATTAAATGGTTTGTTAACGCATCATACAATATAAAACACATCATAAAATATGAAACCCTTAAAGAGAGAGAGAGAGAGAGAGAGAGAGAGAGAGAGAGAGAGAGAAAGAGAGAGAATTGAGTTGGTTATCAGACAATAGCGGGTACGATACCCTTACTGCTACACATTCCCCGTAACTATAATATATGGCTATGTTAACTACTGTATAATATACTGCCTTGCGAACTACAAGATAGCGTCTCGTGAATTTTAATATACTGTCTCGTGAACTATAGTATACTATCTCGTGAATTATAGTATACTATATTGTAAACCTCGAGCAATAAAGTCCTTGGGGAATAAAAACAAAATTAAATACTCAATTTAACTGACATGTCAAAGTTTGGGAGGAATCTGACACTGAACTTCCTGAAGGAATCAATTCAGCTTCAATAAGACTTCAGTAATTATGCACCTTGTCTTCTTATAAGGTAGGTTCCCTCCTTCACTCACATTTTGGGGTGTATACGGTTTAGTTTTGTCACCACCGCTGTTTCTCTCAGTCCATTTCCTCACTCATTTGAATGAGGAGGAGGATGAATTAGACACGTGTGACACATCTGTGTTTCTTATTTTGTAGACGTTTCGTCATCCTTTGGCTTTATCAATCCAACACACGTGAAATCGTAATACGAAGATTGCAAACAGATCACGGAACGAGTGGTGTCAGTGTTGCATCATCCTGGTGCACCATGCGTTGTTGCCATTGTTTTTCCGTTTCTTTTGTGTACACTCACGCGGAAATGAGAAGCGTCTTAAATTCTACACCCCGTTCCCCTCCCCAGCCAGCGCTGGGGGTGAGGGGGAGGAAAGAAGGGATTCAACAAGGCTGGACTCCGGCACCCTCCGTGTTGCTAGGCGACACACACACACACACACACACACACACACACACACACACACACACACACACACACACACACACACACACAACTACCCCGCGAACAATCTTCGACATCTTTTTGACAGGCGTCTCAGGGACAATGTACGAGACGGCAAGTGATTCCTCCCTTTCTTCCCCTTCCCTACTCCTTCCCCTACCCCACCCCTCTGCCACCCTACCCATAAACCCCTTCCCTGCCCACACTACAACTACACTCCCCCCAAACCTTAGCATTACGTTGAAATATTTTTAGCAGGAGGAAAAAAAATGTCTGGTATTTTCTCTGGAGTTTTTTCAAGATGGATTTTCTCCTGGGAGGTTTTCTCTGGGTTCACTGTGGGGTTTTTCCTCTGGGAATTTCCTCTGGGGTTATTCTATGGGATTTTCTCAGAGGTTTCTCTGGGGTTTTCTTTTTTTGTAGGTTTTCTCTGGGGGTTCCTTTAGGGTTTTCTCCGGGATTTTATCTGGAAGCTTGGTATTTTCTCTAGGATCTTCTCTGGGGTTTTCTTTGTTAATTTTTCTAGGATCTTCTGTGGTGTTCTTTATGTTCTCTAGGATCTTCCGTGGTGTTCTTTATGTTCTCTAGGATCTTCCGTGGTGTTCTTTATGTTCTCTAGGATCCTCTCTGTGGTTTTCTTTATTTTCTCTAGGTCTTCTCTGTGGTTTTCTATGTTATTTTCTCTGGGGACTTCTCTGTTTCCTTTCTGCTTTTTTTTTCTGTGGTTCCCTTTAGGGTTTCTCGCATATATACTAAAAAAAGGACATAACTTTCACAGTTCGTGCATTTCTGCCCGAGATAAAGTAAGAAAAATATAAATATGCTCGGTTAATTTAGCTTCAGGGACATTAACTTATATTTATGTATTATTAAGGAACATTATCGACATAAAAAGCGTGGCCTACGTCTGGCAGCCCGGGACGTACGGTCATACCTCAGGGTGTTCGTTTTCTCCCGAACGCCAAAAAATAAAAAATCCCATTAGAGACTTTATAAAAAAAAAACGCACTGAAGAGAGGAGCCTTATGGCGACGTTTCGCTCAGTCCTGGTCCATCATCAGTTACAACTGGTTTTGGGGGGAATTTTTCCACCCATGATATTGTGACTTTTTTTCTTTTGGTGGCCGTTTTATAGTGTCCGGAAATACACATTACAGCAAATACAAATTAATTACAATTGTATAATGTATATTGTACTTTATACAAATATTATTATTATTATCGCAGACTAAAAGATTCTAACTTGACGTTAGAAAGAAAAGATCAGGGGAGACATGAACACAACGTAAAAGATACTTAAATGACTTAATTTTTCAAACAGGAACGGACTGAAAGGCGTGGTTAGAGAACAAGAGGGCATTAAAGGGAAATTAAATGGCGAAAATAAGTTAAAAGATGTTAGGAAGTACTTCTTCAGCTTTATGGCTGTCAGCAAGTGTAATGATAATAGAATGGTAGAAGCAAGCACTATAAACGTTCCTCAAAACAATTCCTGATCAGAAGGGTTGTGGTGCATATGTTGGATGCGGGTGGCGGACACTAACAGCTTAATCGATCAGGCCAGCAACCAGGAGGCCTGGTCTGGGATCAGGCCGCGGGGGTGCTGACATCCGCAAGCAACTCCAGGTACGACATGGTACACGAAGGTTAGGTAAGGTAAGGTTTGTTAGGAAACGGGACAAGCGTTTCCTGACGTGGGTCTTAGTCATATGATGACCCGCAGCTGGAGATTTTGATACATCTGACAGAGGCCTTCCCCTAGCTGACCGGTCCACCCCTTTAAAAATTATGGTGGAAGTGGGGCAGTTATGAGGTGAGGAATCAGGAGCCGAGACTCACCCCTCCCCCTCTCTTTCTCTCTATGTGTCTATCCCTCTCTCTACCTCGCTGTTGGTTATAATATAAGCAGGCAGGGATAGGATATGAATCATTAATTACACACTGCTAATCATATACACAAACGCGCACACCTTCGTACAAAAAAAAAAAACACCCTCTCAAGAAAAACATACCAAAATATCTCATTTTGTAATTGTTTATCGGGTTGCTTTGAGCCTGTTTATGAAATATCTAAACAAGAGTTATGTTTGGAGCAGCGGCAACTAGCCAGCGGAGGTAGCGTAGAGCGGAGGGTGCAACGGACCCAGCCTTCTACTGACGACTTCAACGGTACTCATCCAGGGTCGTACGTTTTCTCATTTTGTTTTTTTTTTCCTCGTTCCTCGAGCGACAGGAGGCTGGCGATCTGGTAAGAGGTTCCATTTGATCGCATTTGTGTATCTGTGTTTATACCTTGGCTGTCTTAACTTGACAAGTTCCTCAAATCAGTTACTGACCGGCCGGGTTGAGGTTCGTACGCTGGACTGCGTGCCACCACTGGCAACATGGTTTTAATAATGAACTGATCCACCAGGAGGTCTCGTTTGGGACCGAGCCGCGGGGGCACTGACCCCCAAAACGTCCTTCAGAGGAATTTTTTCTCTGGGCCATTAAATACCATGTGCAGGTTATCAGGCCATAATAATAATAACAATAATATTATAATTATTATTACTAATTATTATTATCCCCTTTATTATTGCTAGCAATCGTCCATACGTCTTCACTAATCTCATTAACAATAAATATTTTTGCAACCAGTGAAAGCTTTAATCTAATGTTACTTTAAGCCCGAAGTGTTGTTGTGGGATGTTATGCCTGAGTGACGGTACTAACGACAGCTAGTTCAATATTAACACTAGTAATGGTGCTACACGGGGCTCAACCCTCGGCTTCATTTTCTCAATAAGCAGCTTCGTCTGGACCAAAGCACAATCACCTGTTTTGGAGCATACGATCGATCCCCGCTCCCCCACAGGTTAAATAAATGAAGTTATGCCAATTTTTCATGTGTCTTTTACAAGAGGAAGTAACAGGTGCTACTATTGGTGAAGAATTTAGTGATGATGAGACTCCACGCACACGCATGCCGTTGCTTCTGTGAATTTTTTTTTTTTTTACAAAAATTTAGTTACCGACTTTCCAATTACTTTCAGCACCACTATAAACACGCCTAGCACCACTATAACACCTAGTACTACCATAAGCACGTAGCACCACTATAAACACCCCTAGCACCTCCATAAACACCCCTAGAACCACCATAAACACCCCTAGCACCACCATAAACCTCACACCTCACATAACCCTGGCCAGCCTACAGACCAACCAGCCAACAGACCAACCAGCCAACAGACCAACCAGCCAACAGACCAATCAGTCAACAGACCAACCAGCCAACAGACCAACCAGGCAACAGACCATTCAGTCAACAGACCAACCAGCCAACAGACCAACCAGCCAACAGACCAATCAGTCAACAGACCAACCAACCATCTGGGTAGTAGCCAATCAAAACTGATCCAGTCAAAGCAGCCACATCCGAACAGACCAACCAGCCACTTCCAACAAACCACTCGGTAGCAGCCAATCAGAAGAGGCCTCCTCAACGCAGCTATATTCCTGCTCAATTTTCCTCTTCTGCCAATAAGGACGAAAGTTTCGGGGGCAAACCCAACTCAAATGAAGAGGGGAAGAAGACCGTGCCAAGTGCGGGAGATAGTTAGGACTAGGTGATTGCCTGGAGCTTGGAGGAAGAGGAAAGAAAAAGAGGGCAAGCGGTTGGTATAAATAGAACTTAGAGTGCAAAGGTTAAAGGAGTGACTTAGTAAACATGATGCTGGCGTGTCTGCTCAGTTGATTCTGCCTCTATGTTTCCTTCTACATTTCAGCTTCATCTCTCTCTCTATATATACCTCTGTTTCAGCTTCCTTTACTATGTCTCTCTATCTCTCGTATCGACTGTGCCATGCCTCGCACTCAATAATATAATAATTGACCTCCGTTGAACAGTGATTTATATTATATTTTATGATGTGTTAACAAAACCTTAAATTAGCTCCTCCGTTAAAACTACTAAATGATAAATTATGAGAGAGAGAGAGAGAGAGAGAGAGAGAGAGAGAGAGAGAGAGAGAGAGAGAGAGAGAGAGAGAGAGAGAGAGAGAGAGAGAGAGAGAGAGACAGAGAGAGAGAGAGACAGAGTTAATTTTAAACTTCAAAACTAAGTTACTTTAATGAACTGTCAAGTCTTCCGCATTCGTCCGATCACCCGATTATCTGTTCCACCTTCCCCCACTCCCCGTCCCTCCCATGATCCTTCCCACCCACGATCCCTCCCACACACTTGAAGGAATAGCACAGCGTGTGATAGTGTCTCATTAAGTGACCTGTAATGACAGGAGGAGGACGAAGTGAAGAGGAAGAGAAATAGCGGTGGGACCTGTACAAAGTACCTCCTTGACCCCCCTTCCTTTTCAGTCCTCCTTCCCTGTCACCTGCAGCGCCAGGTTACAAGTTTAGTTGCAATCAACCGTGAATCGTGACTCAAGTTTTGTCTCTTAGGACAGAGAGAGAGAGAGAGAAGAGAGAGAGAGAGAGGCAGGTGGTGGTGGTGATGGTGGAGTGCCTAAATGAACAAAAAATCTGAAATGAGATTTAAATGGAATTTTTGTCCAGCAAATACAGGTGGTTTTGAGAAAAGATAGGTTTCAGAACGAGCTGTAATTAAAAGTTGCAGAACGAGCTGTAACTGCGTCAACGTTTTCGCTCATGCCCTATATCTATCTATCTATATATATATGTATATACACTGGCTCCCTCATGTTCGTGTATTAGTGTGATTAGTCAATTGTCCAAGTCGGACCGAAACGTCGTCATAAGCTTCATTCGCCTATTTGGGGATTATCTGTGTAATGTCAATTATTTGATAAATCTACACTGCGAAACGTCGCAATAAAATCTTGCTCTGCTCTTGCGTGTTTGTTGTCTTAAAATACTACCGCAGTGTCCCTTAGTATGGAAGTCAAAGAGGTGCGTGGGATATTATCATAGTTCTACCTGAACACCCAAAATACTTAGTGCCACTTCGATGACTCCGTCAGTACTTCAATGACTCCCGTCAATACATCGGTGACTCCCGTCAGTATTTCGATGACTCTCGTCAGTATTTCAATGACTCTCGTCAGTATTTCGATGACTCTCGTCAGTATTACGATGGCTCCCGTCAGTACTTCGATGATTTCCGTCAGTACTTCGATGACTCCTGTCAGTTCTTCGATGACTCCCATCAGTACTTCGATGTAGATAAATGGTTCGGAGAACCGACATGTTGATAAAATAGACACATGTGCAACTCTTGGGTATCTTTATTGAGGAAACGTGTGGCGAAACGTTTCCTCAATAAAGATACCCAAGAGTTGCACATGTGTCTATTTTATCAGTGCTTCCATGACTCCCGTCAGTACTTCAGTGACTCCCATCAGTACTTCGATGACTCCCGTCGTACTTCAATGACTCCCGTCAGTTCTTCGATGACTCCCGTCAGTTCATCGATGACTCCAGTCAGTACTTCGACGACTCCCGTCATCGAGGTACGTCGAGTAGCTCCTCATATGGTTTACCGATTCCTCCTCCAGCTATCGCTAGTGTTTCCTCCCGTGATTCTTAGTAAACAGGCTGATTTGTGCCGGAATGACCCTCGTGCAGACGAGAAGTATTAAACCTGGTTACCTGGAGGTTATTCCGGGGATCAACGCCCCCGCGGCCCGGTCCATGACCAGGCCTCCCGATGGATCAGGGCCTGATCAACTAGACTGTTACTGCTGGCCGCACGCAGTCCAACGTACGAGCCACAGCCCGGCTGATCCGGCACTGACTTTAGGTATCTGTCCAGCTCTCTCTTGAAGGCAGCCAAAGGTTTATTGGCAATTCCCCTAATGCTTGATGGGAGGCTGTTGAACAGTCTTGGGCCCCGGACACTTATGGTGTTTTCCCTTAGTGTACCAATGGCGCCCCTACTTTTTATTGGGGGCATTTTGCATCGCCTGCCCAGTCTTTTACTTTCGTAGGGAGTGATTTCTGTGTGCAAATTTGGGACCATTCCTTCCAAGATTTTCCAAGTGTAGATTATGATATATCTCTCCCTCCTGCGTTCCAACGAGTACAAGTCAAGTGCTTCCAAGCGTTCCCAGTAGTTAAGGTGCTTGATAGAACTTATACGTGCAGTAAAGGATCTCTGTACACTCTCTAGATCTGCGATTTCACCTGCTTTGAATGGAGATGTTAATGTACAGCATTATTCCAGCCTAGAGAGAACAAGTGATTTGAAAAGGATCATCATTGGCTTGGCATCTCTCGTTTTGAACGTTCTCATTATCCATCCTATCATTTTCTTTGCACGTGCGATCGTGGCACTGTTGTGATCCTTGAAAGTGAGATCCTCAGACATTACTACTCCCAGGTCCCTTACATTATTTTTCCGCTCTATTGTATGGCCAGAGTCTGTAGTATACTCTGTTCTAGTTATTATCTCCTCCAGTTTAACATAACGGAGTAGTTGGAATTTGTCCTCATTGAACATCATATTGTTTACCGTTGCCCACTGGAAAACTTTGTTTATATCTTCTTGGAGGTTATCCGCGTCCTCAGCAGATGATAGCCTCATGAAGAGCCTAGTATCATCCGCAAAGGATGATACCTGGAGGTTACCTGGAGGTTATTCCGGGGATCAACGCCCCCGCGGCCCGGTCCACGACCAGGCCTCCCGATGGATCAGGCCTGATCAACTAGGCTGTTACTGCTGGCCGCACGCAGTCCAACGTACGAGCCACAGCCCGGCTGATCCGGCACTGACTTTAGGTATCTGTCCAGCTCTCTCTTGAAGGCAGCCAGGGGTTTATTGGCAATTCCCCTAATGCTTGATGGGAGGCTGTTGAACAGTTTTGGGCCCCGGACACTTATGGTGTTTTCCCTTAGTGTACCAATGGCGCCCCTACTTTTTATTGGGGGCATTTTGCATCGCCTGCCCAGTCTTTTACTTTCGTAGGGAGTGATTTCTGTGTGCAGATTTGGGACCATTCCTTCCAAGATTTTCCAAGTGTAGATTATGATATATCTCTCCCTCCTGCGTTCCAACGAGTACAAGTCAAGTGCTTCCAAGCGTTCCCAGTAGTTAAGGTGCTTGACAGAACTTATACGTGCAGTAAAGGATCTCTGTACACTCTCTAGATCTGCGATTTCACCTGCTTTGAATGGAGATGTTAATGTACAGCAGTATTCCAGCCTAGAGAGAACAAGTGATTTCAAAAGGATCATCATGGGCTTGGCATCTCTCGTTTTGAAAGTTCTCATTATCCATCCTATCATTTTCTTTGCACGTGCGATCGTGGCACTGTTGTGATCCTTGAAAGTGAGATCCTCAGACATTACTACTCCCAGGTCCCTTACATTATTTTTCCGCTCTATTGTATGGCCGGAGTCAGTAGTATACTCTGTTCTAGTTATTATCTCCTCCAGTTTTCCATAACGGAGTAGTTGGAATTTGTCCTCATTGAACATCATATTGTTTACCGTTGCCCACTGGAAAACTTTGTTTATATCTTCTTGGAGGTTAACCGCGTCCTCAGCAGATGACAGCCTCATGCAGATCCTAGTATCATCCGCAAAGGATGATACGGTGCTGTGGTGTACATCTCTGTTTATGTCTGATATGAGGATAAGGAATAAGATGGGGGCGAGTACTGTGCCTTGTGGAACAGAGCTCTTCACTATGGCAGCCTCCGATTTAACTCTGTTGACCACTACTCTTTGTGTTCGATTTGTTAGGAAGTTGAAGATCCATCTCCCCACTTTCCCAGTTATTCCTTTAGCACGTATTTTATGGGCTATTACGCCATGATCGCATTTGTCAAATGCTTTTGCAGTGTATATATTACATCTGCATTCTGATTTTCTTCCAGTAGTTGTGAGAGGCAGGAGCGACCTGCCCTGAACCCATGATGCCCTGGATTGTGCAGATTTTGGGAATCCAGGTGATTTGCAATCCTGCTTCTTAGTACTCTTTCAAAGATTTTTATGATGTGGGACGTCAGAGCTATTGGTCTATAGTTCTTAGCTAATGCTATGCTGCCACCTTTATGGAGTGGAGCTATATCCGTTGTTTTAAGTGACTGTGGAATTTTACCCAGGTCCAAGCTCCTCCTCCATAGTGTACTTAGGGCACGCGAGAGGGGTTTCTTGCAGTTTTTAATGAAAACAGAGTTCCACGAGTTTGGGCCCGGGGCTGAGTGCACAGGCATGTTGTCAATGGCTTTTTCGAAATCTATCGGAGTTAGGGTAATGTCGGAAATCTGGCATACATTTATGGAGTTTTGAGGCTCATTCATGAAGAAATCATTTGGGTCGTCGATCCTCAGACCGATTAGTGATTCACTAAACACAGAGTCGTACTGGGATTTCAATATTTCACTCATTTCCTTGTTGTCATCTGTGTAGTATATAACCAAGAGAGAGTCTTTGAACTGAATGACTAACGAAATGATTTATATTTTTAAGCCCGAGCGATCTCCCATTCTCTCTCCTAGATTCCAATCATTCCTATTTTCTGCCACCCCTCTCTGTGTAGTCACCCCTCCATTCAGTATCCTTTCCAGTGAGCAACTTCATTCAGTCACCCTTCCATTCAGTCTTCATCCCTGTTGTCCACATGTAAACATTTTCTTCCTTGCCTCCACACCTGATCGACCGACCCACCTCCACACCTGATCGACCGACCCACCTTCAACACCTGATTGACCGACCCACCTCCACAACTGACTGACCAACTAACCTCCACATCTAATCAACCCACCTCCACACCTGATCTACCAATCAATCTCCACTACTCAATTACACTCTTCCACAGCTAAACCCTTTCTCTCATTTCCGTAGCCAAGTGCCTGTCTCTTGCCACAATCAACTCCTTTCCACGTCCCAAAACCACGAGACTACTACACCTTACCTCACCCTGTGGGCAATACAAAGCATATTTAGATAGTATCTGAAGAATGACAACTGATATTTAGTTTCCATTATTTGCATTTCCACGCAACTGACTGCAAGAAAATTTCATATTGTTTATGATGCTAGGGTTTTGTAATGCCTACGTGGAAAGGGGAATATATACACTTTCATATTCTTAAAGGTTTGTGGCAACTCTCTGCACTTAGAAGGTATGGGGGTACATGATAAGCCTACGAAACTAGGTTAAACTGAACTTTCTAAAGCTTTCTCACGTGTTTAGAGACGTGGGTTCCAAGCTGGTGCCGCGTGCTCGAATATTCATTTTCTTTTGGACGAGCTTAATGAGCTCCAGGAAGTCGTTCGGGAGCTAAAAATTAAGTGGATAAAATGTAACAAAAAACCTAGCTAGACACAGAGTGCGTAGTCCTACTCCTGAAACCAGGAAGTAACAGCTCCGAGTCCAATTATCCAGTGTTTTTTAAAGGGCACTGATCAGAGGAAAATAAAGTAGAGAAAATAAGATGTACGGGAGAGGAAAGGAAAGGAAAGAGAGAGAGAGAGAGAGAGAGAGAGAGAGAGAGGAGAGAGAGAGAGAGAGAGAGAGAGAGAGAGAGAGAGAGAGAGAGAGAGAGAGAGAGAGAGAGAGAGAGAGAGAGAGAGAGGATAAAATACTAGGAAGCTAAGTGAAATATCACGAGAACAAGTTAATACAAAGATTACCGATTACCATGGCTTGACAGTGCTGCGGAATGAAAAATCGCAATAAAATCTTGCTGCGCAACGTTTTTTTTTTTCTTTTTGTTCACTGCTGCCGGCAATAAGACACTGACTATGCTCCGGTACTGAGTCAGCAGCGGCGTCGACTTGATACCAGGAAACACAACGCTCTCACCCACAGAAACAATATTCACCACTCTAAGTTCAACTTTGTCAACCTGCTTCCAAGGACACCAAGTTCACACACACCAAAACAATATTCGCCACTCTGGGATATTTTAGGCTTTTATTATGATTTCTGACATTTTCGAAAGCATGAAAATAAGATACCAGACGTATTAAGCTGCCGTGAACAAGAACACTTGACAGGTGTCGACAACACTTGACAGCTGTCGACAACACTTGACAGCCGTCGACAGAAACATTAGCGTCGAGGACATTTTTGTCGACGCTGCAGACAGAGAGAGAGAGGAGACCCACCCATCACCCACTCAACGATGGTGTATGCAAATGAGCTATAGAGAAAGTCTTGAGTGACAGGAATAAACCAGGCTCCCCCATTACGCACAATGCAGTTAGTGCCTAATGGGGCAACTACGCCAGATAATTGGCCAACTATGCCAGATAATAGGCCAACTACGCCAGATAACAGGCCAACTACGCAGGGTTTTTTAATCGGAGTTTCGGGAATCTCACACTAGAGCCCCCAGGTGAAAATGAGTTTTATTAGAATTGTTTGTCTGAAAACTTTTGTTTGGAGGTGAACAGGTGTTGTTTTGTTTTAAAAGCTGTTAGATGTAAACAAATACTATTCCGGTATTGTTTTGTTTTTTGAAGCTGTTTTGGAGGTAAACAAAATATTCTGGTATTGTTTTGATTTTAAAGCTGTTTTGGAGGTAAGAAAAATAATACTATTCCATTATCTTGTTTCTAAAGCTGTTTTATAGATAAAAAATACTATTCCGGTATTGTTTTGTTTTTGAAGCTGTTTTGTAGGTAGAAAAAATACTATTCCGGTGTTATTCAGTTTTTAACGTTGTTTTGGAGGTAAACAAATAATACCATACCAGTATTGATTTGTCTTTAAAGTTGTTTTGGAGGCGGAAAAAAGTTTTTGTTACTGTTTTGCTTGTATAATTGTTTTTGTAGGTGACACTCTGGTAGCAGACCTCGTGTGTGTGCTCACCTAGTTGAGGTTGCAGGGGTCGAGTCCGAGCTCCTGGCCCCGCCTCTTCACTGGTCGCTACTAGGTCACTCTCCCTGAACCATGAGCTTTATCATACCTCTGCTTAAAGCTATGTATGAATCCTGCCTCCACTACATCGATTCCCAAACTATTCCACTTCCTGACTACTCTGTGGCTGAAGAAATACTTCCTAACATCCCTGTGATTCATCTGTGTCTTCAACTTCCAACTGTGTCCCCTTGTTGCTGTGTCCCATCTCTGGAACATCCTGTCTTTGTCCACCTTGTCAATTCCTCTCAGTATTTTGTATGTCGTTATCATGTCCCCCCTATCTCTCCTGTCCTCCAGTGTCGTCAGGTGTGTAGGTGTGTAGGTGTGTGTGTGTGTGTGTGTGTGTGTGTGTGTGTGTGTGTGTGTGTGTGTGTGTGTGTGTGTGTGTGTGTGTGTGTGTTTGTGTGTGTGTGTGTTGAAGGGGGTTAATCATGTGTGGGTAGGTCGAGCCTTAGCTCCTGGTTCAGTCTCTTAATACTAACAGCTATCGTACATACTTATGAAGCTGCGAACTGAATATGCCAGCATCACTGTCTTGTCCAGCTCTCTCTATTGCTTTGATGGACTCCCTGACAATTTACGGCCATTTCTAGTCTATCAAAATGCGTGAATGAGGTGTAAATCTCAGTATATTAGTATGACGACGCCTTCTTTGGGCCAAAAGTGCTCAACATTTAAAGGTCACAACTGTTGGATAAATCACCGTTCTTAGCCAATTGGTTAGATGCATATGCGTACGTGAAGTTAGCAGAGGCCCTTCGTGGGGGTAAAACTAACAGCTCTCCATGGAGGTGTACTAACAGAGACTCGTCGTGAAGGTGAAACTAGCAGAGGCTCGTTATGAAGGTGAGACTAAAAGCTCTCTATGACTCTGAGGTTCGTCATGAAGATGAAACTAAGAGATGCTCTTCATGAAGGTGAAACCAACAAAGGCTCTCCATGGAGGTAAAACTACCTAACACCAGATGACAGGTTCTACCGAACAAAACCTTTCAACGGTAACCTTGCACCGGTCACTGATCAACGCCTCAAAGACCATACACCCGAAACGCTAAAACTGGAATCAGAAGCTTAATTCTGAAACTAGAAACTGAAACTAGACGTTGAAACAAGAAGCTAAAACTTGAATCTGAAGCTGTAATTTTTAACTATGCGCTAAGGTTAGAAGCTACAACTTGAAGCAGTAAAGATACTATTGCTCAAACCGGTAAAAAAAAATTTCGCTTCCCTATATATACATTCCTCAGACTTACCGCCGGTACCACGAAATAATTATTAAAAAAAAAAAAGTATCACTAGAACTTAAGGTAGGTGCCTGGATGGCAGTGAAAGGCTCTTGAGCCAAGGGAATGGAGCTATCCACCCCCTTCTCAGGAATGAACGCGACTGCCCCCCCCCCCTCATGACCCTCTTCGGGTGTACCCTTTCCCGTGAACGTAACAATTCTTGCTCCGGGAGCATGGAAAGGAAGCGGCCAAGGTCAGTTTTAAAATTGTACGGGACTCAGAAACTTCAGTTTGTGACTTGTGGTGAGATCATCTGTTAATGTTGTTACTGAACACAAGTAACACAGAGAAGGTATCTTGACCATGATAAACATCCAGAGGAAGGTTGACTGAACATCGATATGAACAGAATGAGTCAACGTTTGGCTCAGTGAAGAACTTATTGAAGTCATTAAGACTTGATAATAGACAAATAACCCGCACATAGAAGGGAGAAGCTTACGACGTCGTTTCGGTTCGATCTGGACCATTTACAAAGTCACATTAACACAGGAGAGTGAGGGAGCCAATATATAAAGATTTGACAAAACTCTACACAATGCGAAACGTTGCACAAAATAAAGGTTTGTCCGGTGACGTGTGTATTTTCTTCACTATGTGGATGTATCGACATGAATGTTGTATGAAGACGGTGGCAGGTGTCGTTTTATTCGTCGGGAAACAAAACTCACTCGACACGGATGAATGTGGAGGAGCTGTTGGCCCTGTGGTGGCCATGAACATGGACACAACGACTGCTGGCTTACCAGCGTTGAGCTCAGTGCTATGAGTGACTGGAGAGACAGACGCTGGTGGTTAATGTTACTGCTGGATATAATGGTTCTAATAACCATAATTTTTAAAGGGGTGTACCGGTAAGGCAGCGGAAGGCCTCGGTTAGATGACCAAAAGCTCCAGTGGCGGGTCATCATACATAACTAAAACCCGCGTAAGGAAACACTTGTCCTGTTGCCTGACAAACCTTACATATAACCTAACCAAATGTTGCTGTTATCCTATACGCTTTTCCCGTTTACAGAGTCTGTCAAGAGGTGGAACAGGCAGGTTTAAGAGTGCTGGAGGATGGAACAGGTGTGGGATGCGGAACAGCAGCAGCGCCCTCCCTCCCCTCCCACACGAGGTGAAAGATTCCATTTACAATTGCATGACAACACCAGCACCTCTCCTCGCTCTAAGGTCAGGCTGACCAAAACATTTATAGTCGGTTTTTACATACTAGGTTATTTTTTTTTATTTTTTTTTTTTTTGCTCTTTAGAAGCATGGAATTTTAGAGGTATTAGTGTAGGAAACAAAAACTTTGGTAAATATCAAATATCAAATAAGTTCCCAACGGATCACGGAGGACTACCACGAAACTATAAGAGAAAATTAAATGCATACTAAATTAATAACTATTAGTAAATACTTTTCCGAATGTTGATATTATTACTTTGTGTAAATATTAACGTTGGTTGCATAATGTTCACGAAGCCTAGTTCCTAGGCTTTTAATGTATTCATACGATATTAGGCAACCGTCCACAGCGTAGATATAGGGTGCACAATAAACTGGCCACTACTGTCCACAGGCTGGATACAGAATGCACAATAAACTTCCCGCTACCGTCCACGGAATGGATACTGGGTGCACAAAAAACTAGTCACTACCGTCCAGAGGACAGCTGCAGGGTGCATAATAAACTAGTCACTACCGTCCAGAGGACAGCAACAGGGTGCACAATAAACTAGCCACTGCCGTCCAGAGGACAGCTACAGGGTGCATAATAAACTAGGCACTGCCGTCCGCAGGACAGCTGCAGGGTGCACAATAAACTAAATGCCTAGGAGGCAAATATCTAAATCTATTTACTGGTTCACCAGAGCCCTGGCAGCTCTATCGACTTCCACTCAACCGGCAGAATGAAAATATTCGTAACACGTCACTACGAGTTTCATATATTTCCCTTCCATAATCCCCACATCCCTCCCTCCAACCCACACGATTTCCTCCCCACCGCTTCCTCCATCCCACCCCCACATCCTCCCCAGTCACCGTTGGGAAGGAATCTCAAGGAGTCAATTTTATTCCTCACCAGTTGCTCAGAATTTAAAAAAAATTTCTAAGCACAAGATACCCACATCTTGGCCGATATTCCTTCCTTGGAGAAGATAAAAGGATATTGGGGTAGTGGGGAAGTAGGGAAGAAACTGGGGCGGGAGCAAACGGCAGGAAGTTAATGTTAATATATCAAATCTTAAAAAAAGGTAATTTTTAAACACAATTCTCTCAGAGGATGGAAGTCTTGAAGCTTCAGTTGCAACTATCATTTTTTCAATCCCTGGCGCCCGGGACATCTCGTGGCTCTGCCACTGAAAAAGACTGGCGGAAAAAAAAAAAACTTCAATTTAAAAAAAAAAAAGTCTGTGAGCGGGCGATCTTTTGTAGGGACTCACGAGGTCTTTTTAATGCAGTGGCGGAGTCTTCGTGGTGAGGCAAACCTCAGCAAGTTGGCGCTGACGCAGAAGGTCGCTGACTGATGTTCGCAGACTAATGTCGCTAGCACAGGTCACTAACCGATGGTCGCTGACTTTTGTTAGCTGACGGTCACTAGCACAGGTCACTGAATAATGATTGCTGACTGATGGTCGATTTGTTGTTATACAAAATGAGGTATTTGTACTTAAATCATTGAACAGTACACACGCACATAACCACAAATAGGTGAGTACAAATATATGAATACACACACGGGAATGAACTACGAAATAAGATTGCTATAAAGAGAATGGATACTGGACACATGAAAAATCAGTGGAGACATGACCATGAAACTTTAGGTACGGACAGAGTGGACTGATACTGACGTGAGGACGCCAAAAAATAAGGCAGTTACACAAATAACCCGCACATAAAAGAGAGAAGCTTACGACGACGTTTCGGTCCGACTTGGACCATTGACAAAGTCACACTATGACTTTGTGTGACTTTGTCAATGGTCCAAGTCGGACCGAAACGTCGTCGCAAGCTTCTCTCTTTTATGTGCGGGTTATTTGTGTATCGTTCCAGTCACGGCATTGTGCCTTTTTGTTATTTAATAAGGCAGTTCACAACCAAACCAAAATTTCTAGGGGAATCTACAGATAACGTTTCGCTCCGTCCATAAACATTACTGAGAGTCACATCACAGATACAAGCTCAAAACAGACACTGATGTTAAGAAATACTTTTTCAGTGTAACCTAACTGTTTTTTTAATTTTACTGGAAAGATGAAATTTCCTATAAAATGCTGGAAAACCCACAAAAAAGTGAAATTTCCTAAATAATGCCAGGAAAACCTCGAAAAATATTTTTTTCCAGAACAAACGCTAGAAAAACTAAAACAACGAAATTTTCTAAAAAGAAATGTTAGAAAACCTCAAAAAATAATTCTAATTAAAAAAAGGCAAGAAAAACTTAAAATAATGAAATTTCCTAAAAAGAAATGTTATAAAAACTAAAAAAAAAAATAATAAAAAAGCTAGAAAAACTAAGATAATGAAATTTCCTAAAAGAGAAATGTTTGAAAAACTTAAAAATTGCTAGAAAAACCTAAAAAAATAAATTTCTAAAAAAAAAGCTTGAAAAACCTCAATAAAAAACTGAAATGTTTCGAAATATAAAAGTTTTTATATTTTCATAAATATCAAATATTATAGATTTGCTCAATTATCCCCTTTAAAAGCTAAGGACAGCGAATAAGTGGATGAATGAATGGGTACTTGAGGCAAACTCAGTACACAGTTTCAAGAGTAAATACGACAGGAGACGAGAAACTAAGAATCCATAACGTCAGTCAATTGTAGGATGGTAGTCAATGCGAGTAGAGATTCACCTCTCCCCATCACAGGAACAAATGAGTATACACCATGCATACACAGAATATCCACCGTGCATACGAAGTGTATATCATGTATACACAGAGTATGCACGGAGTATGTCCCAGACACTAGCTGGGTAGCGAGGGGCCTCGTCAACCCCGACATGGGTTAACGAAGGATATCACTTATTCCCCCCAGAAACTAGTGGGCAACGAAGAGCCTCGTTAGCCACTCCCAGACACTAGCTGTGTAACGAAGGTTCTCGTTAACTCCCACCAGACACTAGCTGGGTAGCGAGGGGGCCTCGTTAACTCCCACAAGACACTAGCTAGGTAACGAAGTGTCTCGTTAAGTCCACAAGATTCCCCCCCCCCCAAAAAAAAAAAAAAAGGCAACCATTAGTAAGACGAATTGGCCTCTACGCTCTCACTATGTTGACTAAACGAGGGAAACTCAAATATTCTTCTTTCATTCGTATTTCATTCAAATTTACTATTGATTAATCTCCTCCTTCTCCTCATCCTTCTATTTTCTCCCTATTATTATTATTATTATTATTAGTAGTAGTAGTAGTAGTAGTAGTATCAGTAGTAGTAGTATCAGTAGTAGTAGTAATAGTAGTATTAATAGTAGTACTAATAATAGTAGTAATAATAGTAGTAGTAGCGACAGTAGTATCAGTTGCAGTAATAGCAGTAGTAGTAGTAACGGTAGTAGTAGTAATAGTTGTAGTAGAATTAATGGTTTTAGTCGCATTTTTATGTAAAAGAGAAAATAAGAGAGGGAAGGTGAGAGCGAGGAATGGAAGGAAGGACAAAGAGAGGGAGGGAGGGAGATTAAATGGGTAGGAGAAAAGGAAATGAAAGAGAGAGAGGATGAAGGGACGGAAAATTAAAGGGTGGGAGGAAGGCAGAGAAGGAAAGTAGGGATGAAGAGAAGGAAGAGGGGAAAGAGGCACAAGTGGAATAAAAGGAGAAGGGGAAGTAAAGCGTTAGAGAAAATGAAATACAAGGGAGGAAGGAGAGAGAGGATGGGACACTCCCTGACAAGCCAGGCTGTTTCTGCTTCTAATCTCCAAGCCAGCAGAAATATCAAAACAGCTCCAAATAGCTTCCGAGTGTTGAGTGGAAAGCACTAGATGATGGGGCAAATAGTTTCGGGTGAGCGTTTGAGCCCTGAAAGCGAGAAATATGCAAAGTCAGGTGACAAGAATTGAGAGGCGGAGCCATGAGCTATGATTCGACCCTCGGAAATACAACTAGGTGAGTATGATTAGGAGAGTACGACCAATCAGTTGTTGCAGTTGTGGGCCTTCGGGCCACCAACTGCAACAGCCTAGTCGACCAGGCAATCAAGCAGGAGACAGGATCGGACCGCGTGATCAGAACAAACCCGACACAGGTCAAAAGTAAATCACAAATCACAGGAGCTCCAGGAATATATCTTAGTTGCAGAATCACGTGATATACAGATTATTTACAATTTCAGGTAAATGAGCTTGTGAATGACCCCTCGGGTAATTACTCCAGGTAATTAATATTGCCTTGCAACCCCGGACAGCTCCTGCGAAATTGCATTCAACAATACGAGTTGACTGACAGCAGACAGGATGCAAACTGTCTTGGTGACACTGGTTCTCTCATACGTTTTAGCTTCGTTTACTGATTGGGATAATTAAATGAGACGTCCGGGATTTATGCACTAATTGAATCAATTAAATTATACAGCCTGGATTTATGCACTAATTTAATCAATTAAATTATACAGCCTGGATTTTGTTTATTGATTTGGACATTGAGTTGCAAGGTGCAGTTGGATAATTAAAGACTTAAAAATGAGGATAATATCGCTGAATTGATCACTCAGAAATGATGGACTAATCGATCAACGCTTAAGTTATATATGTAGTTTCACGAACTCTTGTACGTCTGTTGCAGACCTGCAGTGCTTCTGTTGCATACCTGCAGTGCTTTTGTTGCATACCTGCAGTGCTTCTTTTGCATACCTGCAGTGCTTCTGTTGTAGACCTCCAGTGTTTCTGTTGCAGCAGTGCAGTATTTATTGTAGACCTGCAGTACTGGGTTGCACTATAAAAACCGGCCAGTAACAATCAGAAATAACTTGCGTGATTCGATCTTGCGTCACCATGCTCAGCCCTGTGAGAGCAGGACAATCATTCTATCCACTGGAGAATTATTGATCCAGTGGATAGTGATACGTACACTGTCCTGTTCTCATAGGGCTGGGCATGGCGACACAGGAACTGCTAGCCGCAGTTCTGTTAATGATATATATATATATATATATATATATATATATATATATATATATATATATATGCAAGGAATTCGCGAGAGCATGCGAAATATACACAAACACTGATCTCTGCTGAAGGAGACTCGAACCTACGACCTTAGGACAAGGTACGCAGTGCTTTACCAATCTACCCACACTGGACAATACCTTGGCGTGTAGCATGCGCTCACACGTTTGATCCAAGGCAGCCAGCTTTCAGGAGAAGGCTTACGCACTGCGTACCTTGTCCTAAGGTTCGTAGGTTTCGAGTCTCCTATCAGCCAGAGATCAGTGTTTGTGTATATTTCGCATGCTCTCGCGAATTCCTTGCATTGTTCAAATCTCTAGTAAGGCTGATGCATGCAGGGGATGAGATGAAAAGCTGTAAGCCTTCTCCCTGAAAGCTGGCTGCCTTGGATCAAACGTGTAGCGCATGCTACACGCCAAGGTATTGTCCAGTGGGTAGATTGGTAAAGCACTGCGTACCTTGTCCTAAGGTTCGTAGGTTCGAGTCTCCTTCAGCCAGAGATCAGTGTTTGTGTATATTTCGCATGCTCTCGCGAATTCCTTGCATTGTTCAAATCTCTAGTAAGGCTGATGCATGCACTACACGCCAAGGTATTGTCCAGTGTGGGTAGATTGGTAAAGCACTGCGTACCTTGTCCTAAGATTCGTAGGTTCGAGTCTCCTTCAGCCAGAGATCAGTGTTTGTGTATATTTCGCATGCTCTCGCGAATTCCTTGCATTGTTCAAATCTCTAGTAAGGCTGATGCATGCAGGGGATGAGATGAAAAGCTGTAAGCCTTCTCCCTGAAAGCTGGCTGCCTTGGATCAAACGTGTAGCGCATGCTACACGCCAAGGTATTGTCCAGTGTGGGTAGATTGGTAAAGCACTGCGTACCTTGTCCTAAGGTTCGTAGGTTCGAGTCTCCTTCAGCCAGAGATCAGTGTTTGTGTATATTTCGCATGCTCTCGCGAATTCCTTGCATTGTTCAAATCTCTAGTAAGGCTGATGCATGCAGGGATGAGATGAAAAGCTGTAAGCCTTCTCCCTGAAAGCTGGCTGCCTTGGATCAAACGTGTAGCGCATGCTACACGCCAAGGTATTGTCCAGTGTGGGTAGATTGGTAAAGCACTGCGTACCTTGTCCTAAGGTTCGTAGGTTCGAGTCTCCTTCAGCCAGAGATCAGTGTTTGTGTATATTTCGCATGCTCTCGCGAATTCCTTGCATTGTTCAAATCTCTAGTAAGGCTGATGCATGCAGGGGATGAGATGAAAAGCTGTAAGCCTTCTCCCTGAAAGCTGGCTGCCTTGGATCAAACGTGTAGCGCATGCTACACGCCAAGGTATTGTCCAGTGTGGGTAGATTGGTAAAGCACTGCGTACCTTGTCCTAAGGTTCGTAGGTTCGAGTCTCCTTCAGCCAGAGATCAGTGTTTAATATATATATATATATATATATATATATATATATATATATATATATATATATATATATATACAGTATTAATAAATGTAAAAGCCAATATAATAATGTTAAAAAGTGAACGCAAATTATTACAGAGAGCCAACCCGAGGTGAGAATGGGATATACGCCAGCACGGCCTGGGTGAATCTGGTTAGCTGGAACGATTACCACTGACGAGGTAACCGAGCCAGCCAGCGAACTCATCTCCCACTTTCCCTCAACAAGCTGGAAAGCATACTGCCACTACATGGTTCAGTTTTCTGGCAAAAATAAATACAGAATTTGTAGTTGATTTTTGTGCCCACTAAATGCATAATAAACTTGGCATACGTAGTATATAGTGATGAAGGAGGGTAGAAGCGGGAGAGAGAGAGAGAGAGAGAGAGAGAGAGAGAGAGAGAGAGAGAGAGAGAATGCAGATATAGGAAGATGTAGGTAGGACAGGGACATAAAGATAAGGAAGTAGGGAGGTGCGACATATTTATAGAGTTTAAGTGGTGGATTCTGTGATGGAAAGTAGTCTATATGGTCACGTGGTTGTGAATGGTGGAGAGAGGTAAGGTGTAAGGGTGTTGAGAAGTACAAGATGTGAGAAAGCAAGAAAATGAGTGAGGAAAGGTAAAAGAGAAGGAGGGAGTTTGGGGAGAATGTTTTCAGCGAAGGTCACCTAAAATGAAAGAAAGGAGATGAGTATGACAAAAGAATATGAGAGCATTATCTTAGTCCCTCAGTTCTAGGCTCATTTAGGGTATTAACTGTGAATCACACTGAGACCAAACCACTTCATTATTTCATGATTATTTGATAACCCTTCTGTCTGTCTGTCTCTCTCTCTCTCACACATACACCTGTTGGTCAGGTTCACCTAGCAATAAGTACCTTGGTGTTTGGCGACTGTTGTGAACCTCATCCTGGTACATAATCAAATTTAGATAACGAAGAACGAAGTTGAGACATGAGGAGCTCCTCTCTGCTTCCGTAACTACAATAAGCAACCACCCACAAATAGCCAAGGACTGATGATGCTAGTTCAACAAGGACTGATGATGCTAGTTCAACAGGTGGAACCAGGATCTGTGACTTGACCCCCCGTAAAAACCACAGCTAGGTCATTAAACACACGCCAGTGGTGCCGTATCAACTGAGATTCAAGGAAGGCAATGTCAATGGGAAATAAAGACCAGGAGGAAGATGTAACACCTCAGTTATAGTGTGGGAACAAAACCAGGAGCAAGACATAACACCTGGGCCCTCGTGTGACTCTCGTATCAACAGGACCACACAGTGGTGCACACTTTATCGTCTAACACACGACTATCCTCCACCAACCTCAACAAGAACGCCCTCATGATAATATACACCGCCTATTTAAGGCCGAATTTGGAGTATACAACACCGGTTTAGAGCCCCCCACCTCAAACATCAAAGAAAACTCAGGGAGCTCAAGAAACTTGACACTGGTACTCACCGAATTCGGTATGCATGAGTCGCATTTCAGCTCCTGGACCCGAGATTAAAAGCCATTACTATGAGGAAAGATGTAAAATACTAAGTTTCATAGCACTTCAGAAATGAGAGATGACATGGTCGCAACATACACGATGCACATACATACCGATAATGTATATAAAAAAGTGTTAGGAAGGTAAGTCGAATGATGAAGGGGACCCAACTGCAAGGAAACTAGGCAATTATAATTATTATTCTTATTATAATTTTATTCATGGGAAAACGCTAGATTCGTAGGGGCCATACAGCACTGGGGAATGGGAAGCAATCAGGTTTTATCCGATGGAAGATACCTCCAGTTACTTGGATCAAGAGCCCTTTACCGGCTAATATTTGAGCAGCCTTTATGAAGAAGACCAGGTGAGATAATGAGATTGGAGGTCAGTAATAGAAAAAACTGATAAGTATTTAAGTAAGTACAAAACATATACAAACACACAATCTCTCACATACAAGGACGGAAATCGGAACCACGATTCCGCAGATTTCCTGTAATTGAACTCCAGATTAGAATAGTTTCTGGACCATTATAGTTCTGACAACTCCACAACACACTCGTATCTTTGGAAGGATTTAATTTCGCGGTATTTCCATTACAGATAAAGAATCAGGATTACTTAACCTATCCATTGGAAAGCATTTGAATTTGATTTTGATCCTCAGTAATTCAATGTTTCCATTCTCAAAATGAAACCTTTGCACGAATTACTGTATAACCTCATGCAACCTATAACTAAATTATAACCTCATGTAGCCTCTGTATGAATTATAACTTCATGAAACCTCTGTATAAATTGTAGCTTCATGTAGCCTCTGTATGAATTATAGCTTCATGTAACCTCTGTATGAATTATAGCTTCATGTAACCTCTGCACGAATTATAGATTTATGTAGCCTCTGTATGAATTATAGCTTCATGTAACCTCTGCACGAATTATAGATTTATGTAGCCTCTGTATGAATTATAGCTTCATGTAACCTCTGCACGAATTATAGATTTATGTAGCCTCTGTATGAATTATAGCTTCATGTAGCCTCTGTATGAATTATAGCTTCATGTAACCTCTGTATGAATTATAGCTTCATGTAACCTCTGCACGAATTATAGATTTATGTAGCCTCTGTATGAATTATAGCTTCATGTAACCTCTGCACGAATTATAGATTTATGTAGCCTCTGTATGAATTATAGCTTCATGTAACCTCTGCACGAATTATAGATTTATGTAGCCTCTGTATGAATTATAGCTTCATGTAGCCTCTGTATGAATTATAGCTTCATGTAGCCTCTGTATGAATTATAGCTACATGTAACCTCTGCATGAATTATAGATTTATGTAGCCTCTGTATGAATTATAGCTTCATGTAGCCTCTGTATGAATTATAGCTTCATGTAACCTCTGCACGAATTATAGCTTCATGTAGCCTCTGTATGAATTATAGCTACATGTAACCTCTGCATGAATTATAGATTTATGTAGCCTCTGTATGAATTATAGCTTCATGTAGCCTCTGTATGAATTATAGCTTCATGTAACCTCTGCATGAATTATAGATTTATGTACCCTCTGTATGAATTATAGCTTCATGTAGCCTCTGTATGAATTATAGCTTCATGTAACCTCTGCACGAATTATAGATTTATGTAGCCTCTGTATGAATTATAGCTTCATGTAACCTCTGCATGAATTATAGATTTATGTAGCCTCTGTATGAATTATAGCTTCATGTAGCCTCTGTATGAATTATAGCTTCATGTAACCTCTGCACGAATTATAGATTTATGTAGCCTCTGTATGAATTATAGCTTCATGTAGCCTCTGTATGAAATTCTATGCTCGTGTTGTCTCAACATGAAATAAAGCCTTACGTAGCCTCTGTATGAATTATAGCCTCGTGAAACGTTTGCATGAATTATAACCTTACGTAGCCTCGACATGAAATATACCGTCGCTAGCCTCAATATGAATTATAATAGAGGATTACTTTTGAATATTGATCTTTGTCGAACTCAGGCGGGTTAGGTTAGGTTAGGTAAGGTTAGGTTGGGTTGGGTTGGGTTGGGTTGGGTTGGGTTGGGTTGGGTTAAGCTAGGTTAGGTTAGGTTTGGCTCGGTTGGTTTAGGCTGGGTTACATTAAGCTGTTCTGCCTCAAAATTCGAGTGGTTGTTATGTATCTTGCAAAGCAACATAATACTATCTCTAAAGTAAAAACCCAATCAATTTTGAACAATTTAAACTAATTTTTTGGTCGAGGTCGACCTAAGACCAACGTTCACTACCCAAGAGAGTCAACAAGGATATATATACCGAGAGGTGTGTACCTCTGTGTATATACACTGAAATATGCGCATTTTTAAGTTTGTATGCACTAAAAGCGCATCATCCTGCGTGTATATAGAACACAAATGTATCAGCGTGTGTATATACCGAGGTGTGTATCTGTCAGTGCATATACAACGAGATATGTGTATCTCATTATATATATCCCAAGAAGTATATCTTAGTGTATACACACTAACAGGTGTTGATTTCTGTGTATTTACACACTGTTAGATTAAATTGATTCCTATTTTAATAATTTACAGTATCCTTGATTAAACTGATCCCTATTTTAGTCATTTACAATATCCTTGATTAAACTGATCCCTGTTTTAGGCATTTACAGTATCCTTGATTAAACTGATCCCTATTTTAGGCATTTACAGTATCCTTGATTAAACTGATCCTTATTTTAGGCACTGATTGATAGTGAACAGGTTACGTACAGCCTTAACGACCCTCATGTAGCCGCTTAGCTTCAAACCTAACAAACAAACAAACAAACAACTCCAGTCAAATTACCACTAAGAGACAATTTTCCCAGCCTGTCAGGTGTCACTCATTTGCTGAATGTAATTTCGGGAGAGCTGTCTAGGGATGCTGAATGTTTATAATTACCCAGACCTTTAAAAAGGAAAGTGCTTGGATGCCGGTGGAGGCGTTTATGATGCAAGGAATTAGAACGATTCCCTCCCTTGGATTAAACCTGATGGCCTCCCACTCCCTGTATGAACACTATAGGTTTAACGCTTTCAGGTGAATGTAATAATAATTATTATTATTTACTAATAAATTATTATTTAATAATTATTATGTGGATTAATTACCTGATGGATAATTTACATGGTCACTTAGGTGAATTACAACTGAGCCAGCGAGGTAAGTAGCGTCTGACACGCTATTTTTCACTGAACTCAACATTACGAAAAATAATGTAGAACTGCCCATGAAATAGTTCTTTTAACTAAAAATCATTTGTTAATTAGTGGTATTATCTTGCTAGTTGCTCCCCACTCACACTCACACACACACACACACACACACACAGTGTTTATCGACAAGTGCCTCCGACAACTAGTAACTAACAATAGTGATCCCTCAGGGTAACTAGTCCCGGAGAATGTCGTCTGGGAATCTGGGACTAACATATTCATTGAAAATCGCTAAATCCACAGGGGAAATATACAATACCTGGGGAATGTGAGGTGATCAATTTTGATCCAAGGAAGGGGAGGGTAGCTTCCGTTTCTTGATTGGTGCTGTCAAGGAGTAGATTAGGTCTTATGAGTGCCAATCAGTGCCTGTGGGGGAATATTGTACTGTCATTGATAGATTAAAATGCTATGAAGTCCGAAGCTTCCTGTCAAACGGGACAGTCTGCCTGTCAAACGGTCCGATTTGCCTGTCAAACAGCTCAGTCTGACTGTCAAAGTGGCTAGCCTGCCTGCCAAACGGTTCGCCGTGATTACCAAACACACCAGTCTGTCAAACGGGCAAGTCTGCCTGTGAAACGGTTCAGTTTGCCTATCGTTCAGTCCAGTCTGACTGGCAAACAGGCTCAGTTTTCTGTCAAACGATTCATTCTGCCTACCAAATGGATAAGTCTGCCTGTCAAATGGGTCAGTTTACCTTTACAAAGGACCATGTGCCTGACAAAAAAGTTCAACCTACCCATTAAACGGTTCGAATTGTCCGACGGTCCACTCTGCGTTTAATATTGTTCATTCTGTCTGTCAAACGGTTCGGTCGGCTTGTGAAACAGGCTCATAAACAATGAAATGTTCAAATCTGCCTGTCAGTCTGTTTAGTCTGCCTGTCCAACGGTCCTGTCTACCTAACAAACTGTTCTGTCTGTCAAGCTGACTCGTCCTTCCCTCCGTTTCTGCGTTAGACTAGCAGGAGTTACAGGATCTCTCGGCCCAGAACTTCCACGAGTGCAAATTGAATTGCCTTTAAAGGACAACTTAGAACTTCCCGTTGATGGCACTTAACAATATGCGATTTCGTGTAAATCAATTGCACATTCTCTCTCTCTCTCTCTCTCTCGACCTCCACTAAATTTCACCACAGTGAGAGATTGCTTTGGTCTGGATTAGTCTGTTTCCTCTTTTATTTCTTTTCTCTTAGCTTTCTTTTCTGACTTTCTATTACGGCAAATTTTTATTTTACTATTTTAATAATGCCAGCAATAATAATAATAGTAATAGAAGTAGTAGTAGTAGTTGTAGTAGTAGTAGTAGTAGTAGTAGTAGTAGTAGTAGTAGTAGTAGTAGTAGTAGTAATAATAATAATAATAAATTTTGGATAAACATACATGTTATCATTTTCTCTGGTATTGCAAAGTTCAAAACTTTTCACATTTGCTTATTAAATTTCATAACTACAACCAAATTCTCAAAACCCAAATAAAACAATGCCCCGCTCCCCTGCAAAAACAAATGTGCAATTAGACTGCAGATCCAAAGTTGTTAAATTCTGTGAAGGAAATGAAATCTTTTTGAAGACTGACTAAAAAACTGAATGTCACGGTTCCTTCCATAGTGTTACTTGGCACTGTTATTTTCCACTGTCAGTCTTCCCGCTGCCAACCGTATAACGTTGGCACTTTCTGCCAGCCGTACGATATTGATATTCACTGCCAGACATATAATGGTAGTACTGGCTGATAACTGCACGATTATGGTGCTCGCCGCCAGACGTATGACTTTTGAGCCTGTTACCAATCATACTTCAGTAATGTTGTACGTTCCTTCAGGTACGAGTACAAATAGTTCGTGGATCTCAGCTTTAATTTAAATGCAAACAAATGTAAATTTTCCTCCTGGACAGACTACACGCGAAATTTAATTCCGGTCTCGGCATGTTCAAAAAATGGTGGAAGGGGAGACATATGAAACGAGGCTTAAGGAAATGAACCTGACGACGTTAGAGACCAGAACTTGGGGATATAACAATATACAAAATATTCAGAGATAATAACAGATGTGGGCAGGCTGTCTAGATTTTAGATTTTGCCACTGAAATGGCTAGTTTATCGTGCACCTCATGTGCATCCTGTGGAAGGTAGAGCAAGAGCATATGGGTACACAAAGGCCTAGGAACTAGGCCCCCAAAAGTGTTAACAATTGCACATTTGGATTTATATCTACATTTCACTTTGCTTAGTATATCTGTTATTTTATTTTAATATCTTTATGTCACATAGGGTATTATACTATTTCTATATTCCTCAATAAGTGGACAATTAAGCACATAGTGTTCAAGACAGTGACCACATGCCTGATCACATAATTTGCATTTAGTTTTATTATCATCTGTGTGTCTCCCAAACTGCCAGAAGTACTTGTAACCAAGCCTAAGCCTGGTCACTACAACATCAGTCAGTCTGTTCACATTGCAAGTTGCTCCATAAACATACTTATCTACGTTCAAGTTATCACAGTGGGTTATAGATCTACTCAGACTTCTAACTGGATTCCTATAACATTCACTTTCATTATTTACTTCTCTCCTAATATTATTCCTAATGCTAGACACAGATATACCAAAGTTATATACTACATTATCCGCCAGTCTATCTGAGAGCCAAGAAACAGGTAAATACTAGGGGGTAATGCTGAAAATTAAAGACAAAGATGAGCCAAAGGGATGTTGTGAAGTATTTCTCCAGTTTCAGAGTTGTCGGGAAATGGTATGATTCGAAGAAATAGTGGAGGCAGGCTCCATATATAGTTTTAAGAACAGGTACGATAAGGTCTACGAGTCTAGGAGTGAGTGAATCTCGTGGCAACTTGAGGGGCGAAGCTAGGAGCTAGGATTTAACCTCTTTACGTACATACATAGGTGAGTGCATATAAATCAGCACACACGCACAAACACACACGGGGGCATAACTTGTGGTGACTGGGTCGAAGCCTGCAGTGACTGGGTCGTAGCAAGCAGTGATTGGGTTGTAGAATGCAGTGACTGGGTCATACCCTGCGGTGACGGGGTTGTAGCCTTCAGTGACTAGGTCATAGCTTTCAGTGTCTGGGTCACAGCCTACAGTGACTGAGTTGTAGCCTTCCGTAACTGGGACGTAGCCTTCAGTGACTGGGTTGAAGCCTTCAGCTGCAGCTTAGAGCGTGGAAGGTAAGTGATACCCACAATTGCTTCCCTCTGAATATGAACTGATTGCGCCGTAAACCACAGTAATCTATGTAAGTATAGCAGCCCTCCTGAATAGACGCTTTATATCAATCTGGGTAAATGGGCGCTACAGATGTCTATTATATTTATATATATATATATATATATATATATATATATATATATATATATATATATATATATATATATATATATATATACGTGCTGCAGATGTCAAAAGCACCTCCTCCTCCTCCTCCTCTTCCCTCGCCTCAATTCCTCTACTCTTAACTTCCTAAAGCTGTATAGGCCCGCTTCTATTGCATTTGGTGACTAACTTTCCTCTCTACTTAACTCACCACCAACCTTACCCAGATTTCCCTTTATACATCTAAAGTTTCGCCGTGATTGCCTTCCTGACAAGATAGACAGGAACAGACAGTTTGAAACGTGAGGAACTGAGTCTAGGGAAAAACAAAAGGAAGCTAAAAGTACAGATGAGCCACAGGGTCGAAGGGAAAGAAGAGTTTCATCTAGCCCTAGGGTGGTATGGCAGTGAAACAAAATGAGTAAAGACAAACGCCATACACACCTTCAAGAGTGGGTATGACAGGGCCCAAGAAGCAAGGAATCAATAAGAAAGGAACTTAACAAAGCAACATACGTGTCAACAATACGAAAGCAAATAAAATCCCAAAAGGTAAAACAAAATTATATGAACGATAACAACTGTTGTTTACAAAATTACAGAAAATAAAGAGCTCTTTCCAAAATAAGATCAGACTTAATTCCTAAAGAAAACATTAACTATTAACAGCAACAGCGAATACAACAAAATCAATACCAACAAAATTGTATTATTATTATTATTATTATTATTTATAATTGTGAAAAGTTATGATAATATATATATATATATATATATATATATATATATATATATATATATATATATATATATATATATATATATATATATATATATATATATATATATATATATATATATATATATATATATATATATTTTAAACAAACCGGCCGTCTCCCACCGAGGCAGAGTGACCCAAAAAAGAAAGAAAATCCCCAAAAAGAAAATACTTTCATCATCATTCAACACTTTCACCTCACTCACACATAATCACTGTTTTTGCAGAGGTGCTCAGAACACAACAGCTTAGAAGCATATACCTATAAAGATACACTAACATATCCCTCCAAACTGCTAATATCCCGAACCCCTCCTTTAGAGTGCAGGCATTGTACTTCCCATTTCCAGGACTCAAGTCCGGCTATATAAAAATAACCGGTTTCCCTGAATCCTTTCACTAAATATTACCCTGCTCACACTCCAACAGATCGTCAGGTCCCAAATACCATTCGTCTCCATTCACTCCTATCTAACACGCTCACGCACGCTTGCTGGAAGTCCAAGCCCCTCGCCCACAAAACCTCCTTTACCCCCTCCCTCCAACCTTTTCGAGGACGACCCCTACCCCACCTTCCTTCCCCTACAGATTTATACGCTCTTCATGTCATTCTACGTTGATCCATTCTCTCTAAATGACCAAACCACCTCAACAACCCCTCTTCAGCCCTCTGAATAATACTTTTATTAACTCCACACCTCCTAATTTCCACACTCCGAATTTTCTGCATAATATTTACACCACACATTGCCCTTAGACAGGACATCTGCACTGCCTCCAACCGCCTCCTCGCTGCTAAAATTGGTTAATTAGCAAGGATTCATTTAAAATTAAGTCCTTTCTAAAAATTTCTCTTATACGTTTAATGATATACATTTTCATATATGTTAATGTAAAAATTAATAATTTTGTACCAAAAGAACCTTAGAAAACTTTCCTAACCTTATTTTAATTAAACAAGCGCAGTTTAATTTAGCCTAATCTAACTAAATATATTTTAGATAAGTTATAACAATTTAATAAACAAACATAATGAAATATTTTTTTACGTTAAGTTCAGACTGATTTTTGCGAAATTACTGCATACACAAATTTTCGCTTGCCTTATTCGGCAAGAAGAGCGTTGATATTTAAGCCAAAATAGCAAGTTTTACCTATTCGGCACATTATATATATATATATATATATATATATATATATATATATATATATATATATATATATATATATATATATATATATGTATATGTATATATATATATATATATATATATATATATATATATATATATATATATATATATATATATATATATATATATGTGAGTGTGTGTGATAAAAGTGAACAAAAAGAGAAAACTGAGTTTTCTGCAACACTAAAAAAAACTTAATAATGCAACTGGATGATTAACTTTTTTTCCATATCTGCTACAAACATCAGAGGAGTTATATGCTGATAAGAAATATAAAAAAAATAAATGCAGTTAACAGGATGAGAAACGACTGCGTTTAACTTAAGAAATAATTCATGAATCTTGGATAAACAAAGAACTCAGGCTGCAAATTCAACAAGGGCTGACAATAGACATGTTCAATCAGGTTAGGTGCAGATGAATAAGACACAAGAATTTGTAGATAAGGCTTCCAAGTTAGTTATAATACACAGGCACTTGCATTTGGCAACTCCACATGTGCCTGATATTGGCAAATATAAAATATTTATAGGCCTCCAGGGCCCTAGCCAGAATGTTAATAGCCATGTACATGCATGTCTCTTTTTATGAAACAATTTTCTAGTGAATAACGCAGACCCGGTGTATTTAGTAATATATAAGTTATACCATCATACAATGGGAAATGACTCTCTGAAATCTGTTATTTGATAACATTTATTTCATGCATGTTTTCTAACTATTGCGTTACTGATGTACACTCGCACATTTTTTAGGTTCAATAATAAATTTCAACTGTTACTGAACAGATTTTTTCATGTTGTACAGACAAAACAAACTAGTAATTATAAATTAATTTTACCACTGGAAATCCCAAATATTTTCTTGGATAAATAGTCAAATATTAAAAAATAGTGCAAATGTAGTGCATATTTCAGTGACCTTTTTTTTATATTTGTTAAAAAAACTCAGATGGATTACCCACATTTGTACCAACCATAGTAATAAGAGTTTTTTCGACAAGCCATTAGGGATATGGTTAAACTGTATATAAAAAAATATAAAATATAGGAATAATAGAAAAATGGAGCATTTTTTTGGACTGGTCTTAAAAATTCAAAGAGAAAGAGGAGCAGGAGAAAGAAATGATTAAGAGAATAAGATACAAGATATTTGTGTGTCCTGTGGACGAGGTTTTGGGCAGTGCATTGTCACTCGAGTGAATAAAACTCCATATAAACAGTATGTAATTTGTTCTCCTAGTTGATGCACCATTGCTATCAACTCTGTCTTTACCTGTCTCAATCTGTTCAAGATACAAGTAGTGAGATGTCTAATTATTATTATTATTATAATCAAGGGGAAGCGCTAAACCCGGAGGATTATACAGCGCCTGGGGGGGATGTGGAAGGCATTCAGGCTTAATTCGGGGAACTGGAGCACAGATCCAATTCCCTAAATCAAGAGCCCCTCACCAACATCAAGGAACCTTCCTTGAGGGGTGAGATGTCTAAACAAGTCATTATTCTCACTTACCTTAAGAGGGAAGTGGAGGAGTCAGACCTGTTAGAGGATTGCTGTAGCTTTTATTTTCCCATGATGGTTGATTGTCCTGGTCTCTACCGTGGGAGGGAGGGAGGTAGGAGGGTATTTCCCTGCTTAGTCTCGCCTCACCGAAGGTTAATCCATCATCAGTGGCACTAGGGTCTCCGCTCACAATGACCGCCAGAGGGGCCCTGTTTGGGGGGGTCTTAGCTCACAATGACCGCCAGAGAGGCCCTGTTTGGGGGTCTCGGTTCACAATGACTGTCTCACTGGCATTGGTTGGGGATCTCAGGTGCCAATGACCGCCTTACAAGGACGCTGGTTGTAGTCTCAGGTCAGTCTGATGCTCTCCTTTGCACTGGTTAGTCTTGGGTGTTAGTCTCAGATCAGTGATGTCCTGTGTGGCAGTAACTGGAGTCTCATGTCCCCGTGACTATATGACACTATTTAGTGTTCCTTGATTGTATCCTTGCTAATTTATGTCATTATTTATTTTGATTTCCTTTCTCTAATACTATATTATGTTTGAACACGATCTGAGTTAGGCTACTTTTTAAAGCAAGCATTGATATATTCCTATCATTAATATTTGTGCAATATTAATGCAGTTATAAGGGCACTATTTACAATATAGTTTGTATCGATTTTTTTAGTTTTCACGGCGCGTAATTGAGAGCACAACGCATTATTCCAAATTCATTTTCATAGCAATCGCTGCTGATGAGTTAGTGGCTAGGCTGAGGGCTTAAAACAGCATCAATGTGTAGGGCGTCACGTATTTATGAGTAATTGCTCGGTTGTTTATAGTATGCATAATTGTGTCAGCTCAGTAGCAAAGCTTAAAGGATGGCATTTGTTTTTTACTTTTTTTTAATACCTTTTTCGCTTTCTCCTAATTTCCAGAAGCAAGCTGTCGATAAGCTAAAGTATGAGTGACTTACTAACCATTCCTTGTTTCCTCTTCTTTTTCTTCCAGCATCAGCTGATACACTGTACGAAGGACTTTCTTAAGATTAATCTTATCATGGTGAAGGGGAGAGGAGTCAGTTCCTTCACGCCCACAGCCTTCCCTGAGCCGCCCCAACTCATCTCGCCTCCGTCATGATCTCCAGCAGGTCGGGATGCTTAATCTCTGAACCCACATGGCCTCTGATGCATGCCCCTGCCGCTTCCTTAATAGCTTCCTTTCACTTGATTGTTTTGTCTCCGTGTAATAGCCATGACATCACCTCGTCACTCAATGTCGAGGACAACACTCGCGTCAAGCAACTGGGAAGTGTCGATACACCACTTGAATATAATTCTTCAGGGCATTGTACCAGGGAATCTAGTCACGCTTTTCTCTTGTCGAGTTTCAACAGGTATTTCAACAGCGCTTCTACACACACACCGCTACGTAAACACTCGTGTAGTTGGGGGAGGGACGAAATATAGCAGAATACACAGTACTAGTAGTGTGTGCACACGTGTGCGTGAGAGTGAAGCACATAACACCTGGTGCGAGGGGTGTTTGAGGGAAGGACGGGGTGGGGGGACAAAGGGTGTACACGGAAAGGCACCCGCACCAGGGCAGAGGCAGCGCCAGACTAACCCACGGCGAGAGGACCACAGCTCCCTTCCTCACTGGGGAGACTCTGCTAGCTCGTCTGCTACCGCTGCTGTTGCTATTGTTACTGACGGTGTTGTTGCTACTGTTTCTGCTGCTGTTGCTGTTGTTACCACTGCTGCTACACCTTTGTTGTTGCTGCTGCTACTGCATCGGTTCTTGCTGTTGCTACTGCATCGTTCTTGCTGATGCTACTGCATTGGTTTTTGCTGCTGCACTTGTTGCTGTTGCTACTGCTGCTGCACTTGTTGCTGTTGCTACTGCTGCTCCACCTCCTGTTGCTGCCCTCTCACGCGCCCCACAATTATTCCTAAATATTCGCAAAAACAGCACTGTTTCTAAAAGATTAATCCATTACCGCTAGCACATGTTTATACCTCGAGGGTGGTCATAGACACTGATTAATCAAAGGGAATCACCACACTTTCACACGGGTGGCACTACAACCCGTTGTCTTGTTCTGCAAGACACAGACAGGGCATTTGATTGACTCTTTGCGGAGAGGACTGCATGGTGGATGCAGCAAAAAGCTAACAGAGTGCCTCACATCACTCCACCTAACAGCTTTGTGTTTATTATATACAGAATGAACAGTTAAAAAGGCTTTAGTGATCTTCGCTATTCTCTCTAGGAGGGAGGTATATCTTTATCTGAGGTCTGGCAGTTGTCTTTGTCTTATTTTAATCTTATTCTGCATAACCTATAATACTTTAGCTCTTTACATAGTGTAAAAATGTAATATATATATATATATATATATATATATATATATATATATATATATATATATATATATATATATATATATATATATATATATATATATATATATACTATATATATATATATATATATATATATATATATATATATATATATATATATATATATATATACTATATATATATTTATTATATATAAATATATTATATATATATATATGTCGTGCCGAATAGGCAGAACTTGCGATCTTGGCTTAAATAGCAACGCTCATCTTGCCATATAGGACAAGCGAAAATTTGTGTATGCAATAATTTCGCCAAAATCATTCTGAATCTAACAAAAAAAATATATTTCACTGTGTTTGTTTAGTATTAAATTACTGTAAACAAATCTAAAATATATTTTGTTGGGTTAGGCTAAAATAAATTGTTCTTGTTATAATAAGGTTAGGTAAGTTTTCTAAGATTCTTTTGGTGCAAAATTATAAATTTTTACATCAATATTAATGAAAAAAATATATCTTTAAACGTATAAGAGAAAATTTTAGAAAAGACTTAATTTTAAATGAGTTCTTGCTAATTGACCAGTTTTACATATTAGGACTGTATAGCCCTTGTGGCTTAGCGCTTCTTTTTTATTATAATAATAATACATATTCGGCACGACACACACACACCACACACACACAATATATATATATATATATATATATATATATATATATATATATATATATATATATAATATATATATATATATATATATAAATATATATATATATATATATATATATATATATATATATATATATATATATATATATATATATATATATATATGTTCTAGAAGGCTGTTCAAGTACCAAACGAATTTTTCCCATAAGGAATAATGTAAATTAGATTGATCTGTTTCAGACCCCCGAAAATACACTTACAGCGACTTTGCGGTGCATTTTCGTATGGTATTTATGATTGTATTCTCGTTTTTCTTGATCTCATTTGATAGAATGAAAAATATATTACAGAAGTAGAGATGATTTTGAATGGTTTACAGAGTAAAAGTACTTTGAAATTGAGCTCAAAATAGCGGAAATGTTCTATTTTTGCTGATGTTCAAGAGTAAATAAATGACATCACGCGTCCAATACACGTCAACTGGTGAGTCTAATATGCTTTGACAAATGAGCTGATATTATTTATACCATATTTTCAGTAATTCAGTAGTCTGCATAAGAACATAAGAACATAAGAAAGGAGGAACACTGCAGCAGGCCTGTTGGCCCATACTAGGCAGATCCTTTACAATTCATCCCACTAACAAAACATTTGCCCAACCCAAGAAACAAGCTCCGATGTGCAAGTCCCACTCAAATCCAACCCCTCCCACTCATGTACTTATCCAACCTAAATTTGAAACTACCCAAAGTCCTAGCCTCAATAACCCAACTAGGTAGACTGTTCCACTCATCAACTACCCTAACAGTGTAATTTTCTATTTTTTGCTTGAATAAAAATTCAAAATGGAAAGCAAGCGTAATATACGAGGGGCCCGAAACTTGAGGAGCCATAGGAGAGAGAGGGAGGGGCCAGCAGAAGGAGCATTCAGAATCTGATGAGTCGTCTTGATAGCCGGATTCTACCGGTGGCGCGAATACAATGTTGTGTAATTACTCTAATATTAGTAATAAAGGCTATCTATCTATCACATTTATTCCACCTTGTTATCAGAAACACGATAGATAACTTAGAAGCACAATAAAGAAGCCAAAATTAATAATAAAAGGCATGTTATATGAAGAGGCAGAGACGGTGTTTACATCAGGGCAAACACACTCTAACCAATTTTCTTTTTGGTTGGCTGTTATCACTGATCTTCTTAGGCCCCATGGTGACTTATTTATACAAATAATATAAAAAAAAAACTCCCAAAAATGCGAAGAAACACAAAATAGTTTACAGTGAAGTTCAGCGGAATTTTGGACTGAGCTAGAGCTGCGGGGAGACTGGGGCACATGTTCTGGCAGGTCGTGTTTGTTTGGTCGAGTGCCGAGCAAACGGTAGACTACCGAGCGATTTTTTTACCGAACAAGAGTTCGAGTACCGAATTGTTCGAGTACGGAAGTGTTCGAGTACCGTGGTTCCACTGTATATATCATTTATTTCTAATTTTATGTAGCATTCCCTAATATAACCTAACGTAGCCTACCTTAATACTTTGTTCTAATTGCAGGGAATGTTTAGAAATTGACGAAAGGGATCGGCGAACAAAACCATGAGTGTAATAAAATAAGGCTCGGTTGAAAAGAAGGTGTACAATAAGCATAGGCTGCACAACTACAAAACGTAAACCTAATCACTAGAAAAGGTAGGAGGCACTGAGGAATAGCAATGCTGAGTGTGCTAAACACCAACACCAACAGTATCGTTCAGGTATCATTCGAGCGTCAGGATCAGGCACTTAAGGTGCTTTAGATATCCTGATTAGGTGAGAAGAAAACAAGTTAAGTCTAGAGAGAGAGAGAGAGAGAGAGAGAGAGAGAGAGAGAGAGAGAGAGAGAGAGAGAGAGAGAGAGAGAGAGAGAGAGAGAGAGAGAGAGAGAGAGAGAGAGAGGAAGATGGGGGGAGTGACACCCAGCCTTGTTCGAGTGTTTATTTACGCTTGGCCCTCGTGACAGAGGCCAGCCGGGGCATGGGAAAGACCTGCTATGGTATTCGCATCCGCCACACTTCTGCATCTTCCTACCCCCCATACCCCCTTCCTCCTCCTCCTCCTCCTCCTCCTCTTTTATGTATTTATATACTCGTGTGGTTATGTGCACATTTACATGTGTGTGTGTGCATGCCGACTGTCGCTAAAGACTAGGTGTCTCTGATTAATTAATATTGTGTAATGCAGTTTACCCCTGCCCACTTAATAGCCTACATATGAGTTAACCAGCTTACTTTTAATAAGTGTTCCTCAGTACACGTGAAGTAAGATTTGTTTCATGGTGTTCAGGCTGGTTATCAAGGCTAGTATTAGTACGTATTCCTGTGCATATACGTAATATAGTTTAAAATGCCTCTGAGAAGGTATTGCAACAATGAGTATGCATTATTTTGATATGTTTTGTATATATACGTATATTCGCTCTCTCTCTCTCTCTCTCTCTCTCTCTCTCTCTCTCTCTCTCTCTCTCTCTCTCTCTCCTCTCTCTCTCTCTCTCTCTCTCTCTCTCTCTCTCTCTCTCCTCTCTCTCTCTCTCTCTCACTCACACACACACACACACACACACACACACACACACACACACACACACAGGACAAGATGTTCCAGAGAGGGAACACAGAAACAAGGGGTCACAATTGGAAGTTGAAGACTTAGATGAGTCACAGGGATGTTATGGAGTATTTCTTCAGTCACAGAGTTGTCAGCAAGTGGAATAGTCTAGCAAGTGATATAGTGGAGGCAGGAACCATACATAGCTTTAAAACGAGGTATGATAAAGCTCATAGAGCAGGGAGAGAGAGGACCTAATAGCGATCAGTGAAGAGCGGGGCCAGGAGCTGAGTCTCGACCCCTGCAACCATAATTAGGTGAGTATACACACACACACACACACACACATAATATATATAATATATATATATATATATATATATATATATATATATATATATATATATATATATATATATATATATATATGTATGTATGTATATATATATATATATATATATATATATATATTATATATATATATATATATATATATATATATATATATATATATATATATATATAATATAGTCCAAATCCCCTCCGGCGAACCCCACCCTCTTCTATCTCGTATAATTTTTATTGCCTTGCCTGATGGAGATACCTTCATAAAAATAACATTTTTCCTGTGTACGAGATAGGCCATGCTTAGAGATGGCAATTTCCAACTAATATTAACTCGCGTTTTGCTGGACTGAAACCTTTGTAGCTGCCGTAGTTGCTGAACCTTTAATGGAATATTTAACGATATCCTCATTGCCCTACTGAAGTCTACCAGCTCAGGCTGACATATTTCGAACACTATGTAGGAAATCTATCCTGTGTTTTGCGATATGACTGAAAAACATAGCTTTTGTTCCCACTGTAATTATCATATACAATAGGGTAACAGCACAGTGCTGATGTATCCAGTTATGCTAATTAAATAAGAAAAAGAATAAAACTCCTTGTCTCCTTTTCCGCAGTTTCCGCTTCCTCCTCTCACTTGCTCTCCTCGTCCTTCCTCCCTCTGCTTCCCCATTACCCCCTATCACCCTCCCTGGCTAGCCCATCAGGTCAATGGATGAGGTACTAGTTAATGTGCTTCTGTTGTTTTTGTTGTTACTTCTCTTGCTGCTGCTTCTACTGTTGCTCTGCTTCTGCTGTTGTTGCTGCTGCTACTGTTGTTGCTGCTGCTACTGTTGCTGCTGCTTCTACTGTTGCTAATACTTCTACTGTTGCTGTTGCTTCTACTATTACTACAACAATCGCTCTACATGACCATAATTATTAAAGGGGTGGACCGGTAAGCTAGCGGAAGGCCTAGGTCAGATGACCAAAAGCTCCAAAGGCGGGTCATCATCTGACTTAGACCCGCGTCAGGGAACATTTGTCCGGTTTCCTGATGAACCTTACCTAACCTAACCTGCTTCTACTGTTGCTGCTACTTCTCAACTTGCTGCTGCTTCTACTGTTGCTGCTACTCATATTGTTGTTGCTATTAACACTGAATGTACTGTTTTTCCTTCTGCTACTCTCTGGTGAGGGGCTCTTGATCTGAAGAACAGAATAAAGAACCCTGCCCTTCCTCTCATCAAACTTGTTTGCCTCCCATTCTGCAGGTGCTGCGTGACCATTATGGGTGTAGTGCTGCCCTAGATGATGATGATTACAACACCAGTCATATAATAATAATAATCATCATCAACAGCAGTGAGTCGGCAGTTTACACCAGATATTTTATATTATGAAATCAGTAGACGGAATAATAGAATGGAGGTGCAAAATATGAATCAACTGTCACACACACACACACACACACACACACACACATACAGGCGCGCAAAAAAAAAAGTGCGTGAAAAATGTAATCTCAGCATACAAATTATACCCCACTACCTCACCACAATGTGAGAAGGATTTCTTAGTAGTAACCCTGAAGGTCATTAACCCATATTAAGCCAGGAAAGCTAAGTGTGGCTTATTTCTTACGGAGAGATGTGACTGATGTATACAAATGGAAAACAAGAATAAATAAAGGGGATATAAATAGTGTTGAAAATATTTAACCAAGATTAGACGCGCATCAATGGATTCAAGTTGGACAAATTTAGTTTTATAAAGGATATAGGGAAGCAATGATATGGCAGTAGAGTTGTGGATGAATGGAACAAATTCCCAGGTAACGTCAGTGAGGCGAGAACTTCTGGGTAGCTTTAAATATAGGATGGAAGGGTACATGAGTGGATGTTAAGTTAGACCTGCCTAGCATGAACCAATAGCCTTACTGCAGCGTTCCTCTATTCTTGTACTCTTGTATTCATTTCCCCAGGATGCCACCCACAACGAACAACTGAGTCCTAGGTAACTACTCCCTGCTAGATGAACATGTTTACACACCTTCCCTCGCCCAGGTATCAGGTTAAAAACAAAAACATTCTGTACCTGGTTTACTATAAAAAAATCACGCAAAAGCGTAATCAAATATAAGATACATAGAAACTAACAATAATAATAAAATTCTTAAAAACTGAAGTTTATTTTGGTATACTCGTGACAGTTATTCTTTTCATTCCTTGGATCGACTCGGATTGTCTGCTATTCTCTAGGTGCTGAATGACCCACACAGCTTCATGCATCCCCGTGAATGTTATAATAACTGTATGGTACACAACACACTGAATATAAAAGCCAAATTATGGCGTTGGCTAGGCTTACATCCTAACCTAATTTTAACGTCATACAAGACCAGTGGAGACCTGATGCAATTACAGCCTTCACCCCGAGGTCACTTCTCCCCACTCACCAACCTTTCCCCACAACTTCCCCCACCTCCCCATCCCCACACGCACACCCTCCTAAACCTACCTATCCCCACACGCCCTCCCTCACCCTCCCACCCACAACCACCTACCTTCACTTCACATAACCTCGTTTAAAAAATTTCCACTCCTATACCTTTTTAATTTCTGCTTATGAGAACTCCAGATATAGACTGATGTATAACACTCATTTTTCCCCCCCTTTTTATTGTGTCTGTGTTGGCTTGTGTAATAGCCGGTCGTTGGTTAACTGAATTTAAAAGCTATCAACTGCACGAGTCATTCATCGGTACATCATCACTTTACCACCAGTCAGTAATATCTTAATTTCTGAAATAAGGACTAAAGTATATTCTTAGGATATATACACACAGAGATATACATCTCTGGATCAATAACTCCCTGTTTTGTGTACATACACGAGCGCGCGTGGGCGCATATATATATATATATATATATATATATATATATATATATATATATATATATATATATATATATATATATATATATATAATATATATATATATATATATATATATATATATATATATATTCCAGATTTGCTTGTAAACAGGATATTGCTTGCATGTGGAGAACAGAGCGTATGGGGTGACACAATTGAATGGTGTTGTGTGTGTTTGGCCGTGAACCTCCCGGCAGGAACTTTACCTTACACACACACACACACACACACACACACACACACACACACACACACACACACACACACACACACACACACACACACATACACACATACTGTGAATACCTTAATAAACAAATATTAAAACTACGTTCGTAAAATAAACAATTAAACCTACAGCAGTGTCACCCATAGGGAAAAGTAATTAGTTTAGTTAGTCCAAACAGAAGGGGGTCAGTGGGCAACCACCCCTCTTTTTATGTTAGTGAAGTAAAATCATTTTATATATATATATATATATATATATATATATATATATATATATATATATATATATATATATATATATATATATATATATATTATTAATAGGTTCTCTAAATTAGCCGTGCTTTCTCTGTTCATTTTAAAACAGTTTATCCTCTACAACTGACGTTGGTTTATCATGTCGGATTTTAAGCAAACTTCTCGATATGCGTTATTTAGGTTAGAATAAGTTATGTCGGGTTAGATTAAATTAGGTGAGATTAAGTTAAGTTACATTTAGTTAGGTTACTGTCGTCTATGAGCAAAATATAACGCCGGTATATAAGCGCAAAGCTTCATGACTGTACCTCAGATTCTTCAAGACTAGATACTCTTCACCAACTACAAGGCTGAGGGACTGACTACCTATTCTTTCGTATATAATTCTACATTCTTCACATTATGTCCTTGTATTGATAAAGCCACTGGTTGGCGAAACATCTTCAAATAAAGATACCCAGACGTTGCACATATGTCTAATTCTTCATCAAAATTTAACCCATTATAACATACTATAAAGCCAATAAATGCAATAATAAATATAGACGACGAAAACCTTTATAAAGAGAAAACTCACCGAGTGCATGGTGAAACAGGCAGTCGAATAAATACCTTTCCATTGCAGTGTTACAGTCATATATTGGACGTTTTTACCTAAAGTAATATACTAACTTTAATCAGGAACAGGCTTTCTTCTAACTAAAACTATGTGCGTAGGAGTACCAACGCTCTGAAGCTCCTATACAAATCCCTCACTACCAGACATAACCCGTTGGTTCATGTTTTACATTACCAGAGGTTAAATGTAAGTTAATAGACCCAATCTAGCCTAGCCCAGCTTAGCCTAACAGAATATGGATTTAACTTTGGTAGAGGCTCAGGTCGGCAAAAAATGTTAACAGAGATTAAAATGCCTTAGCCTAGCCGTATCTAACCCCATCTAGCCTAGCTTAGCTTAGCCTAGCGGAATAATATGTCAGGTTGGCAGAAAGCAACGAAGTGTAAGGCGTACAAGAGCACACGAGCCACAGTTGTTAACGTTGATTATTGAACGAAATTTGCATTAGTATTGTAACAGAAGTGACTGTGATGTGAACGAGATGCATACACCAGCCGCTGACCAGCAACATTGGTGTGTTCAACAAGCATACCAGTTCCCTTCAGGGGCATTACAGTGCCCAATGGTAGTTCCAGGTATTCCGGTCGAACAGTGGGAACAACGATACAGGTGCCTAATGGTACAGTTTCAGATATTTCGGGTGAACAGTGGTACATAACCTGCGTAGCCTCAGGGGTACAACATCAGTCTGGGACACGTTGGGACACACGGGCAAATCTCCTCACACCTGTTGGGTAAAAGGACCGATGCAACTAATGTGACGTTTTATTGTGGTAACGTTTCGCTCTCCAGGAGCTCTATCAAGCCCTCCTGACACCTGCTGCCCTTGTTCACCTAGCAGTAAATAGGCACCTGAGTGTTAGCCGTTTGTTGTGGCTAGCATTTTGTAATAGGTGTAAGGAGACTCGCTCATATGTTTAGTTCTACCTGGGAATCGAACCCGGGTTCTTTAGATTGTGATGCAAACAAAAAAATACATATTCCTTCCTTAATTGAATGGCTCTTGATCCCAGGATTTAGAACTATTTTCCATTTCGGATCAAACTTGGTTACTACCCACCTCTCCCATTTTTAATACACCGACAGTCTCCTACCGTGGCAAGGGTGACCTTCCCAAAACCAGACGAAACAGTCACTATCACTCAGTCAGTGGCTATCTCGCCAAAAGTTTAGATAGTTCTCCGAACTGCAACAAAGTGCCATTATGCATTTCCTAACATAATTATACTCTCGAGTATTTGGAGAAACTTTGTGAGACAGTGGAAGCCCTGGTGTTGTGAGATAGTGCAAGTCCTGGTATTGTAAGAGAAAGACCTGGTACTGTGAGATAGCACAGACGTTAGTATTGTGAAGCAACGTAAACCCTGGTATTATGAGATAGCACAAACCTTGGTATTGTGAAATAGCACAAAGCCTGGCATTATCACACAGAACAAAGCCTGGTATTGTGAGAGAACAAAGACTGGTATTGTGAGATAAAACAAAGCCTGGTATTGCGAGATAAAACAAAGCCTGGTATTGAGATAAAATAAAGCCTGGTATTGTGAGATAAAACAAAGCCTGGTATTGTGAGATAAAACAAAGCTTGATATTGTGAGATTATCCTTACCCTGTTCAGGTAGAGGATGAGTTGTCGCCTGACCAGTGGGTCGGTGCTATTTCTACCGGGGAGACCTCATCCACTTCACTGGATCAATCTGTTCCACCAGTTGAGGAGAAAGACATAACTCCCACTGACTTCCCAGATGAAGTCAAGCGTTTGTTGACTCTGTTGAACAAACGTCGTAAAGCCATTGCCTTACTAGGTGAGAAGATGGGTATAACGAACTTATTGTTCCATCGTATTCCACTTGAACCTGGTACTACACCTATCTATATACCTGCGTACAGAATGCCTCATTCACAAGCTGCTGTCGCAGAAGAATTGATCAATCAAATGCTTGATTTGCTGATGACAATCCACCTTTTTGTTTGCACATAACTTCCAATGCAACCATAGGCCCTATAGTGCAAGCATCTGTTCATAATGCGCCCGTTCATTTGTTCATGGACTCTGGTGCGCAAGTCAATATTATCAGGTCTAGTTTGTTTAGGGATAAGCAGTTACGACATGTCCTTCTCGTAGAACCGACTCATGTGTCCTCCCTTAGTGGAGTAGCTGGTTCTCACCTGCGTGTCCGCGGTCGGACTTCCCTAACTTTTTCTATCCTAGGTAGAGACTTCACTGCTTCCTTCCTTGTTGTCGACCAGATTACTTTCCCTGGTGACCTTCTACTGGGATTTGCTTCCATGCGAGACTTACGCATTGTGCTCGACCCTTATCGATGGCATGCCCAAATGTACACGACAGGTATTGAGAAATCCTCAAGTATCATTTGTTACTTCCAATTCAGATTTGCCTCAAATACAGCATGAGTTAGCCAGTGCAACAGAGTTTGATCCTCCCAGAGATGACACCCATTCTGCATATATCAATCTCACCCTAGCAGAGTTGGGGTTAAATGTAAATAACCTGTATAGATGAATAATTACAGTATCAACTTATCAGTATTCAAGAATTTTTTTTTGTGTTCACGTTCTCTCCAAATTCTGAGAGTTAACAGTTCCTCAGAATCCGTAGATCACATGAATACAGATCGATCGATCAAATTTTTTATTATCACTTCTATTGTGTAATCCCAACGTTGAGTTTCATTCGATGAGTTGTGCTATATTATACCTTGTATTGCATTACAGTTTTATTACAGTTTCAATTATGTAAGCTTCCATTCCAATATTCTACTTATGTATGTTATAATGTTCAATTGTTGTGTACTTTGACATTGTATAGAATCAGCCCAAGCCGTACACCTGCCGTCTCTAGTTTGTATTAGTTGTATGTCGGGACGACATACGTTAGCGTCGCCGAGCTCTCAGTAGTAGTACCAGTTCCTAGTAACCAGTTACCAGTAACCAGTGTACCAGTAGATGACTCACTACCAACCGTCTCTGCGTGAATCACTGACTGTATTCATATTGCTGCTGACCATAGCAGGATTTCAAACACCCCCTCACCCATAGGCACTGTGAGTCAGTCGACGATAGGCAGCAGAGAGAGACAGGTCTGCTGTTGGTGTGAGATAAAACAAAGCCTGGTATTGTGAGACAAAGCAAAGCCTGGTATTGCGAGAGAGCATAAAGTCTGGCATTGTGAGATAGCGCAAACCCTGGTATTAGGTCGAAAATAGATAAGGGCAAAATAACGCTGAGAACGAGACAAAACATCTATCGGGAGACTGCCTGATGCTTGGGTGGCGCCGGCTGCCCGCTGCCTCACTGAACACAAGTAACATTCAAATCGCAACGCAAATTGGACCGATTCTTTTTTATACGTCCTCTGAGCAGACTGCATTTTTGGTCTGTATCGGTTATCAGTTCGTCTGTCTGTATGGCAACCAGTTTCTGTTATTCTGTCTGTATGGCGACTAGTTTGTGTCCTTCTGTTTGTCTTGTATGGCGACTGGTTTCTGTCCTTCTGTTTGTCTTGTATGGCGACTGGTTTCTGTCCTTCTGTTTGTCTTGTATGGCGACTGGTTTCCGTCTTGTCTGTGTAGTAGTTAGGCATTGTTTTTTCTGTCTGTATGGCGGCTACTTTATATCTGTCTTTATGAAGTGTATATCTGTTTATGTGACGTATTTATGTTCCGGATCTACTTTTGTCTGTCTGTCCTCTGTCTGTCTCTTCCTCTTACTGTCAGTCAGTCTGTGTACAAGCCTGTCCAGTACCTAAATCTGTCAGTTTCTAAGCTTCAGTGACGCTGGTTGATGAAGCTTCAGTGACGCTGGTTGATGAAGCTTCAGTGACGCTGGTTGATGAAGCTTCAGTGACGCTGGTTTATGAAGCTTCAGTGACGCTGGTTGATGAAGCTTCAGTGATGCTGGTTTATGAAGCTTCAGTGACGCTGGTTTATGAAGCTTCAGTGACGCTGGTTGATGAAGCTTCAGTGACGCTGGTTTATGAAGCTTTAGTGACGCTGGTTGATGAAGCTTCAGTGATGCTGGTTTATGAAGCTTCAGTGACGCTGGTTTATGAAGCTTCAGTGATGCTGGTTTATGAAGCTTCAGTGACGCTGGTTTATGAAGCTTCAGTGACGCTGGTTTATGAAGCTTCAGTGATGCTGGTTTATGAAGCTTCAGTGACGCTGGTTTATGAAACTTCAGTGACGCTGGTTTATGAAGCTTCAGTGACGCTGGTTTATGGTGCTTCAGTGACGCTGGTTTATGAAGCTTCAGTGACGCTGGTTTATGAAGCTTCAGTGACGCTGGTTTATGGTGCTTCAGTGACGCTGGCTTATGAAGCTTCAGTGACACTGGTTTATGAAGCTTCAGTGACACTGGTTTATGAAGCTTCAGTGACGCTGGTTTATGGTGCTTCAGTGACACTGGCTTATGAAGCTTCAGTGACACTGGTTTATGAAGCTTCAGTGACACTGGTTTATGAAGCTTCAGTGACACTGGTTTATGAAGCTTCAGTGACACTGGCTTATGAAGCTTCAGTGACACTGGTTTATGAAGCTTCAGTGACACTGGTTTATGAAGCTTCAGTGACGCTGGGTTATTAAGATTCAGTGACGCTGGTTTATGAAGCTTCAGTGATGCTGGTTTATGAAGCTTCAGTGATGCTGGTTTGTCACGTTTCAATGACTTTGGTTTATTAAGCTTCAGTGACGCTGGTTTATGAAGCTTCAGTGACGCTGGTTTATCAAGCTTCAGTTATGCTGGTTTATCAAGCTTCAGTGACGCTGGTTTATCAAGCTTCAGTGACGCTGGTTTATGAAGCTTCAGTGACGCTGGTTTATGAAGCTTCAGTGACGCTGGTTTATGGAGCTTCAGTGACGCTGGTTTATGAAGCTTCAGTGATGCTGGCTTATGAAGCTTCAGTTATGCTGGTTTATGAAGCTTCAGTGACGCTGGTTTATTAAGCTTCAGTGACGCTGGTTTATTAAGCTTCAGTGACGCTGGTTTATTAAGATTCAGTGACGCTGGTTTATGAAGATTCAGTGACGGTGGTTTATTAAGCTTCAGTGACGCTGGTTTATTAAGCTTCAGTTATGCTGGTTTATCAAGCTTCAGTTATGCTGGTTTATCAAGCTTCAGTGACGCTGGCTTATTAAGCTTCAGTGACGCTGGTTTATCAAGCTTCAGTGACGCTGGTTTATGAAGCTTCAGTGACGCTGGTTTATGGAGCTTCAGTGACGCTGGTTTATTAAGCTTCAGTGACGCTGGTTTATCAAGCTTCAGTTATGCTGGTTTATGAAGCTTCAGTGACGCTGGTTTATTAAGCTTCAGTGACGCTGGTTTATCAAGCTTCAGAGACGCTGGTTTATTAAGATTCAGTGGCCCTGGTTTATTAAGATTCAGTGACGCTGGTTTATGAAGATTCAGTGATGCTGGTTTATCAAGCTTCAGTGACGGTGGTTTATTAAGCTTCAGTGACGCTGGTTTATCAAGCTTCAGTTAAGCTGGTTTATTATTAAGCAGTGTAATCTTGTTATGTGAGAGCTGTGACGGTGAGCTTACGTAATGCATGACAAGTGTAATGACATACATAATAATAATAATAATAATAATAATAATAATAATAATAATAATAATAATAATAATAATAATAATAATAATAATAATAGTAATAATAATAATAATAATAATAACAGTAATAATAATAATAATAATAATAATAATAATAATAATATAATAATAATAATAATAATAATAAAACAATGATAATAATAATAATAACTATAATGTCTTAAACTGCGGCAAAAAAAGAGAGTATTATGGACAGTGTTGCCAAGACGTGATTGTGGGGTGCGGTGTTGGCACCAGTGCCTGGATCAGGACCTCTGAGTGCCAGCTGAAGCTTCATTCCATTAGTGGCACTCTGGTTAGTGACCCCCTGTACTCACCTAAATGTGGTTCACCTAAATATGGTTGCAGGGATCGATTCACAGCTCCTGCCCCCTTCCCCCGTGTGTGTGTACTCATCTATTTGTGGTTATAAGGGTCGATTCACAGCTCCTGGCCCCGCCTGTTCGCTGGTCGCTACTAGGTCCACTCTCTCCCTGCTCCATAAGCTTTATCATATCTCTTCTTAAAGCTATGTATGGATCCTGCCTCCACTACATCACTTTCCAAATTGTTCCACTTCCTGACAGCTCTATGGCTGAAGAAATACTTCCTAACATCCCTGTGACTCATCTGAGTCTTCAGCTTCCAACTGTGACCCCTTGTTGCTGTGTCCCATCTCTGGAACATCCTGTCTCTATCCACCTTGTCGATTCCTCTCAGTATTTATATGTCGTTATCATGTCCCTCCTATCTCTCCTGTCCTCCAGTGTTGTCAGGTCGATTTTCTTTAACCTCTCCTCGTACGACATGCCCCTTAGCTCCGGGACTAGTCTTGTTGCAAACCTTTGCACTTTCTCTAATTGCCTTACGTGCTTGGCTAGGTGTAGGTTCCAAACTGATGCTGCATACTCCTATATAGGCCTAACGTACACGGTGTACAGAGTCCTGAACGATTCCGTATTAAGATGTCGGAATGCTATTCATAGGTTTGCTAGGCGCCCATATGCTGCAGCCGTTATTTGGTTGATGTGCGTTTCAGGAAATGTGCCTGGTGTTATACTCACCCCAAGATCCTTTTTCTTGAGTGAGGTTTGTAGTCTCTGGCCCCCTAGACTGTAATCCTGCAGCCTTCTTTGCCCTTCCCCAATCTTCATGACTTTGCACTTGGTGGGGTTGAACTCCAGGAGCCAGTTTCTGGACCAGGTCTGCAGCCTGTCCAGATCCCTTTGTAGTTCTTCCTGGTCCTCGTCCGATTGAATTCTTCTCATCAATTTCATAACATGTATGTGTGTGTGTGTGTGTACTCACCTGTTTGAGGTTGCAGGGGTCGATTTACAGCTCCTGGCCCCGTCTCTTCGCTAGTCACTACTACGTAGGTCCACTCCCTGCTCCAAGAGCCTTATCGTACATCATCTCAAAGCTATGTATGGATCCTGTTTAGGTGTGTGTGTGTGTGTGTGTGTGTGTGTGTGTGTGTGTGTGTGTGTGTGTGTGTGTGTGTGTGTGTGTGTGTGTGTGTGTGTGTGTGTGTGTATGTCACCATTTCTCCACGCCAATATCCCACCACCTCATCCCCCATATGACCTCTTAATCACCTTAATTAAGGATCACCAGGATCACCAAGTTAATGAGAAGTCACCAGGGTGGGCCTGCAAGGGCCCTCACCAGGGACACTCACCCTTGCGTCCCTCTGCTCCGGGGCTCACAATCCCCTGCTCCCTCACTTTTGTATTGAAACTCGTTTTCTTTACGAGGTAACGCTAGGCAACGGAATCATTATATCCGAGGCACATTCCAGTGCATTTCGGACATTATATCCGGGTCACATTCCAGTCCATATCGGGCAGTGTATCATGATCGCATTCCATTTCAGGTCTGGGTTATATCCGGGTCACATTTCAGTGTATTTCGGACAATATTTCCGGGTCATATTCAAGCGCACTTCTCAGCTGTGATTTTCTTTTCCTTTCTAACCTCTAGATGATTATCGAAAAAAAATTTCAAAATGCATATTCAGATTTATCAAAGTTTGTGTAACTTTTCTAATTAAGTTTCTGGAGGACTCATTGAAATCAAAGCCAAAATAATTGACCTCAAAAAAATACGTCAAAGTCTAAATCATTCTCTCAAACACAAAATAACCACTTGTCAAAATCTCAATGATTCTAAACGTCAAAATATTTAATCATCATAGAGGGAGACAACTTTTTTTTTTTTTAAATAAAATATGCATAACACCAAGGAACGGGTGGGATTTGAAAGCATGGCGAGTGAGTCGTAAAACTCCAGGCCAGTGCGTAAGCCACTGGGCCAATGAGATTCATCCCACCAGGTATATTTATACACCATAGGAAGGTTAACACAGGCCACCATTGTGACCACAAATATAAGTTTGTACAGATGAATCTCCCGCCAGCCACTCTGGCAGCAGATTCGTAATAACACCTGAAGTAATAACACAATTTTGCAATCGTGTTATTACGCTTTCGTGAGTCGTAAAATTTGCCCATTTCGACGTCTAACCGAGATCCTATCCTCAGAATGTGAATGACCGAGAGACAGAGCTCGCTTCCCTCGTCACGACTCCTTGTTCTTATCTCAGCAATGTAACCTGTAATTATTCCATCGCAGACGTAATTTGTCCTATACATAATCCGGAATTAATCCCATCAAGGTTGTTATTAGCTCCGGCGACTCCTAATTCGATCTTATGAACGGCCGAAGACTTGCTGTTAAAGACGACATTGTTAAACTGGGATCCAAAGGAAGGCGCAGAGTAGGAGACCTTCACTTCGTGAAATCACTCTTTGGCTTCGTACAAACACCTTAGCTTCTCGAAGCCGCTCTTTGACTTCGTAGACACTCCTTGAATTCGTAGGGACAGTTCTTGACTTCGTAGAGACATTTCTTGACTTCGTGAGACACTGCTTGACTTCGTAAAGACGCTCCTTGATTTCGTGAAGCACTCCTTGAATTCGTAGAGACTTTTTGACTTCGTAGAGACAGTCCATGACTTTGTAGAGACAGTCCTCGACTTCGTCGAGGTCCCACACCATCACAAACAAACAAGAAACCCCATAAATGAGGTTGGAAAGCATCATATATTCCCAACGAGGAGTTCAGACTTTAATAATAATGTTGACCGTCTCGACACCTGCTATTATAGACACGACTGTCTAGCAGTGGACAGAAATTTGCTAGCGTAAACAAAAGGCGAAACCTGACTAACACAGCAACAAAAGGAGCACTGCAGTGAGGCAACTGGCCTGTGCTAGGTAAGGTGTACTCGTTCTTACTCAATTTTCCACTTTGCTAAGGCAGTCCCAAGGCTCTAAGTCCCTACGGATTTGTTGGCTGAAACCCTGGCAGGAGTGACTGATGTGTTTAACAAGAGGAATGCCTGGTCCTACAGGAAAAATTTCTGGCAACGATCAGTAACTCGAGTAGGTGAAGGCACCATCTTCCACCCAGCGTGACTTTCACCACTCAACTTCACCACCCCCAGTAGAGCTCCACCATCCCCATGAAGAGCTGCACCACCCCCAAAAGAGCTCCACCATCCCCAAGAAGAGCTGCGCCACCCCAAGAAGAGCTCCACCATACCTAAGAAGAGCTCCATCATCATAAGAAGAGCTCCACCATCCCCAAGAAGAGCTGCACCACCCCCAGAAGAGCTCCACCATCCCCAAGAAGAGCTGCACCACCACAAGAAGACCTCCACCATCCCCAAGAAGAGCTCCATCACCATAAGAAGAGCTCCATCACCATAAGAAGAGCTTCACCACTCCAGGAAGCGCACCACTACCCCCAAGAAAAGCTCAAATGCCTCCAACAAGAGCTCCAACACTCCCAAAAAGAGCTCCACCACCCCTAATAAGGGCTCCACCACCCCCAATAAGAGCTCCACCTCCCCAACAATAGCTCATTCCCTCCCATCAAGAACCCCACCACCCCAACAAGAGCTCAACCATACCATTAACTTTAATCCCAGATCCACACTAGTATCAGACATGGTAGACGGTGCACAATACCTTCACCGTCATAAGATTTTCCTTGATTTTTTTTCCCTAAAACACAGTCTAAGATAATATTATGGCAGTTAATCTGTTTCCACTCGCTATAACATCACGAGTCAAGAACCCATGACAAGATGAATATCAAAATGGTATACAATACCGACAGGTTTGCAGGTAAGACACATAGGCAACAGTTAGGCAACTTTTTTCCGAAACGTTTCGCCTACACAGTAGGCTTCTTCAGTCGAATACAGAAAGTAGGCAGGAACAGTAGAGATGTGAAGACAATGTAATCAATCAATCCCCCTTGAAGTCGTAGAATTTGAGGCCGAGGGACTGACAACCTCAAATTCTACGACTTCAAGGGTGATGGACTGATTACATTGTCTTCACATCTCTACTGTTCCTGCCTACTTTCTGTATTCGACTGAAGAAGCCTACTGTGTAGGCGAAACTTTTCGGAATAAAGTTGCCTAACTGTTGCCTATGTGTCTTACCTACCAACCCATGACAAGTAGATTCAAACCTCACCCGTTCCGTGAGTTAGTATAACACCTGTTCTGTTGTATAGAGGTAACTCTATAAGGCTTCTCAAGCATCTTCCTTCAGATACACGCGGAATTAACCAGCGTTGTGTAGTTTTAAAAATAGGTTGGATAAATACATGAGTGGCTGTGGGTGGGTGTGAGTTGGACCTGACTAGCTTATGCTACTAGGTCGGACGCCGTGCTTCTTCCTTAAGTGACGTATCTGACCTCACTAGGTCAAGACATTGACTTAAGCCGGTGGGAGAATTGGACCTGCCTCGCACAGGCCAGTAGGCCTGCTGAAGTGTTCCTTCTTTCTTATGTTCTTATGCACAAGGCTGTGGTGCATACGTCGGAATGTATGACGTAAGTAACTACTGTCTCACTGACGTACGAATTATAAAAAAAGATTTAAGGAACCCAAACTGACGCAACTAGAAGAGCGGAGATTGAGAGATATTACCATGATATACAAAATACCTGGAGGGTTTGGCAGGGTAGGCAGGGCAAAATAACACGAAACAAGGAGCCACAGAGATGTTATGAGTGTATTCAGCGCAAGATTTAGCAAACAGAGAAATGAACTGGACCAGGAGCTGGTCAAAATGAACTGGACCAGGAGCTGGTCAAAATGAACTGGACCAGGAGCTGGTCAAAATGAACTGGACCAGGAGCTGGTCAAAATGAACTGGACCAGGAGCTGGTCAAAATGAACTGGACCAGGAGCTGGTCAAAATGAACTGGACCAGGAGCTGGTCAAAACGAACTGGACCAGGAGCTGGTCAAAATGAACTGGACCAGGAGCTGGTCAAAACGAACTGGACCAGGAGCTGGTCAAAACGAACTGGACCAGGAGCTGGTCAAAATGAACTGGACCAGGAGCTGGTCAGAACAAGTTTTATGTAGTTAACTTTCTTAAAAAATTTTATATAATTTTTTTTGGGTAAATATGATTGTGAGAAGAACATCCTTATCATCCACTAATCCAGTTTTGAGATGAAGTCTCTCGAGGGAGTTGAGGTGCAGCTCCTGTCTCTTACATGCATTCACACAGAGGAATCTGGTGCTCTGGGATACAGGGATACCTCTCTCGGATCACTGGGATACAGGGATACGTCACTCGGATCACTGGGATACAGGGATACGTCACTCGGATCACTGGGATACAGGGATACCTCTCTTGGATCATTGGGATACAGGGATATCTCACTCGGATCACTGGGATACAGGGATACCTCACTCGGATCACTGGGATACAGGGATACCTCTCTCGGATCATTGGGATACAGGGATACCTCACTCGGATCACTGGGATACAAGGATACCTCACTCGGATCATTGGGATACAGGGATACCTCACTCGGATCACTGGGATACAGGGATACCTCACTCGGATCACTGGGATACAGGGATACCTCTCTCGGATCACTGGGATACAAGGATACCTCACTCGGATCATTGGGATACAGGGATACCTCACTCGGATCATTGGGATACAGGGATACCTCTCTCGAATCATTGGGATACAGGGATACCTCACTCGGATCATTGGGATACCTCACTCGGATCATTGGGATACCTCACTCGGATCATTGGGATACCTCACTCGGATCATTGGGATACAGGGATACCTCACTCGGATCATTGGGATACAGGGATACCTCACTCAGATCATTGGGATACAGGGATACCTCACTCGGATCATTGGGGTACAGGGATACCTCACTCGGATCATTGGGATACAGGGATACCTCACTCGGATCATTGGGATACAGGGATACCTCACTCGGATCATTGGGATACAGGGATACCTCACTCGGATCATTGGGATACAGGGATACCTCACTCGGATCATTGGATACAGGGATACCTCACTCGGATCATTGGGATACAGGGATACCTCACTCGGATCATTGGGATACAGGGATACCTCACTCGGATCATTGGGGTACAGGGTTACCTCACTCGGATCATTGGGGTACAGGGATACCTCACTCGGATCATTGGGATACAGGGATACCTCACTCGGATCATTGGGATACAGGGATACCTCACTCGGATCATTGGGATACAGGGATACCTCACTCGGATCATTGGGATACAGGGATACCTCACTCGGATCATTGGGGTACAGGGATACCTCACTCGGATCATTGGGATACAGGGATACCTCACTCGGATAATTCCTCTCGTTTCAAAATAATAGATAAATCTTAATATTTATTTACCCTCCAAATAATTCTTAACTATTTAATTCCGAAATTCTCTCCCTTCATGTGTAAACAGAAGTGACATTCCTTTAGAGTCATCATTATGCAAACTACTGTTTCAACAGTGTTTACCTTGTTAGGTAAGACACATATGTAACAGTTAGGTATCTTTATTTCGAAACGTTTCGCCTACACAGTAGGCTTCTTCAGTCGAGTACAGAAAAGTTGATAGAAGCAGAAGAGACGTGAAGACGATGTAATTAGTCCATCACCCTTGAAGTTTTGAGGTGGTCAGTCCCTCAGTCTGGAGAAGAGTATTGTTCTATAATCTGAAACAATATGGAGTTGAAGTGACAGGATGGAGTCTTATATACCGCCAGGAGGTGAGATGTAGGTCACTAGTAGAGGTAAGAATGTAGTCGTTGAGAGGTCACGTCACTCTCAAATCCAGTCATTCTCACTAGTAGAAGTTGTCCAAGTTGTTTTCTGAGGGACTGACCACCTCAAAACTTCAAGGGTGACGGACTGATTACATCGTCTTCACGTCTCTTCTGCTTCTATCAACTTTTCTGTACTCGACTGAAGAAGCCTACTGTGTTGGCGAAACGTTTCGAAATAAAGATACCTAACTGTTGCATATGTGTCTTACTTAACAGTATTTACCTTGCATACGTAAATTAACTACGTGAGAGAGTTTACTGTACAGAGTTTGAAAATAAGATACGATCCAAGCGCTCGGGAGCAAAGTCCCATGAGACTGTAAATTTAGAAGCGGAGCCAGGAGCTGAGACTCAACCTCCTTGAAATATGACTCGGTGAGTACAAACACACAAATTGTGGCAACTCGCCCATTAATATGCAAAACATACTGAAAATTAAATTGTCTAGTTATACAAACACGGAAATAAGTGACTGTTTCCTGCCCTCACAACTGACTGTTTCCTGCCCTCACAACTGTTTCCTACCCTCACAACTGACTGTTTCCTGCCCTCACAAATGACTGTTTCCTGCCCTCACAACTGACTGTTTCCTGCCCTCACAACTGACTGTTTCCTGCCCTCACAACTGACTGTTTCCTGCCCTCACAACTGACTGTTTCCTGCCCTCACAACTGACTGTTTCCTGCCATCACAACTGTTTCCTGTCCTCACAACTGACTGTTTCCTGCCCTCACAACTGACTGTTTCCTGCCCTCACAACTGACTGTTTCCTGCCCTCACAACTGACTGTTTCCTGCCATCACAACTGTTTCCTGTCCTCACAACTGACTGTTTCCTGCCATCACAACTGTTTCCTACCCTCACAACTGACTGTTTCCTGCCATCACAACTGACTGTTTCCTGCCCTCACAACTGACTGTTTCCTGCCCTCACAACTGACTGTTTCCTGCCATCACAACTGTTTCCTGCCCTCACAACTGACTGTTTCCTGCCATCACAACTGTTTCCTACCCTCACAACAGACTGTTTCCTGCCATCACAACTGTTTCCTACCCTCACAACTGACTGTTTCCTGCCCTCACAACTGACTGTTTCCTGCCCTCACAACTGACTGTTTCCTGCCATCACAACTGTTTCCTGCCCTCACAACTGACTGTTTCCTGCCATCACAACTGTTTCCTACCCTCACAACTGACTGTTTCCTGCCATCACAACTGTTTCCTGCCCTCACAACTGACTGTTTCCTGCCCTCACAACTGTTTCCTACCCTCACAACTGACTGTTTCCTGCCCTCACAAATGACTGTTTCCTGCCCTCACAACTGACTGTTTCCTGCCCTCACAACTGTTTCCTACCCTCACAACTGACTGTTTCCTGCCATCACAACTGTTTCCTACCCTCACAACTGACTGTTTCCTACCCTCACAACTGACTGTTTCCTGCCCTCACAACTGTTTCCTACCCTCACAACTGACTGTTTCCTGCCCTCACAAATGACTGTTTCCTGCCCTCACAACTGACTGTTTCCTGCCCTCACAACTGTTTCCTACCCTCACAACTGACTGTTTCCTGCCCTCACAACTGACTGTTTCCTGCCCTCACAACTGACTGTTTCCTGCCATCACAACTGTTTCCTGTCCCTCACAACTGACTGTTTCCTGCCCTCACAACTGACTGTTTCCTGCCCTCACAACTGACTGTTTCCTGCCCTCACAACTGACTGTTTCCTGCCATCACAACTGTTTCCTGTCCTCACAACTGACTGTTTCCTGCCATCACAACTGTTTCCTACCCTCACAACTGACTGTTTCCTGCCATCACAACTGACTGTTTCCTGCCCTCACAACTGACTGTTTCCTGCCCTCACAACTGACTGTTTCCTGCCATCACAACTGTTTCCTGCCCTCACAACTGACTGTTTCCTGCCATCACAACTGTTTCCTACCCTCACAACAGACTGTTTCCTGCCATCACAACTGTTTCCTACCCTCACAACTGACTGTTTCCTGCCCTCACAACTGACTGTTTCCTGCCCTCACAACTGACTGTTTCCTGCCATCACAACTGTTTCCTGCCCTCACAACTGACTGTTTCCTGCCATCACAACTGTTTCCTACCCTCACAACTGACTGTTTCCTGCCATCACAACTGTTTCCTGCCCTCACAACTGACTGTTTCCTGCCCTCACAACTGTTTCCTACCCTCACAACTGACTGTTTCCTGCCCTCACAAATGACTGTTTCCTGCCCTCACAACTGACTGTTTCCTGCCCTCACAACTGTTTCCTACCCTCACAACTGACTGTTTCCTGCCATCACAACTGTTTCCTACCCTCACAACTGACTGTTTCCTACCCTCACAACTGACTGTTTCCTGCCCTCACAACTGTTTCCTACCCTCACAACTGACTGTTTCCTGCCCTCACAAATGACTGTTTCCTGCCCTCACAACTGACTGTTTCCTGCCCTCACAACTGTTTCCTACCCTCACAACTGACTGTTTCCTGCCATCACAACTGTTTCCTACCCTCACAACTGACTGTTTCCTGCCCTCACAAATGACTGTTTCCTGCCCTCACAACTGTTTCCTACCCTCACAACTGACTGTTTCCTGCCATCACAATTGTTTCCTACCCTCACAACTGACTGTTTCCTGCCCTCACAAATGACTGTTTCCTGCCCTCACAACTGTTTCCTACCCGCACAACTGACTGTTTCCTGCCATCACAACTGTTTCCTACCCTCACAACTGACTGTTTCCTGCCCTCACAACTGACTGTTTCCTGCCCTCACAACTGTTTCCTACCCTCACAACTGACTGTTTCCTGCCATCACAACTGTTTCCTGCCCTCACAACTGACTGTTTCCTGCCCTCACAACTGAGCGTCTCCTGCCCTCACAACTGTCTCCTGCCCTCACAACTGTTTCCTGCCCTCACAACTGTCTCCTGCCCTCA
>NC_069420.1:12121450-12123950 GCF_026875155.1 Cherax quadricarinatus
CTCACCCACGGTATTTGTGTTTGGCTATATTATAAGACCCCCCGTCAGGAAACACTTTTCCGTTTCCTACCAACATTTCAAACCCCTCCAACCCCACCAACCAACCAAACCAAACCTAAACCAACCTCAATCTACCCCCAACCAAAAACCCCAACCAAAATCCCAACCCAACCACCAACCAAAACCCAAACCCCAAACCTAAACCAACAAACCAACCACCAACCCAAAACCAACCTAACCACCTAACCTACCTAAACCAACAAACCCCTCCAACCAACCAAACCTAAACCAACCAAACCAAACCAAACCAACCTTCCTAACAACCAACCACAACCTAACCTACCAACCTAACTTAACCCAAAACCCCCAAAACCTAAACCCAAACCCAACCCAATAACCTAACCAACCAACCTTTCCAACTCCCCAACTAACCTTACCTAACCTAACCTTTTCAAACCTTTAAAATACCTAACCTAACCCACTAAACCCCAAAACCCAACCTAACCTAACCTAAATAACCTTACCAAAAATTTTAAACCCACCTAACCTAACTAACCAAAAACCAAATAAAAAAAACCTTACCAACCTAACCTAAACCCAACCTACCTAACCTAACCTAACTTTCCTAACCTTTCCTAACCTTCCTAACTAACCTTAAACCCAACCTTTTCCAACCTAACTACTACCCCCAAACCAAACCTAATAACCCAACCTACCTAACCTAACCTAACCTAACTAAAATAACTAACCTACCAACCAACCCAACCCAACTAACCTAACAACCAACCCAAACCCAACCTAACCTAACCTTACCCAACCTTAATAACCTAACCCCTTACCTCCCTTAACCCTTTAAACCCAACAAAATAACCTAAACCCAAACCAACCTAACTTATTTAACCAACCTAACCCAACCTAACCCAACCTAACCCAACCTAACCCCAACCTAAACCCAAATTAACCTAACCTTACCAACCTAAACCCAAACCTAACCTAACCAACCAACCTAACCAACTTAAAATAACCTTACCAAAACCCAACCCAACCAAAAACCTAACCCCAAACCCAACCTTAACCCTACTAAACCCAACCTAACCTAACTAAAACCCAACTAACCTAAACCCAACCCAACCTAACCAACTAACCTACCCTAAAACCCAAACCCAAAAACCCAACCTACCAACCCCCTAACCTAACCTAACCAACCTAACCCTTTCCTAACCTAACCCAATAACCAAAATAACCTTTCCTAAACCCCTAACCCAAACCCAACCCAAACCCAAACCCACCAACCTAACCTAACCTAACCCAACCTACTAACCTTACTAACCCCAACCCCCTAACCTAACCTAACCTTCCTAACTAACCTAAACCAAAACCCAACCTAACCTAAACCTACCTTTAAAAATTAACCAAAACCCAACCTAAAATAACCAAACCTAACCTAAATTAAACCCAAACCTAACCTTTTCCTAACCTAAAACCAACCTACCAACTAAACCCACCCAACCCAACCTAACCCAACCTAACCTACCCCAAAACCCAACCTAACCCAACCTAAAACCCTTTCTAAACCTTAATTTTAAACCCTTACCCAACCTTTCCCCAAACCCAACCTAACCCAAACCCCAAACCCAAAACCCACCTAACCAACCTAACCTTTCCTAACCTTAAACCCAACCCAACCTAAACCCCAAAACCCAACCTAACCTAACCTAACCCTTAAACCCAACCCAACCTAAAAATTACCTAACCAACCTAACCTAACCTAACCTACCCAACCAACCTACCCCTTTTAACCCCCCCCCCCCCCCCCTAAACCCAAACCTAAACCTTTAACCCCCCACTTTAACTAACCTAAATTAACCTAAAACCCCCTTTCCCCTAAAAAAACCAAAACCCAACCTAAAACCCAACTAACTAACCCAAACCCAACCTAACCCAACCTAACCCAACCTAACCTAACCCAACCCAACCTAACCCAAAACCAACCTTACCTTCCTAACCTAAACCCAACCCAACCTAACCCAACCTTCCTTCCTAACCAACCTAAAAAAAAAAAACCTTACCTTTTAACCCAACCCAACCTAAACCAACTTTAACCCAACTAACCAACTTTAAACCCAACCCTTCCTTCTTTTAACAAACCTAACCTCTTTTTTTAACCTCCTTTAAAATTTTTTAATATAATTAACCTAAACCCTAACCCCAGGGGAAAATTTTTCTAATACCTTTTAACACCTATTTATTAACCCCTCCTCCCTTCCTTGCCTTAAATCCTTACCTACCTTTTAATTTACCTTGCCAAAACTTAACTTCTTATAACCTTCTATAACCAAACAATTTTTTCTTCTTTAAATTTCTTCTTTTCACCCGTTACCATTTTTTCAAGAGTGGCCAAAGGGTAAATTTGGGGGTTTAACAATAAAAAAGGTTTACAAATTGGGTAGGTACACATTTCCCGGGGGGTGTGTTGGTATTACCGTGTGGTAAATGGGTG
>NC_069420.1:12128950-12131450 GCF_026875155.1 Cherax quadricarinatus
GTTGTTCACATACATCAAAAATAGCACTGGTCCTAGAACTGACCCCTGTGGGACCCCGCTCGTAACAGGCGCCCACTGTGATACCTCTTCACGTACCATGAATCGTTGCTGCCTCCCCATTGCAGTGCCCTCCATTTTACATGCGCCTGATCCTCCAGCTTCTGCACTAATCTCTTGTGGGGAACTGTGTCAAAGGCCTTCCTGCAGTCTAGGAAAACGCAATCTACCCACCCCTCTCTCTCGTGTCTTACTTCTGTTACCCTGTCATAAAACTCCAGGAGGTTTGTGATACAGGATTTGCCTTCCATGAACCCATGCTGGTTTTCATTTATAATCTTGTTCCTTTCCAGGTGTTCGACCACTCTCCTCCTGATAATCTTCTCCATGACTTTGCACACAATACATGTCAGAGACACAGGTCTGTAGTTTAGTGCCTCGTTTCTGTTTCCTTTCTTAAATATGGGGACTACATTAGCTGTCTTCCATTTCTCAGGTAGTTGCCCAGTTTCAAGGGATGTGTTGAAGATTGTGGTTAGAGGCACGCACAGCATCTCTGCTCCTTCTCTAAGGACCCATGGGGAGATGTTGTCCGGTCCCATCGCCTTGAGGTGTCAAGGTCACTTAAAAGCTTCTTCACCTCCTCCTCAGTTGTTCGTATGTCATCCAACACTTGTGGTATATTCCCTCTTGATGTTCCCTTCAGTGCTGTCTTCCCACAGCCTTCCTGTCTCTACTGTAAAAAACTTCCTTAAATCTCCTGTTCAGCTCCTCACATACCTCCTGATCATTTCTTGTGAGTTCTCCACCTTCTGTCCTTAATCTGATCACCTGGTCTTTGACTGTTGTCTTCCTCCTGATGTGGCTATACAACAGTTTCGGTCAGTCTTGATTCTCGATGCTATGTAATTTTCATACTGGTCGCTGGGCCTCCCTCCTTACCTGTGCATACTCTTTCCTGGCTCTGCGACTGATCTCCCTATTTTCGTGTGTTCTCTGCCTTCTGTACTTTTTCCATTCTCTATTGCACTTTGTTTTTGCCTCCTTACACCGTCGGGTAAACCAGGGGCTCGTTCTGGTCTTCCCGTTGTTACTGTTGCCCTTGGGAATAAACTTTTCCATGCCTCCTTGCATTTTGTTGTTACATATTCCATCATTTCATTTACTGGCTTTCCTGCCAGTTCTCTGTCCCACGGGGACCTCCCGCAGGAAGTTCTTCAACCCTATGTAGTCCCCTCTTTTATAGTCAGGCTTTTCCCATTCAACTCCTGTTATTCTCTCCACTTGCAGCTCTACTATGTATTCAAAGCACAGAACCACGTGGTCGCTAGCTCCTAGGGGACTCTCATACTTGATGTCCTCAATGTCTGAGCTGCCCAGGGTGAACACAAGGTCTAATCTTGCTGGTTCATCCTCCCCTCTCACTCTGGTAGTGTCCTTAACATGTTGGTGCATGAGGTTTTCCAGCACCACGTCCAACATCCTGGCTCTCCATGTTTCGGGACCCCCATGTGGCTCCAGGTTTTCCCAGTCGATCTCCTGTGGTTGAAATCCCCATAACCAGCAACTTTGCTCTGCTGGAATGAGCTCTTCTTGCCACCTCAGCAAGTGTGTCCACCATTGCTCTGTTGCTCTCTTCATATTCCTCTCTTGGCCTCCTACAGTTCTGTGGTGGATTATACATCACTGCAATGACCACTTTGTGTTCCCCAGACTGAAGAGTACCTGCTATGTAGTCTCTTTCTCCCGTCTCATCTATGCCTTCCATTTTCTCAAATTTCCATCTGTTTTTTACGAGCAGAGCAACCCACCTCCCCCCCTGCCCTTCTATATTTCCTCATGATCTGGTATCCTGGTGGGAAGATTGCATCTGTTATTGTCTCCGTGAGTTTTGTTTCTGTAACTGCTATGATGTCTGGGGACTTCTCATTGATTCTTTCTTGCCATTCCTCATGTTTATTCGTTAATCCATCTGCATTTGTGTACCAAACCTTCAACTTCTGTTCTAATACTGTAACTGTGGTGCGGGGGGTGGAAACAGAGGGATCGGTGTGTGATGGTTGGTTTGGATTGTTCAGTTGCCTTGGGGGTGTCGTGGCTGGAGTCCTTCTGCAGGTGTTTCTGGGGGGTGTGCTTGTCCTTCCATTTGATCCTGGGTTATTCTGCTCTCCTTTTTCATTTCCTCCCATTTCTCCTTTCGTTTTTGAACTCTCTCTTTCATCGTCTTCCTTTCGTCCTGTTCGAGGTACACACTCCGGAACTCCTGCTTGCCTCTCAGCCGTGCTTTCTCCTGCAGGATCATGGTTCGGGTTGATTCTGCCTTGAAAATTACTTTGAGAGGCCGATTCCTTTTCTTTGTGAACCACCCAATTCTCCGAAAATTTGCCACCTGGGTCATGTCCCCCTCGCCTATCACCTTCATGATATCTTCAATCGCTTTTTTCTCCTGCTTTCTTTCATCATAAGTATCCCCTTTAGCTTCGTCTAGCCCCACCTCCCACTG
>NC_069420.1:12136450-12141450 GCF_026875155.1 Cherax quadricarinatus
AAGAAAATGTACCCCGGGTACGTCGGGGCCCTTTACGGGGAGTCTGCAGCACCATTTTTGGGAAACCCCGTACCGGGCCCCAAGCACTTTTAAAAAAATTTAAAGAGAAGGTGCAAAGGTTGCGAAGGTTTGCCCCAGAGCTAGGGAAAGCCCTCCCGAAAAAAGGTTTAAAAGGGAAAATTGGGGCCGGAGGGTCACTGGAGGCGGGTTTAGGGGAGAAGGGTTTGCGGATACAAAGACAAAATTTGGAAGCTGAAGACCCAGATGAGTCACAGGGATTTTAAAGGAAGTATTTTCAGTCATAAAGTTGTCAGGGGTGGAATAGTCTGGCGAGTGATGTAGTGGAGGAGGTACTATACCCTGCTTTTTAAAACGGGTAAAGATAAAAAACCCCAGGGAGCAGGGAGAGGAGGACTAGTTTCGTTCAGTGAAGAGACGGAGCCCGGAGTGAGTATCGACCCCTGCAACCACAACACAAAAAAGACACCCCACAACACACCCCACCCCCCCGTTTTTGGGAAACCAACTGCCCAAACATGTAAAAACTAGGGGAAAGTTTCAAAGGGTTTGGGAACAAGAAAGGGCCCAGAGCCCAAGAGGTTTTGTCCCACGAGGGGGGGTTTTGGGAAATCAAAACCCGACGACCCCTGGAGGACAGGAGAATGGGGGGGCATGATAACGACTTACAAAATACTGAGGGAAATTTACAAGGGGGACAAAACCCGGAGGGTTTCCCGAGACTGGACACTGCAACCGGGGACACAGTTGGAAATGAAAACACACAGAAACACAGGGATGTTAGGAAAGTATTTCTTTAGCCCCCGAGTAGTCAGGAAGTGGGGAAATTTTTTAGGGGCCCAGTAGGGGGGGGGCAGGATCCATACATAGCTTTTAAACCCGAGGTAACGATAAAGCTCATGGTTCAAAGGGGAGTGACCTATGGACCAGTGAAGAGGGGGGGCCAGGAGCTTTGGGTCGACCCCCGCAACCTCAACCCAGGTGGTAAAACTAGGTGAGCACCACCAAAACACCACACCACACCAAAACAACACGCACACACACACACACACAAAACACACACACACACACACAACACACACACACGCACAACACGCAAAACACAACACACACACACACAACACCACACACACACACACACACACACACACACACACGCACAACACACACACACACACACACACACACACACACACACACACACACACCCCACACCAACGCACACACACACCACACAAAACACACACACACACCACAACACACACAACACACACACCCCAAAACACCACACACACCACACCACACACACACCCACACCCCACCACACCACCACACAACACACGCAAGTAATGCTAGAAAGTAGTCAGTGGTAGTGGACAACATCAGTGTTCAATACTACGAGTGATAACCAAAGTTTTAGTTAAAAAAGTCGAGAGGAAGCCTGAAATCATTAATTTTTCAAAGTGTCAAACCGTTAGTGGCTAGTAGGCTTTTTTGCTACACAGATTAAAAATTACAAAGATTCAAGTGAGTGTGGAAGCGGGTGTTCAAAAATTTTTCGAGAGATTGGATAACAGTGAAAATGTGGGGCACCATACAGTGAGAGTGAAAAAGTGAATAAGCAAAAGTAGAAAGGAAAAAATAAAATATATAACAAGGGAAGGTGGCAGTAGGCCTGCTGAATCAATGACGTCACAACAGTTGTGTCACATTATACACATAAAGTGTAACACCGAATGTGAAGTGTATTCTATTGTAAGTGAAGTGTATTCTATCATAAATGATAAGTGAAATCACTTGAGGGATGCGGGATGTAGGAGCATATATGGTTATAAACATCATGGGTGAAGAATTTTCAAAAGAGTGATAGAAGGCCTATGTACGACGACTACGTCATCAGCATCTGGCAACCTGTCACCACACCGCTGCCAGCGCAAGTATTGCTCACCTATTGTGGTTGCATGTCGGGTTCTGGATTCTGGTCTTGCATCACTGTTAGATACTGGTCACCCACTCCTGCAAGCTTTACCAGAAATTAGAGTAGAAATAGCATAGAATAAAGGGGAAGGTAGTTTTTGGGCTAGCGAGGGGCAGCCCTAGCGAGGGGAAGCCTAGCGAGGGGAAGCCTAGCGAGGGGTGACGTCAGACACTCCTAGAAGCTGAGACAAGCTAAATTTTACAACCTAGTTAATTTCTGTGTTTTAAAAAGTAGAATTGGTTTAAATTTAGAATTACTACTGGTAGTTAAAATTTCCCGGTTTTACTACGGGTATTTTTGCGTTAAATATTAGAAGTGGGGGCACACATACAGACATACACATGCACACCAACAAAATACACGGATTTCCCCCCTTCCCTGTTAAGCCCTGAAACCCCTCCCTCTTTCTCTCTTCTCTTTCTCTCTCTCCTTTCTCCCCTCATTCCCTTCTCTCTATTTTTCTCCTACTTTCTCTCAATACCTGTTTGTTTCCCTCTATCTATCTTCCCCTTCCCTACCCTCCTCACTACCCTCTTCCCTATATCTTCTCCCTATCTCTCTCCTTACCTATCTCTCTTCCCATCTCTTCACTGCCTATCTCTCTCCTATCTCTACCTATCTTCCTTTGCCATCCCTCTTCTTCCCTCTCCCAACTCTCCGCTCCCCTTTCTCTCCTCTAACATCTCCCCCTCTAACACCTCCCCCCCCCTAAGTCCCCCCCCTTACATTTCCCCCCCTTATTATCTCCCCCCTCCCCCCTTTTCCCCATCTCTCTCTCCCCCCTCTCTTTCCCCCTTTTCCCTTCTCCCCTCTTTTTCCATCCCCCCCTTTCCCTGTCTCCCCCCCTCTTTTTCCCCCCCTTTGCCCCTCTCTCTCTCCCCCACTCTCTCTCTCTTCCTTTTCCCTTCTCATTCCCCTCTCCCTCCCTTTCCCCTTTCTCTCTCTTTTCCTCTCTTTCCTTCTCTCACTTTTTCTTCAAAAAAAAAAAAAATGGTGGGGACTCGCAGGCCCCAGGGATCAGGTGAGAAGGGTTTCTGGTAGGGAGAGTGGATGGGGGTGCAGGTGGAAAAAGGATGGAACAAGATTGGGAGAGAAAATTAGGGAGCTTTCTGAAAAAATGGTGACGAGCTTTCTGTGAAAAAAAAAAAGGGGTGGAGAAGGGAAAAAGGAATTGGGAGGCACAAGTCGATGAGTAAAAAGGCTGAAGCAAGTTACAGGGGGATTGCCAGAAGACACAGATATGAAGTGAGAGGCCGAAAAGGGGGAAGGGAAGGGATTGAAATTTTGTAAGGCCATATCAACCTGCCAAAAAGGGCCCCAGGAGTGAAAGGGAGAGCAGGGGGCAAGTGGAGGGGGGTGTTTTGGTCAAATGCGAGGCACAACAATGCTACAAGAGCCCCTGGAAAAACAAAGGGGGGAAAAAAGACCACGTACAGACAAAAACCCGAGTCACGACGGAGAGGCAATGGGAGGAGGAATGGCTAAATCAGTCTTTATCCATGGGTTTCAGGAGAGTGAGGAAAGGAACACACTGAAAAATGGCGGCAGAAAGAAAGGAGATTGAGAAATTATCAAGAAATAGGTAAGAAGTATGGACGAGATTGTAAATGTTCAGAGAATAGGGGGGTACTTGAAGGGGAGAAAACGACCGATCAAGCTGATTCTCAGGACAGAAACAGTGCGGAACAGGATCCTCCAAGAGACACCACGGTTGAAATACTCGGAAAAGTACAAGAGGGTGTTCCTAGACAGAGACAGAACACAAAAAGAATGACAGCAGCTGAGGGAGAGGACAAAAAAGCGAAAGGAGCTACGAAAGGAGACAAGGATGGAACCAGCAGAGGTCAGTCAGAGCAGAACAGAGCAGCAAGGGCAAGCACACACAGAACTATCCTCAGAACACCATCCCAACACAAACTACAATCCACATGCACAGCTTCCACCCAACACCCAGCTATAGAATCTCACAGTATGCTACCAGGTCTCCCACCCTCACAGGCCCCCCAAACCACAGTGTTGGAAAGGAACTGAAGGTATGGTACACAAACGCTGATGGAATAACAAATAAGTATGAGGAGTGGCACGAAAGAGTCAAAGAGGCATCACCAGACATCATAGCTCTCACAGAAACCAAGCTAACAGGTATGATAACAGATGCCATCTTTCCAACGGGATACCAGATCCTGAGGAAAGACAGAGGAAACAAGGGGGTGGAGGAGTGGCACCGTTGATCAAAAACCGATGGAATTTTGATGAGCTGGAGAGAGGAGACAGTGGAGAAGCAAGCAATTACATAGCAGGAACACGTCACTCTGGACGTCCCAAGGTGGTAATTGCAGCGATGTATAACCCACCAAAGAACAGCAGGAGGCCAAAGCAAGAGTATGACGAGAGCAATAGAGGGAGGGTTGACACACTGGCTGCAGTGGCCAGAAGAGCTCATGCATGCAGGGCAAAGCTCCTGATCATGGGCGATTTTAACCACAAGGAGATCGATTGGGAGAACTTGGAGCCACATGGGGACCAAGACACATGGAGGGCTAAGATGATGGAGGTGGTACTGGAAAATTTCATGCACCAACACGTAAAGGACACTACAAGAGAGAGAGGAGAGGATGAACCAGCAAGACTGGACCTAGTATTCACCTTGAGTAGTGCAGATATTGAGGACATCACATATGAAAGACCCCTTGGGGCCAGCGATCATGTGGTTTTAAGCTTCGAATACACAGTAGAGCTACAAGTAGAGGGGGGAGCAGGAAGGCCAGGACGAATGAAGCCAAACTACAAGAAAGGGGACTACACGGGAATGAGGAACTTCCTGAACGGGGTTCAGTGGGACAGAGAACTGGCAGGGAAGTCAGTTAATGAGATGATGGAATATGTAGTAACAATGTGCAAGGAGGCTGAGGAGAGGTTTGTACCCAAGGGTAACAGGAATATTGAAAAAGCCAGGATGAGCCCATGGTTCACCCAAAGGTGCTGGGAGGCAAAAACCAAGTGT
>NC_069420.1:12148950-12196450 GCF_026875155.1 Cherax quadricarinatus
GTTCTTTTCCACCCGGTAAATACTGAAAAAAAAAAACAGAACAAAAAGGCACAGTACAGTGACTGGAACAATACACAAATAATCCGCACTTAGGAGAGACAAAAAGCTTGTGACGACTTTCCGGTCCGAGTTGAGCCATTTCCTAGTCACACTATCACACGAAGGTGAGGGACGGGACGAAGAGAGAAAAAACAAGTAGAGAGGCAGTGGTAGTGGAAGTAGTAATAGAAGTAGTAGTAGGGAGAGTAGTCGTAGTGGCAGTAGTAGTAATAGAAGTAGTAGTAGGGAAAGTAGTAGGTACAGAGAGTAGTCGTAGTGGCAGTAGTAGTAATAGAAGTAGTAGTAGGGAAAGTAGTAGGTAGGGAGAGCAGTCGTAGTGGCAGTAGTAATAGAAATAGTAGTAGGGAGAGTAGTAGATAGGGAGAATAGTAGTAGTGGCAGTAGTAGTAACAGAAGTAGTAGGGAGAGTAGTAGATAGGGAGAGTAGTCGTAGTGGCAGTAGTAGTAATAGAAGTAGTAGTAGGGAGAGTAGTCGTAGTGGCAGTAGTAGTAATAGAAGTAGTAGTAGGGAGAGTAGTCGTAGTGGCAGTAGTAGTAATAGAAGTAGTAGTAGGGAGAGTAGTAGGTAGGGAGAGTAGTAGGTAGGGAGAGTAGTCATAGTGGCAGTAGTAGTAATAGAAGTAGTAGTAGGGAGAGTAGTAGGTAGGGAGAGTAGTCGTAGTGGCAGTAGTAGTAATAGAAGTAGTAGTAGTAGGGAGAGTAGTAGGTAGGGAGAGTAGTCGTAATGGCAGTAGTAGTAATAGAAGTAGTAGTAGTAGGGAGAGTAGTAGGTAGGGAGAGTAGTCGTAGTGGCAGTAGTAATAATAGAAATAGTAGGGAGAGTAGTAGATAGGGAGAGTAGTCGTAGTGGGAGTAGTAGTAACAGAAGTAGTAGGAGAGTAGTAGATAGGGAGAGTAGTCGTAGTGGCAGTAGTAGTAATAGAAGTAGTAGTAGGGAGAGTAGTCGTAGTGGCAGTAGTAGTAATAGAAGTAGTAGTAGGGAGAGTAGTAGGTAGGGAGAGTAGTCGTAGTGGCAGTAGTAGTAATAGAAGTAGCAGTAGGGAGAGTAGTAGGTAGGGAGAGTAGTTGTAGTGGCAGTTGTAGTAATAGAAGTAGTAGTAGGGAAAGTAGTAGGTAGGGAGAGTAGTCGTAGTGGCAGTAGTAATAATAGAAGTAATAGTAGGGAGAGTAGTAGATACGGAGAGTAGTCGTAGTGGCAGTAGTAGTAACAGAAGTAGTAGGGAGAGTAGTAGATAGGGAGAGTAGTCGTAGTGGCAGTAGTAGTAATAGAAGTAGTAGTAGGGAGAGTAGTCGTAGTGGCAGTAGTAGTAATAGAAGTAGTAGTAGGGAAAGTAGTAGGTAGGGAGAGCAGTCGTAGTGGCAGTAGTAATAATAGAAATAGTAGTAGGGAGAGTAGTAGATAGGGAGAGTAGTCGTAGTGGCAGTAGTAGTAACAGAAGTAGTAGGGAGAGTAGTAGATAGCGCGAGTAGTCGTAGTGGCAGTAGTAGTAATAGAAGTAGTAGTAGGGAGAGTAGTCTTAGTGGCAGTAGTAGTAATAGAAGTAGTAGTAGGGAGAGTAGTAGGTAGCGAGAGTAGTCGTAGTGGCAGTAGTAGTAATAGAAGTAATAGTAGGGAGAGTAGTTGGTAAGGAGAGTAGTCGTAGTGGCAGTAGTAGTAATAGAAGTAGTAGTAGTAGGGAGAGTAGTAGGTAGGGAGAGTAGTCGTAGTGGCAGTAGTAATAATAGAAATAGTAGTAGGGAGAGTAGTAGATAGGGAGAGTAGTCGTAGTGGGAGTAGTAGTAACAGAAGTAGTAGGGAGAGTAGTAGATAGGGAGAGTAGTCGTAGTGGCAGTAGTAGTAACAGAAGTAGTAGTAGGGAGAGTAGTCGTAGTGGCAGTAGTAGTAATAGAAGTAGTAGTAGGGAGAGTAGTGTAAGGTAGGGAGAGTAGTCGTAGTGGCAGTAGTAGTAATAAAAGTAGCAGTAGGGAGAGTAGTAAGTAGGGAGAGTAGTTGTAGTGGCAGTTGTAGTAATAGAAGTAGTAGTAGGGAGTAGTAGTAGGGAGAGTAGTAGATACGGAGAGTAGTCGTAGTGGCAGTAGTAGTAACAGAAGTAGTAGGGAGAGTAGTCGTAGTGGCAGTAGTAGTAATAGAAGTAGTAGTAGGGAGAGTAGTCGTAGTGGCAGTAGTAGTAATAGAAGTAGTAGTAGGGAGAGTAGTAGGTAGGGAGAGTAGTCGTAGTGGCAGTAGTAGTAACAGAAGTAGTAGTAGGGAGAGTAGTAGGTAGGGAGAGTAGTCGTAGTGGCAGTAGTAGTAACAGAAGTAGTAGTAGGGAGAGTAGTCGTAGTGGCAGTAGTAGTAACAGAAGAAGTAGTAGGGAGAGTAGTAGGTAGGGAGAGTAGTCGTAGTGGCAGTAGTAGTAACAGAAGTAGTAGTAGGGAGAGTAGTAGGTAGGGAGAGCAGTCGTAGTGGCAGTAGTAGTAACAGAAGTAGTAGTAGGGAGAGTAGTAGGTAGGGAGAGCAGTCGTAGTGGCAGTAGTAGTAACAGAAGTAGTAGTAGGGAGAGTAGTAGGTAGGGAGAGCAGTCGTAGTGGCAGTACTAGTAAGAGAAGTAGTAGTAGGGAGAGTAGTAGGTAGGGAGAGTAGTCGTAGTGGCAGTAGTAGTAACAGAAGTAATAGTAGGGAGAGTAGTAGGTAGGGAGAGCAGTCGTAGTGGCAGTAGTAGTAAGAGAAGTAGTAGTAGGGAGAGTAGTAGGTAGGGAGAGTAGTCGTAGTGGCAGTAGTAGTAACAGAAGTAGTAGTAGGGAGAGTAGTAGGTAGGGAGAGTAGTAGTAGTGGCAGTAGTAGTAACAGAAGTAGTAGTAGGGAGAGTAGTAGGTAGGGAGAGCAGTCGTAGTGGCAGTAGTAGTAACAGAAGTAGTAGTAGGGAGAGTAGTAGGTAGGGAGAGTAGTCGTAGCGGCAGTAGTAGTAACAGAAGTAGTAGAAGGGAGAGTAGTAGGTAGGGAGAGCAGTCGTAGTGGCAGTAGTAGTAACAGAAGTAGTAGTAGGGAGAGTAGTAGGTAGGGAGAGTAGTCGTAGTGGCAGTAGTAGTAACAGAAGTAGTAGTAGGGAGAGTAGTAGGTAGGGAGAGTGATCGTAGTGGCACGGAAAGGGAAGCGAACCGAGGCAATACACGTCTTTAACTCCTGGATGACTCTAAGTCTTGAGAACATACGTGTAATAAACACACACAACTCACATAGTTAAGATACTTACCTGTTTTTTTTAACTTTTAAATATAATTAAACCTTATCACAGGGATTCCACTGGAAATAAGTCGCTGTGACTTTCTTGAATTATCCCGCGTAATGTACATATATGCTGCTATGTATGATAATTTATGTTCTGTATTTATGTGTACCTAAATAAAAACTTACACCGTGAGGTTCATATCTCTCAGCGTAATATGGAGGAAGTGTTTTTTGATCCTTATTTTAGAGATTAAACTATTCTTGTCCGGTGGTGACGAGGTTACGTGGAGCCTTAGTAAGTTTATTCAGATATACATAAATACAGTTACATAGATTATCATACATAGCAGCATAAGTGTAGAGAACCCGGGATAACCTAAAAAAAAAGTCAAAGTGACTTATTTCCATTGGGGTCCTTAATGATCCTAGTGTAGCTGATAGGTTTTAAGCCTCATTAACCAACCAACCAATGGGGACGCAAAAAGCACTTTATGTAGCCTTACCTTTGGATATAATAATGAAGTCAAACAATGTGACTATATTTCCATTAGTCCCTCAAAATTATAGTGTATGTCAGTAACAATTGGTGTTCCCAGGCAGTCACTTATCCTGGTAATAAACAAGAGAAACGATGGGAAATAAATGCTTAATGCAGTGAAATCATTATTAGTACAACGTTTTGCCCATGAGGTAGCGCTTTCTAATTATTTAAACTTTATGTTACTTAACTTCGCTGAGAGTCCGGGTTCGATTCCCGGCAAGGGTAGAAACATTGGGCGTGTTTCCTTACACCTGTTGTCTATGTTCTCCATCAGTAAAATGGGTACCTGGGTGTTAGTGGACTGGTGTGGGTCGCATCCTGGGACAAAATTGATCTAATTTGCCCGAAATGCTCAGCATAACAAAGGGCTTTCTATAGAGTAGTGTGTCATTGTACATGTACTTGTAGAAATAAAGACTGTTAATATTAATATAAATTATCATACATAGCAGCATAAGTGTATCGATTACCTAGCTGACCGTTGCTGTGAGTTGCATCCTGCGGACGAGAGCCAAAAAATCCCAATGGAACTACGATTTTAAGAGACTAGAGCCATGAGGCCAAAGAGCAAAGATGTCATCTACATAACGGAGCCAGAGTGAAGGGCGCACATTAGTAGTTACAGGAAGAAGAACAATCTCGAAGTATTCCGTGTAAAGCTTAGCAAGAACGGGAGACAGAGGAGAGCCCATAGCAACACCGAAGGTTTGAGAATAATATTTACCTTCGAAGGAAAAGGAATTTGAGTCCACGCAAAGGCGGATAAGATCAAGAAAGACATCACTAGGTATAGGGAGATGAAGTAACACTTCATTGGCCTTCTCTCTGAGAAAATTAAGGACATCATCAAGAGGGACATTGCTGAAGAGGGACTCAACGTCAACACTAAGCATCTTACAGGTCGGGAGAGAGCGAACCCGTTCCATGAAGTCTTGAGAGTGAGGAAGGTGGGGAGGAGAAAAAGTACCAAGAAAAGGAGTAAGGGTTTTGGCCAGCCAAGAGACAAGAGAATAAGAGACAGAACCTCTAGAGCATACGATGGGAGGCAAAAAATACGATCAGAGGGCTTGGCGTTCTTGGGTTATCCTGGGCTACTAACTCTAGAGGGGATAATATCCGGAAAAAAGTCTTCTTTTAGTAGCATGTACAGTAATAATTTACATAAGCTACCCATCAAGTAAAGCTCGCTTTCTCTGGCCCTCTCCAGGAGTTAGAAAATGAGTCACTGACAAGTTTTCCTAAAACAATTCCTTGCTAGTTGTGTTCTGTTAGTACCTTGCTGAGTGTGTTCTGTTAGTATCTTGCTGGTTGTGTTCTGTTAGTACCTTGCTGGTTGTGTTCTGTTAGTACCTTGCTGGGTGTGTTCTGTTAGTATCTTGCTGGTTGTGTTCTGTTAGTACCTTGCTGGGTGTGTTCTGTTAGTATCTTGCTGGCTGTGTTCTCTTAGTATCTTGCTAGTTGTGTTCTGTTAGTACCTTGCTGGTTGTGTTCTGTTAGTATCTTGCTGGCTGTGTTCTCTTAGTATCTTGCTAGTTGTGTTCTGTTAGTATCTTGCTAGTTGTGTTCTGTTAGTACCTTGCTGGCTGTGTTCTGTTAGTATCTTGCTAGGTTGTGTTCTGTTAGTACCTTGTTGTGTTGTTGTTCTGTTAGTACCTTGCTGGTTGTGTTCTGTTAGTATCTTGCTAGTTGTGTTCTGTTAGTACCTTGCTGGGTGTGTTCTGTTAGTATCTTGCTAGTTGTGTTCTGTTAGTACCTTGCTGGGTGTGTTCTGTTAGTATCTTGCTGGTTGTGTTCTGTTAGTACCTTGCTGGTTGTGTTCTGTTAGTACCTTGCTGGTTGTGTTCTATTAGTACCTTGCTGGTTGTGTTCTGTTAGTATCTTGCTGGTTGTGTTCTGTTAGTACCTTGCTGGCTGTGTTCTGTTAGCATCTTGCTAGTTGTGTTCTGTTAGTACCTTGCTGGTTGTGTTCTATTAGTACCTTGCTGGTTGTGTTCTGTTAGTACCTTGCTGGTTGTGTTATGTTAGTACCTTGCTGGTTGTGTTCTATTAGTACCTTGCTGGTTGTGTTCTGTTAGTACCTTGCTGGCTGTGTTCTGTTAGCACCTTGCAGGTTGTGTTCTGTTAGTACCTTGCTGGTTGTGTTCTGTTAGTACCTCGCTGGCTGTGTTCTGTTAGTACCTTGCTGATTGTGTTCTGTTAGTACCTTGCTGGTTGTGTTATGTTAGTACCTTGCTGGTTGTGTTCTGGTAGTACCTTGCTGGTTGTGTTGTGTTAGTACCTTGCTGGTTGTGTTCTGTTAGTACCTTGCTGGTTGTGTTCTGTTAGTACCTTGCTGGTTGTGTTCTGTTAGTACCTCGCTAGTTGCGTTCTGTTAGTACGTTTCTGGCTGTGTTCTGTTAGTACCTTGCTGGTTCGGTTGTCTTCTGTTAGTACCTTGCTGGTTGGGTTGTGTTCTGTTAGTACCTTGCTGGTTGTGTTCTGTTAGTACCTTTCTGGCTGTGTTCTGTTAGTACCTTGCTGGTTCGGTTGTCTTCTGTTAGTACCTTGCTGGTTGGGTTGGGTTCTGTTAGTACCTTGCTGGTTGTGTTCTGTTAGTACCTTGCTGGCTGTGTTCTGTTAGTACCTTGCTGGTTGTGTTCTGTTAGTACCTTGCTGGCTGTATTCTGTTAGTACCTTGCTGGGTGTGTTCTGTTAGTACCTTGCTGGCTGTGTTCTGTTAGTACCTTGCTAGTTGTGTTCTGTTAGTACCTTGCTGGTTGTGCTCTGTTAGTACCTTGCTGGTTGTGTTCTGTTAGTACCTTGCTGGTTGTGTTCTGTTAGTACCTTGCTGGTTGTGTTCTGTTAGTACCTTGCTGGGTGTGTTCTGTTAGCACCTTGCTGGTTGTGTTCTGTTAGTACCTTGCTGGTTGTGTTCTGTTAGTACCTTGCTGGTTGTGTTCTGTTAGTACTTTGCTGGTTGTGTTCTGTTAGTACTTTGCTGGCTGTGTTCTGTTAGTACCTTGCTGGTTGCGTTCTGTTAGTACCTTGCTGGCTGTGTTCTGTTAGTACCTTTCTGGCTGTGTTCTGTTAGTACCTTGCTGGTTGTGTTCTGTTAGTACCTTGCTGGCTGTGTTCTGTTAGTACCTTGCTGGCTGTGTTCTGTTAGTACCTTGCTGGTTGTGTTCTGTTAGTACCTTGCTGGTTGTGTTCTGTTAGTACCTTTCTGGTTGTGTTCTGTTAGTATCTTGCTGGATGGGTTGTGTTCTGTTAGTACCTTGCTGGTTGGGTTGTGTTCTGGTAGTACCTTGCTGGTTGTGTTCTGTTAGTACCTTGCTGGTTGTGTTCTGTTAGTACTTTGCTGGCTGTGTTCTGTTAGTATCTTGCTGGTTGCGTTCTGTTAGTACCTTGCTGGCTGTGTTCTGTTAGTACCTTGCTGGTTGTGTTCTGTTAGTACCTTGCTGGCTGTGGTCTGTTAGTACCTTGCTGTCTGTGTTCTGTTAGTACCTTGCTGGTTGTGTTCTGTTAGTACCTTGCTGGATGTGTTCTGTTAGTACCTTGCTGGTTGTGTTCTGTTAGTACCTTGCTGGTTGTGTTCTGTTAGTACTTTGCTGGCTGTGTTCTGTTAGTATCTTGCTGGTTGCGTTCTGTTAGTACCTTGCTGGCTGTGTTCTGTTAGTACCTTGCTAGCTGTGTTCTGTTAGTACCTTGCTGGTTGTGTTCTGTTAGTACCTTGCTGGTTGTGTTATGTTAGTACCTTGCTGGTTGTGTTCTGTTAGTACCTTGCTGCTGGTGTTCTGTTAGTATCTTGCTGGTTGGGTTGTGTTCTGTTAGTACCTTGCTGGCTGTGTTCTGTTAGTACCTTGCTAGCTGTGTTCTGTTAGTACCTTGCTGGTTGTGTTCTGTTAGTACCTTGCTGGCTGTGGTCTGTTAGTACCTTGCTGTCTGTGTTCTGTTAGTACCTTGCTGGTTGAGTTCTGTTAGTACCTTGCTGGTTGTGTTCTGTTAGTACCTTGCTGGTTGTGTTCTGTTAGTATCTTGCTGGTTTGGTTGTGTTCTGTTAGTACCTTGCTGGTTGGGTTGTGTTCTGTTAGTACCTTGCTGGTTGTGTTCTGTTAGTACCTTGCTGGTTGTGTTCTGTTAGTACCTTGCTGGTTGTGTTCTGTTAGTACCTTGCTGGTTGTGTTCTGTTAGTACCTTGCTGGCTGTGTTCTGTTAGTACCTTGCTGGTTGTGTTCTGTTAGTACCTTGCTGGCTGTGCTCTGTTAGTACCTTGCTGGTTGTGTTCTGTTAGTACCTTGCTGGCTGTGTTCTGTTAGTACCTTGCTGGCTGTGTTCTGTTAGTACCTTGCTGGGTGTGTTCTGTTAGTGCCTTGCTGGTTGTGTTCTGTTAGTACCTTGCTGTATGTGTTCTGTTAGTACCTTGCTGGTTGTGTTCTGTTAGTACCTTGCCGGTTGTGTTCTATTAGTACCTTGCTGGTTGTGTTCTGTTAGTACCTTGCTGGGTGTGTTCTGTTAGTATATTGCTGGTTGCGTTCTGTTAGTACCTTGCTGGCTGTGTTCTATTAGTACCTTGCTGGTTGTGTTCTGTTAGTACCTTGCTGGGTGTGTTCTGTTAGTATATTGCTGGTTGCGTTCTGTTAGTACCTTGCTGGCTGTGTTCTGTTAGTACCTTGCTGGGTGTGTTCTGTTAGTACCTTGCTGGGTGTGTTCTGTTAGTACCTTGCTGGTTGTGTTCTGTTAGTACCTTGCTGGTTGTGTTCTGTTAGTACCTTGCTGGTTGTGTTCTGTTAGTACCTTGCTGGTTGTGTTCTGTTAGTACTTTGCTGGCTGTGTTCTGTTAGTATCTTGCTGGTTGCGTTCTGTTAGTACCTTGCTGGCTGTGTTCTGTTAGTATCTTGCTAGCTGTGTTCTGTTAGTACCTTGCTGGTTGTGTTCTGTTAGTACCTTGCTGGCTGTGTTCTGTTAGCACCTTGCTGGCTATGTTCTGTTAGTACCTTGCTGGTTGTGTTATGTTAGTACCTTGCTGGTTGTGTTCTGTTAGTACCTTGCTGCTGGTGTTCTGTTAGTATCTTGCTGGTTGGGTTGTGTTCTGTTAGTACCTTGCTGGTTGGGTTGTGTTCTGTTAGTACCTTGCTGGTTGTGTTCTGTTAGTACCTTGCTGGTTGTGTTCTGTTAGTACTTTGCTGGCTGTGTTCTGTTAGTATCTTCCTGGTTGCGTTCTGTTAGTACCTTGCTGGCTGTGTTCTGTTAGTACCTTGCTGGCTGTGTTATGTTAGTACCTTGCTGGTTGTGTTCTGTTAGTACCATGCTGGCTGTGTTCTGTTAGCACCTTGCTGGCTGTGTTCTGTTAGTACCTTGCTGGTTGTGTTCTGTTAGTACCTTGCTGGTTGTGTTCTGTTAGTACCTTGCTGGTTGTCTTCTGTTAGTATCTTGCTGGTTGGGTTGTGTTCTGTTAGTACCTTGCTGGTTGGGTTGGGTTCTGTTCGTACCTTGCTGGTTGTGTTCTGTTAGTACCTTGCTGGTTGTGTTCTGTTAATACCTTGCTGGCTGTGTTCTGTTAGTACCTTGCTGGTTGTGTTCTGCTAGTACCTTGCTGGGTGTGTTCTGTTAGTACGTTGCTGGGTGTGTTCTGTTAGTACCTTGCTGACTGTGCTCTGTTAGTACCTTGCTGGGTGTGTTCTGTTAGTACCTTGCTGGTTGTGTTCTGTTAGTACCTTGCTGGTTGTGTTCTGTTAGTATCTTGCTGGTTGGGTTGTGTTCTGTTAGTACCTTGCTGGTTGGGTTGTGTTCTGTTAGTACCTTGCTGGTTGTGTTCTGTTAGTACCTTGCTGGTTGTGTTTGTTAGTACCTGCTGGCTGTGTTCTGTTAGTACCTTGCTGGGTGTGTTCTGTTAGTACCTTGCTGGCTGTGCTCTGTTAGTACCTTGCTGGTTGTGTTCTGTTAGTACCTTGCTGGCTGTGTTCTGTTAGTACCTTGCTGGCTGTGTTCTGTTAGTACCTTGCTGGGTGTGTTCTGTTAGTACCTTGCTGGTTGTGTTCTGTTAGTACCTTGCTGGTTGTGTTCTGTTAGTACCTTGCTGGTTGTGTTCTGTTAGTACCTTGCCGGTTGTGTTCTGTTAGTACCTTGCTGGCTGTGTTCTGTTAGTACCTTGCTGGTTGTGTTCTATTAGTACCTTGCTGGTTGTGTTCTGTTAGTACCTTGCTGGGTGTGTACTGTTAGTATCTTGCTGGTTGCGTTCTGTTATTACCTTGCTGGCTGTGTTCTGTTAGTACCTTGCTGGGTGTGTTCTGTTAGTACCTTGCTGGGTGTGTTCTGTTAGTACCTTGCTGGTTGTGTTCTGTTAGTACCTTGCTGGTTGTGTTCTGTTAGTACCTTGCTGGCTGTGTTCTGTTAGTACCTTGCTGGTTGTGTTCTGTTAGTACCTTGCTGGCTGTGTTCTGTTAGTACCTTGCTGGCTGTGTTCTGTTAGTACCTTGCTGGTTGTGTTCTGTTAGTACCTTGCTGGTTGTGTTCTGTTAGTACCTTGCTGGTTGTGTTCTGTTAGTATCTTGCTGGTTGGGTTGTGTTCTGTTAGTACCTTGGTGGTTGGGTTGTTTTCTGTTAGTACCTTGCTGGTTGTGTTCTGTTAGTACCTTGCTGGTTGTGTTCTGTTAGTACTTTGCTGGCTGTGTTCTGTTAGTATCTTGCTGGTTGCGTTCTGTTAGTACCTTGCTGGCTGTGTTCTGTTAGTACCTTGCTGGCTGTGTTCTGTTAGTACCTTGCTGTTGTGTTCTGTTAGTACCTTGCTGGTTGTGTTCTGTTAGTACCTTGCTGGCTGTGTTCTGTTAGTACCTTGCTGGTTGTGTTCTGTTAGTACCTTGCTGGCTGTGTTCTGTTAGTACCTTGCTGGTTGTGTTCTGTTAGTACCTTGCTGGTTGTGTTCTGTTAGTATCTTGCTGGTTGGGTTGTGTTCTGTTAGTACCTTGGTGGTTGGGTTGTGTTCTGTTAGTACCTTGCTGGTTGTGTTCTGTTAGTACCTTGCTGGTTGTGTTCTGTTAGTACCTTGCTGGCTGTGTTCTGTTAGTACCTTGCTGGTTGTGTTCTGTTAGTACCTTGCTGGCTGTGTTCTGTTAGTACCTTGCTGGCTGTGTTCTGTTAGTACCTTGCTGGTTGTGTTCTGTTAGTACCTTGCTGGTTGTGTTCTGTTAGTACCTTGCTGGTTGTGTTCTGTTAGTATCTTGCTGGTTGGGTTGTGTTCTGTTAGTACCTTGGTGGTTGGGTTGTGTTCTGTTAGTACCTTGCTGGTTGTGTTCTGTTAGTACCTTGCTGGTTGTGTTCTGTTAGTACTTTGCTGGCTGTGTTCTGTTAGTATCTTGCTGGTTGCGTTCTGTTAGTACCTTGCTGGCTGTGTTCTGTTAGTACCTTGCTGGCTGTGTTCTGTTAGTACCTTGCTGGTTGTGTTCTGTTAGTACCTTGCTGGTTGTGTTCTGTAGTACCTTGCTGGCTGTGTTCTGTTAGTACCTTGCTGGTTGTGTTCTGTTAGTACCTTGCTGGCTGTGTTCTGTTAGTACCTTGCTGGTTGTGTTCTGTTAGTACCTTGCTGGTTGTGTTCTGTTAGTATCTTGCTGGTTGGGTTGTGTTCTGTTAGTACCTTGGTGGTTGGGTTGTGTTCTGTTAGTACCTTGCTGGTTGTGTTCTGTTAGTACCTTGCTGGTTGTGTTCTGTTAGTACTTTGCTGGTTGTGTTCCGTTAGTATCTTGCTGGTTGCGTTCTGTTAGTAACTTGCTGGCTGTGTTCTGTTAGTACCTTGCTGGCTGTGTTCTGTTAGTACCTTGCTGATTGTGTTCTGTTAGTACCTTGCTGGCTGTGTTCTGTTAGTACCTTGCTGGCTGTGTTCTGTTAGTACCTTGCTGGTTGTGTTCTGTTAGTACCTTGCTGGTTGTGTTCTGTTAGTACCTTGCTGGTTGTGTTCTGTTAGTATCTTGCTGGTTGGGTTGTGTTCTGTTAGTACCTTGCTGGTTGGGTTGTGTTCTGTTAGTACCTTGCTGGTTGTGTTCTGCTAGTACCTTGCTGGTTGTGTTCTGTTAATACCTTGCTGGCTGTGTTCTGTTAGTACCTTGCTGGGTGTGTTCTGTTAGTACCTTGCTGACTGTGCTCTGTTAGTACCTTGCTGGGTGTGTTCTGTTAGTACCTTGCTGGATGTGTTCTGTTAGTACCTTGCTAGTTGTGTTCTGTTAGTACCTTGCTGGTTGTGTTCTGTTAGTACCTTGCTGGTTGTGTTCTGTTAGTACCTTGCTGGTTGTGTTCTGTTGGTACCTTGCTGGTTGCGTTCTGTTATTACCTTGCTGGCTGTGTTCTGTTAGTACCTTGCTGGGTGTGTTCTGTTAGTACCTTGCTGGGTGTGTTCTGTTAGTACCTTGCTGGTTGTGGTCTGTTAGCACCTTGCTGGTTGTGTTCTGTTAGTACCTTGCTGGTTGTGTTCTGTAAGTACTTTGCTGGTTGTGTTCTGTTAGTACTTTGCTGGCTGTGTTCTGTTAGTATCTTGCTGGTTGCGTTCTGTTAGTACCTTGCTGGCTGTGTTCTGTTAGTACCTTGCTGGCTGTGTTCTGTTAGTACCTTGCTGGTTGTGTTCTGTTAGTACCTTGCTGGCTGTGTTCTGTTAGTACCTTGTTGGCTGTGTTCTGTTAGTACCTTGCTGGTTGTGTTCTGTTAGTACCTTGCTGGTTGTGTTCTGTTAGTACCTTGCTGGTTGTGTTCTGTTTAGTACCTTGCTGGTTGTGTTCTGTTATATCTTGCTGGTTGGGTTGTGTTCTGTTAATACCTTGCTGGTTGGGTTGTGTTCTGTTAGTACCTTGCTGGTTGTGTTCTGTTAGTACCTTGCTGGTTGTGTTCTGTTAGTACTTTGCTGGCTGTGTTCTGTTAGTATCTTGCTGGTTGCGTTCTGTTAGTACCTTGCTGGCTGTGTTCTGTTAGTACCTTGCTGGCTGTGTTCTGTTAGTACCTTGCTGGTTGTGTTCTGTTAGTACCTTGCTGGTTGTGTTCTGTTAGTACCTTGCTGGCTGTGTTTGTTAGTACCTTGTGGTTGTGTTCTGTTAGTACCTTGCTGGCTGTGTTCTGTTAGTACCTGCTGGTTGTGTTCTGTTAGTACCTTGCTGGTTGTGTTCTGTTAGTATCTTGCTGGTTGGGTTGTGTTCTGTTAGTACCTTGGTGGTTGGGTTGTGTTCTGTTAGTACCTTGCTGGTTGTGCTCTGTTAGTACCTTGCTGGTTGTGTTCTGTTAGTACTTTGCTGGTTGTGTTCTGTTAGTATCTTGCTGGTTGCGTTCTGTTAGTACCTTGCTGGCTGTGTTCTGTTAGTACCTTGCTGGCTGTGTTCTGTTAGTACCTTGCTGATTGTGTTCTGTTAGTACCTTGCTGGCTGTGTTCTGTTAGTACCTTGCTGGCTGTGTTCTGTTAGTACCTTGCTGGTTGTGTTCTGTTAGTACCTTGCTGGTTGTGTTCTGTTAGTACCTTGCTGGTTGTGTTCTGTTAGTATCTTGCTGGTTGGGTTGTGTTCTGTTAGTACCTTGCTGGTTGGGTTGTGTTCTGTTAGTACCTTGCTGGTTGTGTTCTGCTAGTACCTTGCTGATTGTGTTCTGTTAATACCTTGCTGGCTGTGTTCTGTTAGTACCTTGCTGGGTGTGTTCTGTTAGTACCTTGCTGACTGTGCTCTGTTAGTACCTTGCTGGGTGTGTTCTGTTAGTACCTTGCTGGATGTGTTCTGTTAGTACCTTGCTAGTTGTGTTCTGTTAGTACCTTGCTGGTTGTGTTCTGTTAGTACCTTGCTGGTTGTGTTCTGTTAGTACCTTGGTGGTTGTGTTCTGTTGGTACCTTGCTGGTTGCGTTCTGTTATTACCTTGCTGGCTGTGTTCTGTTAGTACCTTGCTGGGTGTGTTCTGTTAGTACCTTGCTGGGTGTGTTCTGTTAGTACCTTGCTGGTTGTGGTCTGTTAGCACCTTGCTGGTTGTGTTCTGTTAGTACCTTGCTGGTTGTGTTCTGTAAGTACTTTGCTGGTTGTGTTCTGTTAGTACTTTGCTGGCTGTGTTCTGTTAGTATCTTGCTGGTTGCGTTCTGTTAGTACCTTGTGATGAATGGTTTGAAAAACCGACATGTTGAAGATTGAGACACTTATGCAGCATATGGGAATCTTTATTCAGGAAACGTTTCGCCACGCAGTGGCTTCATCAGTCCAATACAAAGAGGAAGGCGTAAGGAGAGGAGGAGAATGAGGTAATCAGTCCCTCAACCTGGAGTCGATGTGTTCAGTCCATCAATCTTGTAGAATGTACAGCATAGGGCCGTAGACGTGGCTTATATACTGTAGTGAGGTGACGTGAAGCAGTTGGAGGCGGGGTCATAGTGGTACCATCCACTAGTCGAAGTAGGTCTTCGTCCAAAGGTTGAACAAGTGTTGAAGAATTCTTTGTAACAAGATCCCATGATGCTGCTGCTGATACAGCAGCATCATGGGATCTTGTTACAAAGAATTCTTCAACACTTGTTCAACCTTTGGACGAAGACCTACTTCGACTAGTGGATGGTACCACTATGACCCCGCCTCCAACTGCTTCACGTCACCTCACTACAGTATATAAGCCACGTCTACGGCCCTATGCTGTACATTCTACAAGATTGATGGACTGAACACATCGACTCCAGGTTGAGGGACTGATTACCTCATTCTCCTCCTCTCCTTACGCCTTCCTCTTTGTATTGGACTGATGAAGCCACTGCGTGGCGAAACGTTTCCTGAATAAAGATTCCCATATGCTGCATAAGTGTTAGTACCTTGCTGGCTGTGTTCTGTTAGTACCTTGCTGGCTGTGTTCTGTTAGTACCTTGCTGGTTGTGTTCTGTTAGTACCTTGCTGGCTGTGTTCTGTTAGTACCTTGTTGGCTGTGTTCTGTTAGTACCTTGCTGGTTGTGTTCTGTTAGTACCTTGCTGGTTGTGTTCTGTTAGTACCTTGCTGGTTGTGTTCTGTTAGTACCTTGCTGGTTGTGTTCTGTTAGTATCTTGCTGGTTGGGTTGTGTTCTGTTAGTACCTTGCTGGTTGGGTTGTGTTCTGTTAGTACCTTGCTGGTTGTGTTCTGTTAGTACCTTGCTGGTTGTGTTATGTTAGTACTTTGCTGGCTGTGTTCTGTTAGTATCTTGCTGGTTGCGTTCTGTTAGTACCTTGCTGGCTGTGTTCTGTTAGTACCTTGTTGGCTGTGTTCTGTTAGTACCTTGCTGGTTGTGTTCTGCTAGTACCTTGCTGGCTGTGTTCTGTTAGTATCTTGCTGGTTGGGTTGTGTTCTGTTAATACCTTGCTGGTTGGGTTGTGTTCTGTTAGTACCTTGCTGGTTGTGTTCTGCTAGTACCTTGCTGGTTGTGTTCTGTTAATACCTTGCTGGCTGTGTTCTGTTAGTACCTTGCTGGTTGTGTTCTGTTAGTACCTTGCTGGGTGTGTTCTGTTAGTACCTTGCTGGGTGTGTTCTGTTAGTACCTTGCTGACTGTGCTCTGTTAGTACCTTGCTGGGTGTGTTCTGTTAGTACCTTGCTGGATGTGTTCTGTTAGTACCTTGCTAGTTGTGTTCTGTTAGTACCTTGCTGGTTGTGTTCTGTTAGTACCTTGCTGGTTGTGTTCTGTTAGTACCTTGCTGGTTGTGTTCTGTTAGTACCTTGCTGGTTGTGTTCTGTTAGTACCTTGCTGGTTGTGTTCTGTTAGTACCTTGCTGGTTGTGTTCTTTTAGCTCCTTGCTGGCTGTGTTCTGTTAGTACCTTGCTGGCTGTGTTCTGTTAGTACCTTGCTGGGTGTGTTCTGTTAGTACCTTGCTGGTTGTGTTCTGTTAGTACCTTGCTGGCTGTGTTCTGTTAGTACCTTGCTGGCTGTGTTCTGCTAGCACCGTGCTGGCTGTGTTCTGTTAGTACCTTGCTGGGTGTGTTCTGTTAGTACCTTGCTGGTTGTGTTCTGTTAGTACCTTGATGGGTGTGTTCTGTTAGTACCTTGCTGGTTGTGTTATGTTAGTACCTTGCTGGCTGTGTTCTGTTAGTACTTTGCTGGCTGTGTTCTGTTAATATCTTGCTGGGTGTGTTCTGTTAGTACCTTGCTGGCTGTGTTCTGTTAGTACCTTGCTGGGTGTGTTTTGTTAGTATCTTGCTGGTTGCATTCTGTTAGTACCTTGCTGGTTGTGTTCTGTTAGTACCTTGCTGGGTGTGTTCTGTTAGTACCTTGCTGGTTGTGTTCTGTTAGTACCTTGCTGACTGTGTTCTGTTAGTACCTTGCTGGCTGTGTTCTGCTAGTACCTTGCCGGCTGTGTTCTGTTAGTACCTTGCTGGCTGTGTTCTGTTAGTACCTTGCTGGTTGTGTTCTGTTAGTACCTTGCTGGGTGTGTTCTGTTAGTACCTTGCTGGTTGTGTTCTGTTAGTACCTTGCTGGTTGTGTTCTGTTAGTTCCTTGCTGGCTGTGTTCTGTTAGTACCTTGCTGGTTGTGTTCTGTTAGTACATTGCTGGTTGTGTTCTGTTAGTACCTTGCTGGTTGTGTTCTGTTAGTACCTTGCTGGGTGTGTTCTGTTAGTACCTTGCTGGTTGTGTTCTGTTAGTACCTTGCTGGCTGTGTTCTGTTAGTACCTTGCTGGTTGTGTTCTGTTAGTACCTTGCTGGCTGTGTTCTGTTAGTATCTTGCTGGCTGTGTTCTGATAGTACCTTGCTGGTTGTGTTCTGCTAGTACCTTGCTGGTTGTGTTCTGTTAATACCTTGCTGGTTGTGTTCTGTTAGTATCTTGCTGGTTGGGTTGTGTTCTGTTAGTACCTTGTTGGTTGGGTTGGGTTCTGTTAGTACCTTGCTGGTTGTGTTCTGTTAGTACCTTGCTGGCTGTATTCTGTTAGTACCTTGCTGGTTGTTTTCTGTTAGTACCTTGCTGGCTGTGTTCTGTTAGTACCTTGCTGGGTGTGTTCTGATAGTACCTTGCTGGCTGTGTTCTTTTAGTACCTTGCTAGTTGTGTTCTGTTAGTACCTTTCTGGATGTGTTCTGTTAGTACCTTGCTGGTTGTGTTCTGTTAGTACCTTGCTGGTTGCGTTCTGTTAGTACCTTGCTGGTTGTGTTCTGTTAGTACCTTGCTGGGTGTGTTCTGTTAGTACCTTGCTGGTTGTGTTCTGTGAGTACCTTGCTGGTTGTGTTCTGTTAGTACCTTGCTGGTTGTGTTCTATTAGTACCTTGCTGGTTGTGTTCTGTTAGTACCTTGTTGGTTGTGTTCTGTTAGTACCTTGCTGGCTGTGTTCTGTTAGTACCTTGCTGGTTGTGTTCTGTTAGTACCTTGCTGGCTGTGTTCTGTTAGTATCTTGTTGGTTGTGTTCTGTTAGTACCTTGCTGGTTGTGTTCTGTTAGTACCTTTCTGGTTGTGTTCTGTTAGTACCTTGCTGGCTGTGTTCTGTTAGTACCTTGCTGGTTGTGTTCTGTTAGTACCTTGCTGGCTGTGTTGTTAGTACCTTGCTGGTTGTGTTCTATTAGTACCTTGCTGGCTGTGTTCTGTTAGTATCTTGCTGGCTGTGTTCTGTTAGTACCTTGCTGGTTGTGTTCTGTTAGTACCTTGCTGGTTGTGTTCTGTTAGTACTTTGCTGGTTGTGTTCTGTTAGTACCTTGCTGGTTGTGTTCTGTTAGTACCTTGCTGGTTGTGTTCTGTTAGTACCTTGCTGGCTGTGTTCTGTTAGTACCTTGCTGGTTGTGTTCTGTTAGTATCTTGCTGGTTGTGTTCTGTTTTATTTCATTGCTTTTCGGACCATGAAATTCCTCTTCCCAGGATACTCCGTTCAGCAGATTACAAGACTAGTGGTACCTGAGGAAGGATGGTGGTTCCTACACACTGTGGGTGGTACCTGAGGAAGGATGGTGGGTCCTACACACTGTGGGTGATGCCTGGGGAAGGATGGTGGGTCCTACACACTCTGGGTGGTACCTGAGGAAGGATGGTGGGTCCTTCACACTATGGGTGATACCTGAGGAAGGATAGTGGGTCCTACACACTATGGGTGATACCTGAGGAAGGATGATGAGTCCTATACCCTATGGGTAATATCTGAAAAAGGGTGGTGGTTCCCACACACTGTGGGTGATACCTGAGGAAGGATGGTGGGTCCTACACACTATGGGTGATACCTGAGGAAGAATGGTGGGTCCTACACACTATGGGTGATACCTGAGGAAGGATGGTGGGTCCTACACACTATGGGTGGTACCTGAGAAATGATGGTGGTTCCTTCACACTATGGGCGGTACCTGAGGAAGAATGGTGGGTCCTACACACTGTGGGTGATACCTGAGGAATGATGGCGGGTCCTACACACTGTGGGTGGTACCTGAGGAAGAATGGTGGGTCCTACACACTATGGGTGATACCTGAGAAAGGATGGTGGTTCCTACACACTATGGGTGATACCTGAGGAAGAATGGTGGGTCCTACACACTATGGGTGATACCTGAGGAAGGATGGTGGGTCCTACACGCTAGTGTTGTTGTTGCAGCTGCTGTTTCCAGCACCACCTACTTAACTAAGTACACTTGCTAGCCCCCTGCAAGTGATATTTACTGCGCAACACATTACGCTCTGGTATTGTCACCAGACTTCATTGTCTCTTGTTGTCGTGTACAACAACACTTTTGCAACCGTTGTTCATTGTTTTGTTTGTACGAACGATTAAGACACGTAATGGAAAAGAAGAGGAGAAGAAAGGAAGGAGAAAGGAGGAAAAAGGAAGGAAGGAGGGGGGGTTGCTTTCCTTCTGTTGTGAAGTGACTAGTTCCTTCGTTCTTGTGCTTCGTTCCGTGTTCATTGTTCCGTGTACCTTGTTCCACGTTGTTTCACGTACCCTATTTCACGTGCTTTGTTCTGTGTTTCTTGTTCCATGTTCCTTGCTTCATGTGCCTTGTTTTGCGTGTCTTGGTCTGCGTTTTTGTCTCAGGTGTCCTATTCCACGTTCCTTATTTCACGTACTTTGCTTCACGTGTCTTATTTCATATGTTTTGTTCCACGTGCCACATTCCTAGTTCCATTTTACAATTTTCTTCTATTTCTTTGTTCCATTTCCTTAGTTCCATGTTCCATTTTTTGGCTCTCTGTTCCATATACCATTTTCTATTCCGTGTTCCAGTGTCTGAAGAACAGTTCGTGTGCTATTGTTCACGTTGTACTTTTTTTATTATCCCAAAGACTGTCACTGTTTCTGTGTCTGCTGTCTTTGCTTCTCTTTCTTGCTTCCTCTTCTTTTCGTATTTTTGGAATGGTTAGACAAAGTAAATAATTGAGGGGCTAATGTTTAATCTTTCTTTCTCTCTCTCTCTTCTCTTTATTTCCAAACATACACACACACACACACTTTTTTATTAACATATCGGGTGTCTCCCGCCAAGGTAGGGTGACCCTAAAAGAAGAAGTATCGGCCCAATAAGAACTGTAGTATCGGCGATACTACAGTTCAGATGACCCTCCAGACTGGAATATCTCCAACCCTCCTTCAGAGCACAAGTATTGTACTTCACACCTCCAGGACTCAACTCCGGCTAACCGGTTTCCCTGAATCCCTTCATAAATGTTATTTTGCTCACACTTCAACAGTACGATTACTTAAAATTCACTTAGAGTCGCTTCCGGAGGTTACTGCCGCTATGGCCCAGGCCCGGACCTGGACTCCTGGTTGTTGGCCTCGTTGATCTGATTCCAATGATGCCCAGTTTTTTTAATAATTCTGTAAAATTTCAAATTTGTACTTACTCATATTAAACTTACGGTGCATCATCCTTCTTACAGAATGCACTGTCATAAAAACCACTTGCCTCTACTCCTAGCACGCTCACACATGCCTGTCAGATGTCCAAGCCCCTCGCACACAAAACCTCCTTTAACCCCCCTTTCCCTCTAACCTTTCCAAGGACGACACCTTCCCCGCCTTCCACAAGACATTTATACGCCCTGTAAGTCATTCTATTTTGTTCCATCCTTTCTAAATGTCCGAACCACCTCAACAACCCCTCCTCAGCTCTCTGTATGATGCTTTTAATAACCCCGCACTTCCTAATCTCCAGGGAATGAGATTATAATCATAACTAATTGCTAAACCCACATGGGTGGGGGAATGGAAGGTTATCAGGTTCGATCCAAGGAAGGGAGGGTAGTTCCGATTTTTTGGATCAAGAGTTTTCCCGCCGGCATCAAGGGGACTGTGACCCCGGGTGATGTGGAGCTGGTATGTGACCCCTGGTGAGGTGGTGCTGGTCTGTGACCCCGGGTGAGGTGGTGCTGGTCTGTGACCCCGGGCGAGGTGGTGCTGGTCTGTGACTCCGGGTGAGGTGGTGCTGGTCTATGACCCCGGGTGAGGTGGTGCTGGTCTGTGACCCCGGGTGAGGTGAAGCTGGTCTGTGACCCCGAGTGATGTGGTGCTGGTCTGTGACCCCGGGTGAGGTGGAACTGGTATGTGACCCCGGGTGAGGTGGTGCTGGTCTGTGACCCTGGGTGAGGTGGTGCTGGTATGTGACCCCGGGTGAGGTGGAGCTGGTCTGTGACCCCGAGTGAGGTGGTGCTGGCCTGTGACCCCAGGTGAGGTGGAACTGGTATGTGACCCCGGGTGAGGTGGAGCTGGTCTGTGACCCCGAGTGAAGTGGTGCTGGTCTGTGACCCTGGGTGAGGTGGTGCTGGTATGTGACCCCGGGTGAGGTGAAGCTGGTCTGTGACCCCGAGTGATGTGGTGCTGGTCTGTGACCCCGGGTGAGGTGGAACTGGTATGTGACCCCGGGTGAGGTGGAGCTGGTCTGTGACCCCGGGTGAGGTGGAGCTGGTCTGTGACCCTGGGTGAGGTGGTGCTGGTATGTGACCCCGGGTGAGGTGAAGCTGGTCTGTGACCCCGAGTGATGTGGTGCTGGTCTGTGACCCCGGGTGAGGTGTAACTGGTATGTGACCCCGGGTGAGGTGGAGCTGGTCTGTGACCCCGGGTGAGGTGGAGCTGGTCTGTGACCCCGGGTGAGGTGGTGCTGGTCTGTGACCCCGGGTGAGGTGGAGCTGGTCTGTGACCCCGGGTGAGGTGGAGCTGGTCTGTGACCCCGAGTGATGTGGTGCTGGTCTATGACCTCGTTCTGAAGCTTTATGATGTTCTGAAGCTTAACGAGGTCGTTCTGAATTAATGAGGTCGTTCTGAATTTAATGAGGTAGTTCTGAATTTAATTCTGAAGCTTAATGGGGTCGTCCTGAAGCTTAATGAGGTCGTTCTGAAGCTTGAAGTCGTTCTGAAGCGAGAATACAGTAATCAATGTAGGTACACTGACACCTGCCACGCAAACTTTCCCACAGTCGTACCTGTAGCAGTATTTAGGTACCCTGTCTAGGTTCTAGCGTCCACTTTGCGTAGGTTCTGGTGTCCACCTTGTGTAGGTTCTGGTGTCCACCTTGTGTAGGTTCTGGCGTCCACCTTGTGTAGACTCTGGCGTCCACCTTGTGTAGGTTCTGGCGTCCACCATGTGCGAGTCTTGGCGTCCACCTTGTGTGGGTCCTGGCGTCCACCATGTGCGAGTCTTGGCGTCTACCTTGTGAAAGTTCTGGCGTCCACCTTGTGTAGGTTCTGGCGTCCACCTTGTGTAGGTCCTGGCGTCCATCTTGTGTAGGTTCTGGCGTCTACCTTGTGTAGGTTTTGGTGTCCACCTTGTGCGAGTCTTGGCATCCACCTTGTGTAGGTTCTGGCGTCCACATTGTGAGTCTTGGCGTCTACCTTGTGAGAGTCTTGGCGTCTACCTAGTGTAGGTTCTGGCGTCCACCTTGTACAGGTCCTGGCGTCCACCTTGCGTAGGTCCTGGCGTCTACCTAGTGTAGGTTCTGGCGTCCACCTTGTATAGGTCCTGGCGTCCACCTTGTATAGGTCCTGGCGTCCACCTTGTGTAGGTTCTGGCGTCCACCTTGTGTAGGTCCTGGCGTCCCCCATGTGTAGGTTCTGGCGTCCACCTTGTGTAGGTCCTGGCGTCCACCTTGTGTAGGTCCTGGCGTCCACCTTGTGTAGGTCCTGGCGTCCCCCATGTGTAGGTTCTGGCGACCACCTTGTGTAGGTTCTGGCATCCACCTTGTGTAGGTCCTGGCGTCCACCTTGTATTCTGCAGGGGATTTTTATTTTGTTGAGGCATATTCTTCAGACACAGACACCAATACCTGGGATAAGGCGTCTATATCTTTCTTGTGCCTTTGTGTCGTCATTGCTGCAGCTGCGGCGTGTGCTGCTACGTGTGTCTCGTTATATTTACTACCACCATGTAGAGGCCAGGACGCACATCTTCACCATATGTTCTGTGTTGCCGGCCGGCAGTGCTGCCCTAATCGCACCAGCCAATCAACGCCCGCGAGGCTGCCTGCCACCCAATCACATTTCGAGTTACTTTAACCACGCCTTCAAGATAGAGAAATATCAGATGCTGAATCTTATTTCCACAGCTTTATCACATTTCTCTTTAACTACGCTGTAGTTTTGTCCAGTACGCAAGGAGTTAAACAACTGATGTAATGTGTAATTTGATGTGCTATGCAGAAATTGTCTATGTGGTTGTTTTACGTTAAAAAAGCTGGGGTTATATTGGAGGTTGTGGCGGTGTTGGGCATGTGATCCACAGGTGCAGTCCGTCACCTACCTGGCTGGTTAGTGGTCGAGGCGCTACGGTGTTGGGAGGGTTGCACACTCTATTTTTGTCTATTAATTTTTTCTCTGGTGATCGGTTTCGGGTTGTGGGATATATACTGAGGGGTGGGAGAGGACTCGGTAAGGTGTATCTACAACCCGGCTTGTGTGAAACTCACTGCTGTGTTGTGGCTCTAGTGTACTCAATATGGCGACCCATTTTGTAGTAACGTATACAGCCACGGCAGGGGCGAATGGTCCCTTGCTGGGCACAGACGAAGAAGATATCGTCTTAATGCAGTTCTTGGTGTGGGACGCCGTCTGTAGAAAGGTAGTGAATCTTCTGATAAAGCCTTGAGTGTGTGCATGTACCGAGCTAGTAGAGTCCGTAGGTACAGTAAGTAGCAGTATTCTCCCCCCCCCAGCTGGTAGACTATCACAGGTGTGTGGGGACGCAGGTACACCTGTGGAGCTTCACTGACACGTGTGCCTCTCGCTATCCTCTCACGCACGTGCTACTGCCTCATTCTTGCTTGCTATCTTCCTTATCTTATCTCTTGTCACTTGTGCTACTTTACTCTCGTGAAATTAACATCCTGGGCAGTGTCTTGCGCCTTGACTCCTCCTTCAGAGACGTTCCCTTGATGCTACTTAAGGCACCTGCATCCACGAGTCCTTCAAGGGGAGTCCCTTGATGCTGCTCGTCCTCGTCTCATACCTGATTATCTCCCACTATTCCTGCTTTTAGTTTACCCCCTACGAATTTACCGATCCCCCTTCAATATAACATGCTTTCCGTGCTTGCTGTAGTTGTGGCTGTAGATGCATGCGTAGCTGAAGTCAGCTTTCACCCTCTTGAAACTAGATTAAATCTAAACCACCTGCTTCTATTTCTCTAGATTAGGCCTTCTGGCTGTAGGCCTAAGTCCACTCCACTAACCCAGCCTCAGTGTCCACCCACATGCATGGAAATAAAGACTGTTGAAATCCACTTCAATAAATGTTTCCTTCCTGTTAAGTGTTTAAGTCTCCGTTTTGTGTCGTCATGGAGTGACGAAGTTCGGGGTGATCGCTAATAATTTATTTTTATACCGCTGGAATTACGAAACGTGAAGAAAGAAAAGGTGTTGAAATTGTGTGCGTGTGTGTATTGTGTGTGTAGAGATTAAAATAGTGAGTGTAGTGGTAGCAGGGCAGCCAACATGGCTGCCGCCTGGGCCACTCCAACAGGTGGCCAGGAGGGTGGTGGTGGTGGTGGTGGGGGAGGCGCTGCCACAAGTGTGTTCGCCCACGCTCGTACTGCATCATATACAACATCACAGCACGTTTCGCAAAACGTTTCGTGTCATGGCTGTGATATAAAGTTAAGCTCAGTGACGTCGGGGCTATGTTGGGGGTTGCGGGTTGAGAACAAGCGTAGCTCCCAGCACCCCCAGCATCACCTGCCGCGCGAGGTACATAACCCCCCCCCCACTTACTCCCATTATCACCCCTCCCTTCAAGAATGAGAGAGAGGGTGTGCTTTGATGCTGATGAAGGGCTCTTGATCAGAAGAATTGGAGCTGCTTTCCTCAAATAAAGCCTGTAACAAGTGGCGCTAATTGAGCACCAGTGGGTTTAGCGCTTCCCCGGGAATGTAATTATTACCCCCACCTCCACCTGGGGGACACCACCCGGGGCAGGAAACATTAGCAGTGTTCTTTGATATTCGAACTTACTCTTAAAATGCCACGCACGGATTTGACACGATGAGAGAGCGTGGTATTCATTGCCTTCATCTAATGTAAATTCTGATTAGAGTTACAAACTATTGTAAGGAATTAAGGGAAGAATGCGTGTGTTAATTTTGTATCCTTCAGGACTACAGGCATTTCTATAGCTTCCTCCAGAGAGGGTGAGGGACCGCTAGACATATTTCCCAAACAGTTTAACCCACGCTCTGCCCGCTAGTTACTCAGACCCAGCCAACTGTTGCTGCACTCTTGATCAAAAGTTTTTTTTTTTTTTTTTTTTAGCGCCCTTTCCCCTTTGATCGAATCTCATTACCAGTAGGTGACTTGGACCTGCCTAGCATGGGCCAGTAGGCCTGTTGCAGTGCTCCTTATTTTCTCAAGTGCTGTGTGACCCCTAAGTGTGAGGATAATCAAGGCTCATCCCAGCTAATATTGACTTTAGTTGCTCTACGGAGTTAGGTAGTAATTAATACTTTACAATGCATAGTAATACCTGGATTTTGCAACACGCTATTTTTGGTGCGCAAATTATATTTTTTGTGTGTGGGAGGAGATTTCGTTATAATGACTCGGCCGGGATTGAACCCGCGGTCATAGTCTCAAAACTCCAGCCCGTCGCGTTAGCCACTAGACCAGCTAGCCACAATAAGATTCATCCAACTAGGTATATTTCTACCTTCAGTCCTGATGGACTGAACACATCGACTCAAGGTTGAGGGACTGATTACCTCATTCTCCTCCTGTTCTTCAAGGTCCCAGGACCGAAACGTTTTCTTATAAATATGTCATAGTGTTTGCTTACGTGTCTTTCTAAACCAACTTGTCGGTATTTATTACCAAAGTTTATACCAGGTCCAAGTCTCCTAACGGCTTAAGCCAACCCCTAACACAGAATATAAGTTACAGTTACGTTTAGGTTGGATTCTTTTGTGTGGCATTGCCCTCCCCCCCCCCTAATCACAAAATATAAATATCTTAAGTACGAATCTTCAGAAATCAGGGCAAGTGTTTTCTGACGCGGGTCTTTGACCCATGATGACCCGCCACTGGAGCTTTTGGTCATCTGACCGAGGCCTTCCACTGGCTTACCCCTCCACCCCTTTTAAAAGTGTCTTGTACTATATAAATATCTCCATAGATCGACATTGAACTGGATCCCCAGCCATGCTGGCATCCGGGGAAATGAGGCGGCAGATGATGCAGCCAAGGCAGCAACAGACTATCCACATGTTGGGATTACTGTCCCAATCAGCCTACGACACACCAAACTGGTGGCTGCCAGAGCCACGAAACTTATGGGGGAAGTCTTAGGTGATACCCCATCTCAACAGTGGTACCGAGCAGCGACTCAGGGAGAACCCCCTCCATATGATAGAAGCTGGTCCAGAGCGCAGTGTACCGCCATCCATCGGCTTCGTTTGGGCTTTCCCACAGCCAAGATGATGGTAGACAAGGCTGAGGAGGAGATGTGCCAGTACTGTCAGCACGTTGTCCAGCGGCCCCTAACACACTATCTTCTAGAGTGCGAAGCTACTGAGACACTCCGCAGGCAACTAGGGGTGATATTCCCTCCGGAAGAGGACCCAGAGATGACTGCAGCCACACTAGTGTACCAAGGTTTATACCACCATGGGGTCAACGAACCAGACAAGCTGTTACCTGTGATAATGACATATCCTCCTCCTCGCTAGTGTCCATAGTTACATATAGTGTCGCTTATGAGATGCACCAGTTGAACTGACCAGAGGGGCGCTTGAGCGGCATGCGTCGCATCATTGTGGAAACCTTTCTCCATCGGGAGCCAGAGACGGGTCATCGCAAGATTGGGACCCGTGCCAGGACTATGGTCTTGGCGAACATTATACATACATACAGATGAATGGTTCAGAGAACCGACATGTTGATAAATTAGACACATGTGCAACTCTTGGGTATCTTTATTGAGGAAACGTTTCGCCACACAGTGGCTTCATCAGTCCATACAAACCTGTCAGACACTGCAACTTCTTGGGATCTTAATACTTAGGAATTCTTCGCTTGCCTAATTCTTGGGCACTACCTACTTCCACATTGAACAAATGTGACACCACCTATGACTGCTGCACCTCTCCTGCCATACGGTTTATAAGCTGCTTCTCCGCTCATATGCCGTATTCTATTCAAGATTGATGGACTGAAGACATCGACTCAAGGTTGAGGGACTGATTACCTCATTCTTCTCCTGTTCAAGTTTCTCCTACGTATGGACTGATGAAGCCACTGTGTGGCGAAACGTTTCCTCAATAAAGATACCCAAGAGTTGCACATGTGTCTAATTTATCAAATATCTCCATTGCACAATCCGCTTATTGGCGGAAAATTTACATAATAACCCATATTTTCCGAGCAGCTAAAGTCAATATTGACTCCCCTCCCCCCAGCCCGTCTATCAAAATAAACTGGAACCAAAATATGATCTCAATTTGTTAGGTAAAAAGGGACCCCATGTACAAATAAAACATTTCACTACGGCAACGTTTTGCTCTCCAGGAACTTTGTCACACGAGTTCCACATATGTCCTGTTTACCAAACAATGGTAACTTTTTTTTTTTTTTTGCTATTTGCCTATTTAACTTGCCTATTTAATTTCTCTATTTAACTTCTTAACTTATTTCGACGTATATTGGATGCTGATCTCTTGAACTGGGCTTCACTTCCCCTTGAATCGAACCACTTTGCCTCCCTTTCCCCAGGCGCTGTAGGATCCATATGGGTTTAGCGCTTCCCTGGTATAAACCTTGGTCAAGGTCCCAGGACCGAAACGTTTTCTAATAAATATGTCATAGTGTTTGCTTACGTGTCTTTCTAAACCAGCGCTTCCCTCTCATTAAATAATGAATATGTAAAGTAAAAGGACACAAGTGCAACTAATGTGACATTTTATTGTGGCAACGTTTCGCTCTCCAGGAGCTTTGTCAATGTTTGTTATACTGTCGGTAATTCTACCAACTTTATTACAAATAATGAATAGGATTCTCGATATTTTTATTTTATTTTTTTTTTTCAGTCGATCTGATTGACCAAGATGGTAAAAATGAACAGCCTGGGATAAGGAAAGACTTATCGCAGGGGTAACTTATTCCAAGTTACCCCAAGTTATTCCAGGGGTAACTGAACTTTTTCTTTAGCTTCCAGGAGCTTTAGAAGCTAAGTGCTGCTCTTTTGTGTTTAATGTGAGAGTACAGGGTATGGGTATTGGGTTAAGCTAGGCCACTGAGTAAGTCTTAAAGAAAATCGGTACCCGGTACTGCGGAGTTTAGCTACAGCCTAGTAACTGGCACGAGTCGGAGCCTAGTTCATAACTAACCAGCAACTGGCACGATGTTTAGGTAAATGGTATACAATACCGACAAGACGAGGCTTTAGATACATGTACCAACATCTGTGTGTTTTTATTTATAGACGTTTCGCCAACCAGTGGCTTTATTAATGCAAGGACATAATGCACAGCCAAAGCTGAGAGAATGATTACCTCATGTTTTGTATATATTTCTTCACATTATGCCCTTGTATTGATAAAACCAGTGGTTGGCGAAACGTCTACAAATAATAATACACATGTTGCACATGTGTCTAAATCCTCATGACTCAGAGCCTAGTACAAAGCTTAACATAACCATAGGTTTCTAGTAATGTTGATAACTCGAGGAAAACTAAACCCGTAGGACATGCAGCTCCTGGGGAAATGGGTGACCATTAGGTATGAGCCAAGGCAGGGAAAGTCGTGTTCAAATCCTTGGATTAAGAGCTACAGCATATGAATATGTAAATTTCACGTACTGTTGTCAGCAAATTTCTCGAATTACGATCTTCAGATTTGGCCAGTTTAGCGTATTCATAAAAATTAACCAGTTATAACATACCACAACGTTAATAAATATTACTTAAGAGGGGATAAAAAAAATTGAAGAGCGAATACACTATACTTACCGAGCGTACCCAGTACAGTCGGATAATCACTGTTTAAGGCTCGTGAAAATTAACCCATCTTACTGTTTTAGCTACGGTGAAATACTGACATTTGAGGATTGGTTGAGAATGGAGGAGCACTGCAGTAGACCTACTAGCCCGTGCTAGGCTGTCCAATCTAGTTTTCAACTTACTCAAATTTCTCACTTTAGTGACGCCACTGGCTACTTTATTCCATTCATACATGACTCTGAAAAGTGTTCAGATCCATAGACCAGAAATGAGCAGCCTAATGTAAATGAGAATTTACCAACGAGACGTGAAGATGAAGAATACCTTAACTGCAGTCAGCACTGTCAGGTAGCCAACGCCTTCATCAACCATAGGGATATTTAGAGGCATTCCATAAAAGATCTAGTACATCCCTTTTCTCCACATTACCGTGAGAGTACATCCCTCCCACCCCCGTCCCTGTGAGCACATCCCTCCCACCCCTGTCTTTGTGAGCACAACCCTCCCACCCCTGTCTTTGTGAGCACAACCCTCCCACCCCTGTCTTTGTGAGCACAACCCTCCCACTCCCGCCCCTGTGAGAACATCTCTCCCACCCCCATCCATATAGATACCTCCTTCCCCTATCCGAACAGTTATCTCCCCAATCTTGTACGTCTGTGCTTGGATGTGCTGATCATCCGTGGGCCGCTGAAACACCTTTTTTGATGTGCTTACCACCAGAGGGGCCGTTGAAACACCTGTTTTGGATGTGTTTACCACCAGAGGGCCGTTGATACGACTTTCTTGGATGTGCTTACCACCAGTGGGCCATGGAATAAGTCATGGTTCAACAAGTCGAGTAGTAAAAGCTTGGCTGTGGTGGTGGTGGCGGCCTGGCCTCTCGGGATCCATGACCTTTGGGGGTAATCCTTGTGTTGAACAGCTCGTGTCGAAGACTAAATGTCGGGGTCACCATGAAGTGTTTGTCTTGAGCCTGTATTATTGATGGTATATATAATAGACAAGTTGATGCTTTGGGCAAGACTTTGGTATTTTTATTGCCGAAACTTTTCGCCTGTTTAGCAGGCTTCTCCAGTCGAATATAATACTGAAGAGAGAACAGAAGACCGATCTCGGTCTTCTGGTGAGACACCTGTGCAACAGTTAGGCATCTTTATTCCGTAAAGTTTCGCCTACACAGTAGGCTTTGTCAGTCGAGTGTGATAAATGGTTTTGAAAACCGACAAGTTGAAGATTAAGACACTTGTGCAACATGAGAATCTTTATTAAGGAAACGTTTCGCCACACAGTGGCTTCAGTTCAATACCAAGCAGAGAGGGGTAAGGGGAGGAGTTTGAGGTAATCAGTCCCTCAGCCTGGAATCTACGTGTCCAGTCCATCACTCTTGTAAAAAGTACAGCATATGACCGGAGAAGTGGCTTATACGTATACTGTAGTCAGGTGAGACGAAGCAGGAGGCGGGGTCACAGTGGAACCATCCACTAGTGTAAGTAGGTCTTCGTCCAAAGATTGGACAAGTGTTGAAGAATTCCTTGTATCAATATCCCGTGATGTTGCAGTGTCTGACAGATTTGAGGAATGATTTTGACTCGCCTGACTACAGTATATAAGCCACTTCTTCGGTCATATGCTGTACATTCTACAAGAGTGATGGACAACACATCGATTCCAGGCTGAGGGACTGATTACCTCAAACTCCTCTCCTTACCCCTCTCTGCTTTGTACTGAACTGATGAAGCCACTGTGTGGCGAAACGTTTCCTTAATAAAGATTCCCATATGTTGCATAAGTGTCTCAATCTTCTTCAGTCGAGTACAAAGGAGGCAGCAAAAGCAGTAGAAATATAAAGACGATGTAATCGGTCCATCACCCTTGAAAACGGAGTTCTGAGTGGTCAGTTTTGCTGAGGGACTGACCACCTGAAAACTACGCATTGAAGGGTGATAGACTGATTATATCGTCTTCACATCTCTACTGCTACTTCTGCTGCTGTCTCCTCTGTACTCGACTGAAGAAGCCTACTGTGTCGGCGAAACTTTTCGGAATAAAGATACCTAACTGCTGCACATGTCTTACATATCAACTTGTCGGCATTGTGTACCATTATCATATCCATCAAGTGTTTATATTTGAACATTAAGACACATGCGCAGCAGTTTCGCCTACTGTGTAGGCGAGACGTCTCAATAAAGATACCCAGGACCGAAACGTTTTCTAATAAATATGTCATAGTGTTTGCTTACGTGTCTTTCTAAACCAACTTGTCGGTATTTATTACCAAGGTTTCTACCACATATTTTAATGTTCAACTTGTCGGTATTTTATACCATTTTCAACAAAACGTTGATGTTACTGCCTCTGCCCCGTTGTCTGCTTGTGTTAAGAGGGAATGTGAGTGCTGGTGAATGTATGTGTTTATTGACCAAGAGCTCTGAATAGTCTCATGCGTCCTTGCTCTAACTCTTCGACTTTCTTCCATCCACTCTCTGAATTCCATCTACGCATTTACTGTTTCTCGCTTTCCTTTCACTCGCGTCTGACTACATGCCTTCTTCGGTCCTCTCTATTTCCAGTTTATTTCTGTTAAAGCTTCCAGTTAAATATGGTAAACTGGAAGGTTAGGTTTGGTAAGGTGTCAGGAAACAGGACAAGTGTTTCCTGACGTGGGTCTAAGTAACATGATGGCCCGCCGCTACAACAATACGAGAGCTCAAAGTGGTTAATGATTTTAAGGAATCTGTGGAAAATGTGCGAGAAATGTCATAAATGTGTGAAAATCTTTAGGTCGGTGAGGGTTGATGCGATGTTTGGAGCACCTCTCGTCCACTCCCCTTCCCTCCATCACGGAGGATTACTCCCGCCCCCTCCTCACCTCCATCTAGTTGCATAACCCCCTTTCTCATAAGCACACTCACCCCCGTCTCGTTTAGAACTTCTCATTTCCACCCCATCTGGAAGTAATCCCTCTCTGTTATCCACGAGGGCCACATCCATCCATCCCCATCTCAGAGGAGGACTTCTCTCCCTCTCTGTACTAACTCCTTCCTTCTGCTAATCCCTCTTCCATTCAGTAGAGTTGAAGTCACTACTACTCCCAACATGCTCTCCATCCCTTCCCTTTACCCATAACCGGTCTACCTTCCCTACCCTTAATACGAACGCTCTAATTTAACCCTTACTTCCCCTCCCCTTAAAGCAACCATTACCTCCACTCCCCCTTCTTCATTCCCACCCGCCACACGATCAGCTACCCCCCACCCCCACCGTATATCCTGCTTCCCCCTTCCCTTGCTCACCCCTTCCCCCTACTTCTGATTCAACCCTCCCCCGACACACTTTCAAGAGGTCAAGAGAGACGATTTGACCTCGCTTGACTAGAGCAGTGAGGCGGTCGTATTATTATTGAAGAATTAGACACTTTTCCAACATTTCGGAACCTTTCTTGTGGAAACGTTTTCCAGCATGTGGCTTCATCAGTCTGGTACAGAGATAAATAGTGGAAGATAAGACTGAATTAGAGGTAATCAGTCCCTCAGCCTGGAGTCGATAACACAGACTCCAGGTTTGAACAGTGATGTGCTAGGTGACCCACCATGACCTGGAATGGCTGGGTTATACACATTTTTTTTTACTCTCGATTACATCTACACATTGCGTGTGCCTGACACAGCTGTAACTGTTCACTTTTCCTTCGTAATGTTGATTTCCCCATACAGGTTTAGTGGTTGTTTTGTGAATACAATAAAGCTTTTGAACACCCTGATGGTGGTAGTAGTAGTAGTAGTACTATTTTGGAGCCTGTACTATTGCTATTTATTAATACTCTATTACTACTACTAACTGCTGCTACTAACTACTACTACTACTAACTACTACTACTACTTACTACTACTAACTACTACTACTAACTACTACTACTACTAACTACTACTACTACTAACTACTACTACTAACTACTACTAACTACTACTACTTACTACTACTACTACTAACTACTACTACTACTAACTACTACTACTACTAACTACTACTACTAACTACTACTACTACTAACTACTACTACTACTAACTACTAACTACTACTACTAACTACTACTACTAACTACTACTAACTACTACTACTACTAACTACTACTACTACTAACTACTACTACTACTAACTACTACTAACTACTACTACTAACTACTACTACTACTAACTACTACTACTACTAACTACTACTACTACTACTACTACTACTACTACAGCGTGTTCAAAAAAGACAACCAATGGAGAATATATGTTGAGTAAATTGCAGAAATTCTTGAATGTGTTGGCCATTAAGGAGTTTGTGTATGTGTACTTGACAACGTTACTGAACACTTGTGTAAATGTCTCTCTTGTTATGCTGTCTACGTTGAATATTGACCTGTAGCCTTCTAGTGTATGATACTTGAATACAATGTTCATTACAAAAAGAAATCCTGTAATTTGAACACCTTTCCTGTACTTAATGATCACTGAAATACAAAGAACTCTGGGTTGTAATACGTGCAGATTTTAGAGGCTGCTGTCTGCGTGGCTACTTTGTTGCTCAACTCTTTATTCATTCTCTGGACGGTAGCGCAAACATCATATGGATATACAATAGGCTGTGGAATTCGACCCAGAAAGGGTTAACAAGAGAACATCTGGGTATATTTCTTTCTTCTATTGCAAGCAAATTTAAGATATTTACTTACAATGTCTACATATGCATTCTTCACGAGCTGCGTTGCTTGGTTTTAAACAGAGTGTAGTAGCAGTAAAGAAAGGGTCTCCGGTTTGGCGATGTCGAGTGAGGCAGGATTCGTGTCAAAATCAGCGGTAATAAAGCTGCCTTTATTTTGTGTGACATTATTTAACAGACATAAAGGCTGACTCCATGCACTTGCTCCTTCATGTGTCTGGTTTTGGGAATCACTAGACGGGCATCCTTTGATCCCACGAGGGGTTAGTGGTGCTCCAGTGATGCACCCAGGCATTATTCAGGTTGTGGCATAAGTGTGTTCGTACAGACGTGTTTGCAGGGCACGATACGTTTCTTCAGTGGCATAAACAGCTTAGTGAACTATTTCTGGATGCGGAATTTTAGTTTTGGTGAGGTTCTTGATGGAGATAATAGTGGTGGTAGCGATTCTGTTGTTTTCTTGGCTGAGTGTGGAGAGACATTTTGGGCCCTCGACCACGGCAGCACCAGCGTCCCCCTCATACTAAATTTGTTGTCAGGCGCTCATTGGCTGGACGAAAGGGATAAAAGGGTGATGTTGCCACGAATACTCACCAGGTACTTGCTAAGAGTAATATAAATGTTTACATTATGAACACATCATCTATCAAAAACCTCACCACGAAGCGTAGCCCCACAACTCTAACTTCCACAGTGGGCGTCTACACCATCCCGCTGTGGATACTGTCCCAAGAAATATGTAGGGGAAACAGGCAGAGATCTTTCGGTCCGCCTGAGTGAACATCGAAACGCCAGCGGAAATGACTTAAGGTACGCCTGTGTCCTCCACAGGAACTCCACGGGATATGATGAATGGTTTTGAAAACCGAGAAGTTGAAAAATTGAGACACTTAAGCAACATATGGGAAACTTTTTTGAAGAAATGTTTCGCCACACAATGGCTTAATCAGTCCAATACAAAGCAGGAAGGAATAAGGAGATGAGTAGTTTGAGGTAATCAGTCCCTCAGCCTGGAATCGATGTGTTCAGTCCATCAATCTTGTAGGAAGTACAGCATAGGGCTAGAGATGGCTTATATACTGTAGTCAGGTGAGTCGAAGCAGGAGGCGAGATCACAGTGGGACCATCCACTAGTGTAAGTAGGTCTTCGTCCAAAGATTGGGGCTGCAGTATATAAGTCACCTCTCTGGCTCTATGCTGTACTTCCTACAAGAATGATGGACTGAACACATCGATTCCAGGCTGAGGGACTGATTACCTCAAATTCCTCCTCTCCTTACACCTTTCTGCTTTGTATTTGACTGATGAAGCCACTGTGTGGCGAAACGTTTCTTCAATAAAGTTTCCCATATGTTGCTTAAGTGTCTCAATTCTTCAACTCCACGGGATGTTTGATGAACTGAGATGAAGCACAGATCGTCCTCAACGGAAAAGACCTTCAACGCGGACAATATCTGGAAGCCTCGCTAATCGCAGTCACCGACACCATAGCACATTATACAGAAACTACAATATTTCTAAAACATTAACATACATGATAGTCAACCAAGCAAAACACCACCAACCTAACAACCAGGAGTCACGTGATCACATTGTCTACCTGTCCTCATCCCAATATGTCATTCTTCAGGTCATCGTGCGTCACTCACACCTCACTTCAGGTCACCATGCATCACTCACACCTCACTCAGGTCACCATGCATCACTCACACCTCACTTCAGGTCACCATGCGTCACTCACACCTCACTCAGGTCACCATGCGTCACTCACACCTTAGGTCACCATGCGTTACTCACACCTCACTTAGGTCACCATGCGTTTCTCACACCTTACTCAGGTCACCATGCGTTTCTCACACCTCACTCAGGTCACCATGCGTCACTCACACCTCACTCAGGTCACCATGCGTTTCTCACACCTCACTCAGGTCACCATGCGTCACTCACACCTCACTCAGGTCACCATGCGTCACTCACACCTCACTCAGGTCACCATGCGTCACTCACACCTCACTCAGGTCACCATGCGTCACTCACATCTCACTCAGGTCACCATGCGTCACTCACATCTCACTCAGGTCACCATGCGTCACTCACACCTCACTCAGGTCACCATGCGTCACTCACACCTTACTCAAGTCACCATGCGTCACTCACACCTTACTCAGGTCACCATGTGTCACTCACACCTTACTCAGGTCACCATGTGTCACTCACACCTTACTCAGGTCACCATGTGTCACACCTCACTCGGGTCACCATGCGTCACTCACACCTTACTCAAGTCACCATGCGTCACTCACACCTTACTCAGGTCACCATGTGTCACTCACACCTTACTCAGGTCACCATGCGTCACTCACACCTTACTCAGGTCACCATGTGTCACTCACACCTTACTCAGGTCACCATGTGTCACTCACACCTTACTCAGGTCACCATGTGTCACACCTCACTCGGGTCACCATGTGTCACTCACACCTTACTCAGGTCACCATGTGTCACTCACACCTTACTCAGGTCACCATGTGTCACTCACACCTTACTCAGGTCACCATGCGTCACTCACACCTCACTCAGGTCACCATGTGTCACACCTTACTCAGGTCACCATGTGTCACACCTCACTCAGGTCACCATGTGTCACACCTCAGGTCACCATGTGTCACTCACACCTCACTCAGGTCACCATGTGTCACACCTTACTCAGGTCACCATGTGTCACACCTCACTCAGGTCACCATGTGTCACTCACACCTCACTCAGGTCACCATGTGTCACACCTTACTCAGGTCACCATGTGTCACACCTTAATCAGGTCACCATGTGTCACACCTTACTTAGGTCACCATGTGTCACTCACACCTCACTCAGGTCACCATGCGTTACTCACACCTCACTCAGGTCACCATGCGTTACAACTCACTCAGGTCACCATGCGTTTCTCACACCTTACTCAGGTCACCATGCGTCACTCACACCTTACTCAGGTCACCATGCGTCACTCACACCTTACTCAGGTCACCATGCGTCACTCACACCTTACTCAGGTCACCATGTGTCACACCTTACTCAGGTCACCATGTGTCACTCACACCTCACTCAGGTCACCATGTGTCACTCACACCTTACTCAGGTCACCATGTGTCACACCTTACTCAGGTCACCATGTGTCACTCACACCTTACTCAGGTCACTGTGTCACTCACACCTTACTCAGGTCACCATGTGTCACACCTCACTCAGGTCACCATGTGTCACTTTACTCAGGTCACCATGTGTCACTCACACCTCACTCAGGTCACCATGTGTCACTCACACCTCACTTCAGGTCACCATGTGTCACACCTCACTCAGGTCACCGTGTGTCACACCTTACTCAGGTCACCATGTGTCACACCTCACTCAGGTCACCATGTGTTACACCTCACTCAGGTCACCATGTGTCACACCTCACTCAGGTCACCATGTGTCACACCTTACTCAGGTCACCATGTGTCACACCTCACTCAGGTCACCATGTGTCACACCTTACTTCAGGTCACCATGTGTCACACCTCGCTCAGGTCACCATGTGTCACTCACACCTTACTCAGGTCATGTGTCACACCTCACTCAGGTCACCATGTGTCACTCACACCTTACTCAGGTCACCATGTGTCACACCTTACTCAGGTCATCATGTGTCACACCTCACTCAGGTCACCATGTGTCACTCACACCTTACTCAGGTCACCATGTGTCACTCACACCTCACTTCAGGTCACCATGTGTCACACCTTACTCAGGTCACCATGTGTCACTCATACCTCATTCAGGTCATGTATCACTCACACCTTACTCAGGTCACCATGTGTCACACCTCACTTCAGGTCACCATGTGTCACACCTCACTCAGGTCACCATGTGTCACTCACACCTTACTCAGTTCACCATGTGTCACTCACACCTCACTCAGGTCACCATGTGTCACACCTCACTCAGGTCACCATGTGTCACTCACACCTCACTCAGGTCACCATGTGTCACTCACACCTCACTCAGGTCACCATGTGTCACTCACACCTCACTCAGGTCACCATGTGTCACTCGCACCTCACTCAGGTCACCATGTGTCACTCACACCTTACTCAGGTCACCATGCGTTTCTCACACCTTACTCAGGTCACCATGTGTCACTCACACCTCACTCAGGTCACCATGTGTCACTCACACCTTACTCAGGTTACCATGTGTCACACCTCACTCAGGTCACCATGTGTCACACCTCACTCAGGTCACCATGTGTCACTCACACCTCACTCAGGTCACCATGTGTCACACCTCACTCAGGTCACCATGTGTCACTCACCTCACTCAGGTGACCATGTGTCACTCCTCACTTCAGGTCACCATGTGTCACACCTTACTCAGGTCACCATGTGTCACACCTCACTCAGGTAACCATGTGTCACTCACACCTCACTCAGGTCACCATGTGTCACTCACACCTCACTCAGGTCACCATGTGTCACACCTCACTCAGGTCACCATGTGTCACACCTCACTCAGGTCACCATGTGTCACTCACACCTTACTCAGGTCACCATGCGTTTCTCACACCTTACTCAGGTCACCATGTGTCACTTACACCTCACTCAGGTCACCATGTGTCACTCACACCTCACTCAGGTCACCATGTGTCACTCACACCTTACTCAGGTCACCATGTGTCACACCTCACTCAGGTCACCATGTATCACTCACACCTCACTCAGGTCACCATGTGTCACAGCTCACTTCAGGTCACCATGTGTCACACCTTACTCAGGTCACCATGTGTCACACCTCACTCAGGTCACCATGTGTCACTCACACCTCAGGTCACCATGTGTCACAGCTCACTTCAGGTCACCATGTGTCACACACCTCAGGTCACCATGTGTCACACCTCACTCAGGTCACCATGTGTCACACCTCAGGTCACCATGTGTCACAGCTCACTTCAGGTCACCATGTGTCACTCACACCTCACTCAGGTCACCATGTGTCACAGCTCACTTCAGGTCACCATGTGTCACAGCTCACTTCAGGTCACCATGTGTCACTCACACCTCACTCAGGTCACCATGTGTCACAGCTCACTTCAGGTCACCATGTGTCACTCACACCTCACTCAGGTCACCATGTGTCACAGCTCACTTCAGGTCACCATGTGTCACTCACACCTCACTCAGGTCACCATGTGTCACAGCTCACTTCAGGTCACCATGTGTCACACCTCACTCAGGTCACCATGTGTCACTCCTCACTCAGGTCACCATGTGTCACTCACACCTCACTCAGGTCACCATGTGTCACTCCTCACTCAGGTCACCATGTGTCACAGCTCACTTCAGGTCACCATGTGTCACTCACACCTCACTCAGGTCACCATGTGTCACTCACACCTCACTCAGGTCACCATGTGTCACTCACACCTCACTCAGGTCACCATGTGTCACTCCTCACTCAGGTCACCATGTGTCACAGCTCACTTCAGGTCACCATGTGTCACTCACACCTCACTCAGGTCACCATGTGTCACTCACACCTCACTCAGGTCACCATGTGTCACTCCTCACTCAGGTCACCATGTGTCACTCACACCTTCCTCTCCACTTATACTGTCTTTCAACCTCTATATGTTAGAAGTGTTTACTTACGTCTCTTTTTAAACTATGGAAAAAGAGAACAGATATAAAAATTATTTACAAAACCGACAAATTGATAAATGAGAGACTTGTGCAACATAAAAAAGATAAGAAAAAGGAGCACTGCAGCAGGTCTACTGGCCCATACTAGACAAGTCCTTCTCAAACCCAGGAATTTCAATCTCTCATCGTATGGAAGACTACACTGAAGAAGCTACTGACTGGCGAAACGTTCCCAGAAAAAGGATACCCAAATGTTGCACAAGTGTCTTTATCAGGACAGATGTCGTTTCCCCGTGTGCAGGAGGCGGAGATGAGCAGGTGTGCGTAATCTTGAGTGTGGGGAGGGGTGGGAAGGCAAGGATGGTAGGTCATGTGTGAGAAAGATGCCTGGCCCTTCCCCAGGCTGGCTGCCACCACGTTGATAAGACGACCCAGGGGCGCTGGGAGAGGTGGCACCACCCGCTTGTACTCTAACTACCTGGTGCTTCATATCTGTGTTCTCTCCCTCCCTCCCTCTCCCCCCTTTCTCTTTTACAAGGTTAGGTTAAGCATTCTTAACTTTATTTACAAGTTAAGATCTGCTACCTACATCAGCTTATTGGAAAGCTTAAATTTATAGTATTACTGATAATTAGATACATGTACCAACATGCAACTTAATGATACATTAAGCCATCGTTTTGCCCACCAGGGACTTTGTCAAGCCAATTCAGACATTGAAAAATGGTACGGTGATGCCGACAAGATGTGGGAAAAGACACTTCATGTACAATTCAGGACATATATTAGAGGAAACGTTTCGCCACGAGCGACTTCTTCAGTCCTAATACAGAGATAACTAAGACACGAGTATATATGTATAGTGGCAAGAGTCAGGTGGCAGGCTGCGAGAGTGTAGTAGTGGTAGTAATAGCAGCAGTAGTAAGAGTAATAGTAGCAGCAGTAGTAGGAGTAATTGTATTAGTAGTGGCATTGGTAATAGTGGTAATAATAGTAACAGTATTAACGTCGTGTTGGAAATGGTGTGTATTTAGAGTAAATTTCGCGTCAGAATCCTGGATATGATTTACCATTATTATGCGCTACGGTGTTGGACACTGATGTAAAGGTTGACTCCGTGTGTGTCACAAGATTCTTTAATGACACTCTGGTGCTGTACGCAGCAGGTGTTATTCAGGTTGACTCAGGTGTTTGGGTTGTGACATCTGCTGGCATGTGTTCTTTCACATGTGTTTCAGGTTTCAATATACGCATGTTCATCCCCCCCCCACATGTAATACACATTTCTAAGACTTTGGAAGGGGGGGGGGAGGGAGAGAGGTTGTGAGGGGGATTGATTGGGAGAGGTAATGATGTGGGGAACGTGATTGGGAATAAAGGAAGCATGATTGGGGTGGGAGTCTTGATGAGACGTGATTGGGGTGGGAAAGGCAATGAGAGGTGATGCTAGTTGAATGAGGTTGAGGGCGTGGTTGGGGTATGCGAATTGATGGAGGGGGGGATTATATGAAGGGGGTGTGGGGATATGGTCGGGAAGGGAGATTTCTTACGCCTAATAGAGGAGTTCCGGCTGAAATTTCTCTACACTACTTGCTGATGGCCGAGGGGTAATTTGCGCACCTTGGTAATGTTTTTCCGTGACAGTTGCGCAGCGCAGAACATCTCTCTGGTGTCTTTTAATTAAACCCATCCTCCAGTGTGGGGATACCAACGATGCAAGGTATTGCCATGTTTCGCCCTGCCAGACCTAAGCCGCTCCTTCATTACTTCGCTGTAGCCGGTTAATTATTCTTAAATATAGATTAATATACTCCAAATATAAGTTATTATAACCCTAACCTAAGGTAACCTTAACTGATCCATCCTGCATTAACAAATGTTTTGGTCGAATGCTTGAGCAGAAATCAATTAAGTGAATTGCGTTTGAAAACGCACGCAATGTATAGCGGACAGGTTGTTCAGTCGCTCGAGTTTGTTTATTACACCTAGGGGAGAGCGCTAAACCTGTAGGGGTTATATAACCCTTGAAGAATGGCGATATTTCTGTACTGTTTTATATTGTCTTGTGAGATATGTAGGTGGGTGTGGGTGACAGACTGATGGCTTAGCTAGGACAGTGGAAAGTTGGAGCGCACACGAAGTGTACACTTGGTATAAACCACCTGTATATCTGATAGTGTGCGTGTACGTATTTGTAGTTACAGGCGCAGAGTTGTGTACGTATTTGGCAGAGTTATGCTAGTCGTGTTTTACCTTCAGTGTTTAGTGTGTGTGTGTGTGTGTGTGTGTACTCACCTACTTGTACTCACCTATTTGTGGTTGCAGGGGTCGAGTCCTAGCTCCTGGCCCCGCCTCTTCACCGGTTGCTACTAGGCCCTCTCTCTCCCCGCTCCATGAGCTTTATCAAACCTCGTCTTAAAACTGTGTATGGTTCCCGCCTCCACTACGTCATTTTCTAGGCTATTCCACTGCCTTACAACTCTATGACTGAAGAAATACTTCCTACTATCTCTCTGACTCATTTGTGTCTTCAACTTCCAATTGTGGCCTCTTGTTTCTGTGTCCCCTCCCTGGAACATCCTGTCTTTGTCCACCTTGTCTATTCCACGCAGTATTTTATATGTCGTTATCATGTCTCCCCTGACCCTCCTGTCCTCCAGTGTCGTCAGGCCGATTTCCCTTAATCTTTCTTCATAGGACATTCCCCTTAGCTCTGGAACTAACTTTGTCGCAAACCTTTGTACTTTCTCTAGTTTCTTGACGTGCTTTGTCAAGTGCGGGTTCCAAACAGGTGCTGCATACTCCAGTATGGGCCTGACATACACGGTGTACAGTGTCTTGAATGATTCCTTACTAAGGTATCGGAATGCTGTTCTCAGGTTTGCCAGGGCCATATGCTGCAGTAGTTATCTGGTTGATGTGTGCTTCCGGAGACATGCTCGGTGTTATACTCACCCCCAAGATCTTTCTCCTTGAGTGAGGTTTGCAGTCTTTGGCCACCTAGCCTATACTCTGTGGTCTTCTGTGCCCTTCCCCTATCTTCATGACTTTGCATTTGGCAGGATTAAATTCGAGAAGCCATTTGCTGGACCAGGTGTCCAGTCTGTCCAGGTCTCTTTGAAGTCCTGCTGGTCCTCATCAGATTTAATTCTCCTCATTAACTTCACATCATCTGCAAACAGGGACACTTCTGAGTCTAACCCTTCCGTCATGTCGTTCACATATACCAAAAATAGCACTGGTCCTAGGACCGACCCCTGTGGGACCCCGCTCGTCACAGGTGCCCACTGTGATACATCATTACGTACCATGACTCGTTGTTGCCTCCCTGTCAGGTATTCTCTGATCCATTGCAGTGCCCTTCCTGTTATATGCGCCTGATGCTCTAGCTTCTGCACTAATCTCTTGTGAGGAACTGTGTCAAAGGCCTTCTTGCAGTCCAAGAAGATGCAATCAACCCACCCCTCTCTCTCGTGTCTTACTTCTGTTATTTTATCATAAAACTCCAGAAGGTTTGTGACACAGGATTTGCCTTCCGTGAATCCGTGCTGGTTGGCATTTATACTCCTGTTCCGTTCCAGGTGCTCCACCACTCTCCTCCTGATAATCTTCTCCATAATTTTGCATACTATACACGTCAATGACACAGGTCTATAGTTTAGTGCCTCTTTTCTGTCTCCTTTTTTAAAAATGGGAACTACATTTGCCGTGTGTGTGTGTGTGTGTGTGTGTGTGTGTGTGTGTGTGTGTGTGTGTGTGTGTGTGTGTGTGTGTGTGTGTGTGTGTGTGTGTTTTAAGCTTCCAGTACAGGTAACATTCGCTACTACCACCAGGATACCATTCCAGCAGTCCACTGGTGGTAACAGACGCTACTACCGCCAGGATACCATTCCAGCAGTCCAGTGGTGGTAACAGACGCTACTACCACCAGGATACCATTCCAGCAGTCCAGTGGTGGTAACAGACGATACTACCACCAGGATACCATTCCAGCAGTCCAGTGGTGGTAACAGACGCTGCTACCACCAGATACCACCAGCAGTCGTGGTAACAGACGATACTACCACCAGATACCATCAGCAGTCCAGTGGTGGTAACAGACGCTACTACCACCAGTATACCATCCAGCAGTCCAGTGGTGGTAACAGACGCTACTACCACCAGGATACCATTCCAGCAGTCCAGTGGTGGTAACAGACGCTACTACCACCAGGATACCATTCCAGCAGTCCAGTGGTGGTAACAGACACTACTACCACCAGGATACCATTCCAGCAGTCCAGTGGTGGTAACAGACGCTACTACCACCACCAGGACAGCATAACAGCAAATATTGAGACGCTGGGTATACTGTACTTTGCGGCTCTCTGACCGGAATTCTCTCTTGAGCAGTACTGGAATTAGGACGATACTGTTGCTGCATCTGTTGATGATTCCAGGAATCATCGCTCCCGCGGCCTGATCTTATACCATGCCTCGTGTATTGTAAAGACAATCTTACAAAAACAAACCAGAATGAATCCACGGAAAATAAAGATAAACTATATACTGAATGTAAATAGAATGTTGTTAAACTTACCTGCTGATGTAACTACGGACTTCAGTTGACTTACTGGTCCACCCCGTGAAGCTTAATTGATTTGCCAGGTTTGCAGCCTATCGACTGTACAAGGGTCATTAAAGCATTATTTAACCTGTATACAATAACAAATTAACTGTTGGAGTTTGAGCAAGGTACCATTAGTAAAGGGATTCAGGGAACTTGAGCCCTGGAAGTGGGAAGTACAGTACCTGCAGCCTGGAGGAGTGGTTGGGAATGTTGCAGTTCAGAGGGTCGTCTGAGTTTTGATGTCGGCGCCCTTCTGGCAAAACAGTGATTGAATGAATGACGGGGGGGGCTTTTTTTTATTTTCGGGTTACCCTACCTTGGTGGGAGATGGCCATTGTGTAAAAGAAAAAAAATAACGAATCTGTACGAGTTAACTGGCACCTTTAGTGTTCGTGAGATCAGCAATCTTGCCAAAGTGAAAAACTTTTAACAGGCTTCGGTTTCAAACTAATATGACAGGGAATCAGGGAATATTACCTCCATTGGTAACTGTGGTTAACCATTTGTTACTTGGAACTTCAAGGGATGTTCATTGATGCTGGTGAAGGGTCCGTGATCAAAGAAATTAGAGCTATTCTCTCCATCCTCAGATCAAGCCTAATAACTCCTCATTTTCCCAGGCACTCTATGACCCGTACGCATTTAGTGCTTTCCCGTTGTTTCCCAGTTACAGGGCAGTAATTTTTTTGACCTTTGGAAGAGAGTGATATGCAGCATAAAGCGATCCTTTATTGAGAACGTTTCGCCCATACAGTAGGTTTTATCAAGTCACAAACACATTCCAACACATTGATGTCCGTCCTGAAGTATATAGATTGACACCGTCAAAACAGTGTGTAAATTTATAGCGTATGTTTCATAAGGCGCTAAACCCGCATGGGTTATTCAGCACTGGGAGTCGGTGGAGTGACTATGTTCCGCGCCTTTAACAGCTGTCAGCAGTTAGCCCTACCCCAGCCGGCGAGGGACTCCTGTCCCAAGGACAACAACCATGGTACTCATCACCTGCTCCTAGGCCGAGGGACTGACTACCTCATAAACCATACCACGGGCGGGGTTAGAACCCGCGATCAGAGTCATGCAGACTGTGACTACCTCGTCTTCAACTGTCTTCTGTATATATTTCTTCAGTCTTCAGACTATGTCCGTGTATTGATAAAACCACTGTAAAGATACCCAAGTGTTTCACATGTATCTAATTCATCATTTCGTCTCGCATCCTGTTTAAGTTTTATATTATAATTTTTAATCAGCTGGCGAGTGTTTTTAATTCTTCAAGGTTAGAGTTGCTACTTGCCCAGGTGGAGTAGCCTCTGTCACCTCTCCATCCACAACATTAACCTCTGAAGAATTAGACACATGTATCCTTATTGTAGACGTTTCACCATCCAGTGGCTTTATCAATACAAATTCAAGGACATAATGGGAAGTTGGTGAAGAGCATCGTAGTTTTCAAGACTCCAAGGCTGAGGGACTGATTACCTCATCTTTTGCATATAGCTCTACAGTCTTCCCATTAAGTCCTTGAATTAATAAAGCTATTGGATGGCGAAACATCTGCACATATGTCTAATTCCTCATGTTGTCGGTACTGTATACCATACATGTACAACATTAACCTCTCCAACCCTCTTCGGAGTTTCATTCTGAGGTTCCGTATAGACTCGTTTGTGTCTGTGATGAATTCATAAACACTCTGAAATATAGTTGTTGCGCATTGAGTGTAGGTAGCGACGGAATGTAGGTGCACGTGAATTATGGGGTGACTTGGAGATGGTTATTGAGTGAGAACGGGAAGGTGGGGGGGTAATGTGTATATGTGAGGTGTATGGGTCTGTGTATAGTTGCTGCTTCCTCAACTCTCCTCCGCTTCTCTTCTGCCTTAACAGGAGAAACTTTAATTTCTGGGGGTGAGGGAGAAGGTAGTCAAATGGATTGAGAGAATAGTTCAAGCAGGGTGGTAGTGGTCGGGAATGGTAGTGGGAAGGCAGTCTTGAACCTGGTAGTCGTGCTTGCCGTAGTCGTGTTCTGTGATCAAGATTGTGGGTCGCATCCCAGGGAGGGGTTTCCAAATGAACTGAGGTACGATAACAGTTCATAGCCTGTAAAAATTAATGTGTAGAAGAAAGAGATAACTATGTTTTATGATAAGGATCCCAGTAAGATCCTAGGATCCAAACACACGAAAATGTGATCCTTCGTTATTTTAAACGTAAAACGTAACTGGGGCACGTCAGTGGCTGCTTAACCAGTGAGCGAGTCATCTGACGTACACGCGCTTCATGAGACATTTGTCCCCATTTCTCAACGAACACCTGCTTCAGGAGCCACACATGTTTCGTAACGTAGTACCAGGAGGCACTTGTCATCTTTTCTGACCAATACCGCCTCTGATTCTTCTCAGTAGCGCTAAAACGGCGTAAGCCATTCATTATTTTGACTTAACATGCGTAAACCAGTTTATTTACCTTTGCTGTTTAGGTTAACATTAATTGCCCAGATGTAATCAATTGCAGCATTAACGTCATTAAGTGAATTAATGAATCAACTAGAAATTCATTTGTGGATAGAAAACGGGGAGTCATTTGGAAACAACGAAGGAAAATGATAGTCAAATATCGACTTTCTCATTTAGATGTCACAGTAGTTTAACGACGTTCTGGAGACCATAGAACACTCACATTTACTTTGAGAACATTCAACACAAGAAGTGGTGGATGTTACTGCAACATTCAACACAAGTGGTGGATGTTACTGCAACATTCAACACAAGTGGTGGATGTTACTGCAACATTCAACACGAGTGGTGGATGTTACTGCAACATTCAACACAAGGAGTGGTGGATGTTACTGCAACATTCAACGCAAGGAGTGGTGGATGTTGACCTCGCACTCCGCACTTTGCTGCGATCAAGTGGTCTCTCCTGAACTAACTTGGATAGATGAGACTGCATACAACAAGTTTGCTTTATTTCGTTAACGATGTTTTTTTTTTTAATAAAACAGGGAGGAGTAACGCGCATTACTCTCGTGTCCTTGATATGTGACGACCATCAGTGGAAGTTGGCGAACCTGTCCTGTTTTCACGTCCCAAGCCACTCCTCTTTCGAGGCGTCCCAAGCCACTTTCTGCCGGGGCGGCCCCTGTCACCCCTGTCACCTCTCTCTTTCGGGATGGCCCTGGCCTTGTTCTCTGGCATAACGACCGATGCATAAAAATAACAAGAGTTGATGGTATAGTGTGTAGAGACATTTAAATTACGTTACGGACTCAAACTTGGTCTCTCGACTACATTTTGCGGGAAAATTTGAGCAAAATCTTACTGTTTGGTCAACCGGAGTAAATCCTGTAGGAAAAAAAAGTGTGGTAAAGCCTTGACTGTGACGTTTTGCTCTGTGTAGAGCTTTAAGTCAGTGGCTTCATGTAAAGCTCTAGACAGCGAAACATCGTCTCCTGTTTTCTTCAGCACTGTCGTAAAGATGACCCTTTGATACTGGAGCAGGAGGGCTTAGACCTGGGAATTGGAACAACCTTGCTTTTCCTCATATGAAAACTGATTACATCCCATTGGATTACTTGCCCTGGTGGGGTAGTGATGGGGGCGGTGATAAGTTATATGATGCAGATGTGGCAGTGATGAAGGCGCTTCGTATGGGAGGTGAGGGCGTGATCTGCCTATGGTAATTGGCCCTGGCCTCCGGATTCAACCCTCCTCCTTCTTCATTAACCCTTCCGAATTCACAGATCCGTGGTTCCGGTTGCCGCCCCTGGCAGGGAAGCGCCACACGACGAGTGTTTTGAGTTCAGTCAGATCTCGGAGCAGGTTGTTATCCTGACCACTCACCGTCGAGGCCAGTTTCACGAGAAATGAGTTGCATTTCTCAATATCTTGCGGTGTGGAGTGTGGAAAGCTGTGTGATCTTGTTGGGGACACTGGGCTGCAGGCGTTAACTTCCCTCAAACTATTCACTGATAAGCAGTAAAAGTTTATGTTGTGGTTATGTGCGATTCAGAGGCGACTTCGTGTCATTGGGACTCAATATTTGTTGTTGCTGTGGCATTGACTCGTCTGATGTAAGGGTGCCATTCTTTTTTTTTGGGGGGGATCTTCGTTTTCCTTGGTTTTTCAAGGGGGGCCCCGAGCTGGGGGGGGTAGTAAAAACCCCCCCAAATTTTAAATGGTATTTTGAAGAAAGTAGGGAGTACAGTTGGTGCAAGTATAGAAGGGGGCGACTTTCCCTTTTACATTGTAGGTGGTGATGAGAGAGGGGGGGTTTTAAAAGGGGGGGGGGGAAATGGGGAATGGGGGGAAAAAGGAAAGGAAAGGGTGTTAAGGGCGATAGAACACAGTAGTGGTGGTACGGGTAGGTTATACGTAATTTGTGT
>NC_069420.1:12201450-12273950 GCF_026875155.1 Cherax quadricarinatus
ACCTCAGTTGACTAACCTAAACAGACGTAGTTGTGTTAGCTGAACTAATTAGTATTCCTTGGTTGTTACAGGTGGTGACGGAGCAGCAGTACATCGTGCGACCACCCACGGAAGACATCAACGAAAATGTTCTGGGGGAACAGTGCAGAGAAGACTTTGGTCTCACGGAAGACCAGGTCAAGAATGGTCAGCCTCTTGAGAACGTCGTGGACTCGGTGAGTGCAGAGTGATAACTCTCTCTCTCTCTCTCTCTCTCTCTCTCTCTCTCTCTCTCTCTCTCTCTCTCTCTCTCTCTCTCTCTCAATCTCTCTCTGACGTTGGATGCTGTTTGTAAACACACAACAGTCAGCTGATGTATGCACCACGTAGCAGTCAGCTGATGTATGCACCACGTAGCAGTCAGCTGATGTATGCACCACGTAGCAGTCAGCTGATGTATGCACCACGTAGCAGTCAGCTGATGTATGCACCACGTAGCAGTCAGCTGATGTATGCACCACGTAGCAGTCAGCTGATGTATGCACCACGTAGCAGTCAGCTGATGTATGCACCACGTAGCAGCCAGCTGATGTATGCACCACGTAGCAGTCAGCTGATGTATGCACCACGTAGCAGTCAGCTGATGTATGCGCCACGTAGCAGCCAGCTGATGTATGCGCCACGCAGCAGCCAGCTGATGTATGCACCACGTAGCAGTCAGCTGATGTATGCACCACGTAGCAGCCAGCTGATGTATGCACCACGTAGCAGTCAGCTGATGTATGCACCACGTAGCAGTCAGCTGATGTATGCGCCACGTAGCAGCCAGCTGATGTATGCACCACGTAGCAGTCAGCTGATGTATGCACCACGTAGCAGTCAGCTGATGTATGCACCACGTAGCAGTCAGCTGATGTATGCACCACGTAGCAGTCAGCTGATGTATGCACCACGTAGCAGTCAGCTGATGTATGCACCACGTGATAATCCGCTTAAGCAGGCGGCTGTGTTGTAGTCTCTCACTTGTCTGCTCGTGTCATGTTCACACCTTCCCTGCTCGTGTCATGTTCACACCTTCCCTGCTCGTGTCATGTTCACAACTTCCCTGCTCGTGTCATGTTCACACCTTCCCTGCTCGTGTCATGTTCACACCTTCCCTGCTCGTGTCATGTTCACACCTTCCCTGCTCGTGTCATGTTCACACTTTCCCTGCTCGTGTCATGTTCACACCTTCCCTGCTCGTGTCATTTTCACACCTTCCCTGCTCGTGTCATGTTCACACCTTCCCTGCTCGTGTCATGTTCACACCTTCCCTGCTCGTGTCATGTTCACACCTTCCCTGCTCGTGTCATGTTCACACCTTCCCTGCTCGTGTCATGTTCACACCTTCCCTGCTCGTGTCATGTTCACACCTTCCCTGCTCGTGTCATGTTCACACTTTCCCTGCTCGTGTCATGTTCACACCTTCCCTGCTCGTGTCATGTTCACACCTTCCCTGCTCGTGTCATGTTCACACTTTCCCTGCTCGTGTCATGTTCACACCTTCCCTGCTCGTGTCATGTTCACACCTTCCCTGCTCGTGTCATGTTCACACTTTCCCTGCTCGTGTCATGTTCACACCTTCCCTGCTCGTGTCATGTTCACACTTTCCCTGCTCGTGTCATGTTCACACCTTCCCTGCTCGTGTCATGTTCACACTTTCCCTGCTCGTGTCATGTTCACACCTTCCCTGCTCGTGTCATGTTCACACCTTCCCTGCTCATTCCTTGTTTATATAATTCCACAAGTTACTCAGATTTGTTCGTGTTTATCACGTTCATCGTAGGGGAGGAGGGAGGGAAGAGGAGGAAATAGCGCTTTGATGCTGTAGGGTTCTTGATCCTAGGAACTGGATCTGTATGACTCTAGTAAACTTAGCGCTTCAGCATTAATATCTTCACGTTTTTGTATATATGTATAACATATATAAAAATGTCGTCCCGAATAGGTAAAATTGGTCAGTTAGCAAGAACTCATTTAAAATAAAATTCTTTCTAAAATTTTCTCTTATACGTTTAAAGATATATTTTTTCATTTATGTTAATGTAAAAATTAATAATTTTGTACCAAAAGAACTTTAGAAAACTTACCTAACCTTATTATAACAAGCGCAGTTTAATTTAACCTAATCCAACTAAATATATTTTAGGTAAGTTTACAATAATTTTATAAACAAACACAATGAAATATATTTTTTTTTTCGTTAGGTTCAGAATGATTATTGCGAAATTATTGCATACACAAATTTTCGCTTGTCTTATTCGGCAAGAAGAGCGTTGCTGTTTAAGCCAGAATTGCAAGTTTTACCTTTTCGGCACGACACACACACACATTATTTATATATATATATATATATATATATATATTATATATATATATATATATATATATATATATATATATATATATATATTATATAATATATATAATCTTGTATATATGTTTGACAATAATATAATCAGTAACGCTAACTTAACCTTACTACACCTGTTAAGTTATTACAGACAGCTGTTGTACTTCGTTTAGATTCGCTGTATACAAATCGAGAATGTGAGAGAGGGAGGGAGAGGGGAGAGACGATGGGAGGGAAGTGGGGAGAGACGATGGGAGGGAAGTGGGGAGAGACGATGGGAGGGAAGTGGGGAGAGACGATGGGAGGGAAGAGGGGAGTGAATGATAGGGGAGGGGAAGGGTAGTGGCGTCGGCTGGACTAGTAATGGACCCTAGGCAAGGCGTATCCTCACTAAGATTTGCTAATTATTCTCTGCTATATTACTCCACGGATTATTACTCACACCTTCCGCTCCGTGTGTACTCATCTAATTGTGGTTGCACGAGTCAAGTCATAGCTCCTGGTCCCTACGTTTGTGTGTGTGTGTAAGTCTAGCGTTCTTCCAGATGAAGACGGTTGTAAGATTTATTATTATTATTATTATTATTATTATTTTGTTATTGTTAGTATTATCGTTGTTATTAAATATTTATTAGGGGAAGCGCTAGACCCGTAGGGGGTCACAAACTCCAGGGGACGGGAGGGTTTTAATGGCTCCCTTCTTAACTGTTTGTTTATACCTCCCTCTTTAATTCGAGCTATCTTCCTCTATAATTCAGTCTATATTCCTCTATAATTCAATCTATATTCCTCTATAATTCAGTCTACGTGTTCTTATTATAATTCAGTATATCTTCCTGATTCAGTATTTATTTTTTCCTCTCCTACATAATTTAGAACTTTTATGATCATCATGTGCTACACGAGCACTCTCCTCGGGAGGAGTTTAATACGTACTCTCCTGTACACTTTACTATCTTACTGTATACTTTACTATCTTACTGTACACTTTACTATCTTACTGTATACTTTACTATCTTACTGTACACTTTACTATCTTACTGTATACTTTACTATCTTACTGTACACTTTACTACCTTACTGTATACTTTACTATCTTACTGTACACTTTATTACCTTACTGTACACTTTACTATCTTACTGTACACTTTACTATCTTACTGTATACTTTACTATCTTACTGTACACTTTACTATCTTACTGTATACTTTACTATCTTACTGTACACTTTACTATCTTACTGTACACTTTACTACCTTCCTGTACACTTTACTACCTTACTGTACACTTTACTATCTTACTGTACACTTTACTATCTTACTGTACACTTTACTATCTTACTGTACACTTTACTATCTTACTGTACACTTTACTATCTTACTGTACACTTTACTACCTTCCTGTACACTTTACTACCTTACTGTACACTTTACTATCTTACTGTACACTTTACTATCTTACTGTATACTTTACTATCTTACTGTACACTTTACTATCTTACTGTATACTTTACTATCTTACTGTACACTTTACTATCTTACTGTACACTTTACTACCTTACTGTACACTTTACTATCTTACTGTACACTTTACTATCTTACTGTACACTTTACTACCTTCCTGTACACTTTACTACCTTACTGTACACTTTACTATCTTACTGTACACTTTACTATCTTACTGTACACTTTACTATCTTACTGTATACTTTACTATCTTACTGTACACTTTAATATCTTACTGTATACTTTACTATCTTACTGTACACTTTATTACCTTACTGTACACTTTACTATCTTACTGTATACTTTACTATCTTACTGTACACTTTACTATCTTACTGTATACTTTACTATCTTACTGTACACTTTATTACCTTACTGTACACTTTACTATCTTACTGTATACTTTACTATCTTACTGTACACTTTATTACCTTACTGTACACTTTACTATCTTACTGTATACTTTACTATCTTACTTTACACTTTATTACCTTACTGTACACTTTACTATCTTACTGTACACTTTACTATCTTACTGTACACTTTACTATCTTACTGTACACTTTACTACCTTACTGTACACTTTACTATCTTACTGTATACTTTACTATCTTACTGTACACTTTACTATCTTACTGTACACTTTACTATCTTACTGTACACTTTACTATCTTACTGTACACTTTACTATCTTACTGTACACTTTACTATCTTACTGTACACTTTACTATCTTACTGTACACTTTACTACCTTACTGTACACTTTACTATCTTACTGTACACTTTACTATCTTACTGTACACTTTACTATCTTACTGTACACTTTACTACCTTACTGTACACTTTACTACCTTACTGTACACTTTACTATCTTACTGTATACTTTACTACCTTACTGTACACTTTACTATCTTACTGTACACTTTACTATGTACTTACTGTACACTTTACTATCTTACTGTACACTTTACTATCTTACTGTACACTTTACTACCTTACTGTACACTTTTTATTACCTTTACTGTACATACACTTATGACCTATTCTTACTGTACACTTTACTATCTTACTGTACACTTTACTATCTTACTGTACACTTTACTTTCTTACTGTACACTTTACTATCTTACTGTACACTTTACTATCTTACTGTACACTTTACTATCTTACTGTACACTTTACTATCTTACTGTAACTTTACTACTTACTGTACACTTTACTATCTTACTGTATACTTTACTATCTTACTGTACACTTTACTACCTTACTGTACACTTTACTACCTTACTGTACACTTTACTATCTTACTGTATACTTTACTACCTTACTGTACACTTTACTATCTTACTGTACACTTTACTATCTTACTGTACACTTTACTATCTTACTGTACACTTTACTATCTTACTGTACACTTTACTACCTTACTGTACACTTTATTACCTTACTGTACACTTTACTATCTTACTGTACACTTTACTATCTTACTGTACACTTTACTATCTTACTGTACACTTTACTTTCTTACTGTACACTTTACTATCTTACTGTACACTTTACTATCTTACTGTACACTTTACTATCTTACTGTACACTTTACTATCTTACTGTATACTTTACTATCTTACTGTACACTTTACTATCTTACTGTACACTTTACTATCTTACTGTACACTTTACTATCTTACTGTACACTTTACTATCTTACTGTATACTTTACTATCTTACTGTAACTTTACTATCTTACTGTACACTTTACTATCTTACTGTACACTTACTATCTTTACCCCGTACACTTTACTATCTTACTGTACACTTTACTATCTTACTGTACACTTTACTATCTTACTGTATACTTTACTATCTTACTGTATACTTTACTACCTTCCTGTACACTTTACTACCTTATTGTACACTTTACTATCTTACTGTACACTTTACTATCTTACTGTACACTTTACTATCTTACTGTATACTTTACTATCTTACTGTACACTTTACTACCTTCCTGTACACTTTACTACCTTATTGTACACTTTACTATCTTACTGTACACTTTACTATCTTACTGTACACTTTACTACCTTACTGTACACTTTACTATCTTACTGTACACTTTACTACCTTACTGTACACTTTACTACCTTACTGTACACTTTACTACCTTACTGTACACTTTACTACCTTACTGTACACTTTACTACCTTACTGTACACTTTACTATCTTACTGTATACTTCTATTTACTGTACACTTTACTATCTTACTGTACACTTTACTATCTTACTGTACACTTTACTATCTTACTGTACACTAAGTAACCAGACTGGTTTCTGGAGTTGTCTTCTCCGAGATACCTTGCTTGTGGTCGTTGAAATCTCTGTATTCAGCTGCTATGGTCTCCGTAGACGGAGCTGCTATGGTCTCCGTAGACGGAGCTGCTGTGGTCTCCGCACACGGAGCTGCATGGTCTCCGCACACGGAGCTGCTATGGTCTCCGCACACGGAGCTGCTATGGTCTCCGCACACGGAGCTGCTATGGTCTCCGCACACGGAACTGTTATGGTCTCCGTACACGGAGCTGCTATGGTCTCCGTACACGGAACTGCTATGGTCTCCGTACACGGAACTGCTATGGTCTCCGTACACGGAACTTCTATGGTCTTCGGACACGGAGCTGCTATGGCCTCCGTACACGGGGCTGCTGTGGTTCCTGTACACGGGGCTGCTGTGGTTCCTGTACACGGGGCTGCTGTGGTCTCCGTACACGGGGCTGGTGTGGTCTCCATATATGGGGCTGGTGTGGTCTACATACACGGGGCTGGTGTGGTCTCCATACACGGGGCTAGTGTGGTCTCCATACGGGGCTGGTGTGGTCTCCGTACATGGGGACTACTATTGTCTCTGTGCTCGGGGCTGCTGTGGTCTCTGTACACGGGGCTGCTGTGGTTTCCGTACACGGGGCTGCTGTGGTCTCCGTACACGGGGCTGGTGTGGTTTCCATACACGGGGCTGCTGTGGTCTCCGTACACGGGGCTGTAGTCTCCGTACACGGGGCTGGTGTGGTCTCCGTCCACGGGGCTGGTGTGATCTCCGTACACGGGGCTTCTGTGGTTTCCATACACGGAGCTGGTGTGGTCTCCGTACACGGGGCTGCTTTGGTCGCCGTACACGGGACTGCTGTGATCGCCTTACACGGGGCTGCTGTGGTCGCCGTACACAGGGCTGCTGTGGTCGCCGTACGCGGGGCTGCTGCTGTCGCCATACTCGGGGCTGCTGTGGTCGCCGTACACGGGACTACTGTGGTCGCCTTACACGGGGTTGTGGTCTAAGTTCGTGAGGTTGCTATGGTCACCGTACACGGGGTTCCTATGGTCTCCTTACACGGGGCTGCTATGGTCTCCGTACACGGGGGTGCTATGGTCTCCGTACACGGGGCTGCTGTGGTCTCCGTACACGGGGGCTGCTAAAGTCTCCGTGCTGCTGCAGTTTCCGTACACGGGGTTGCTGTGGTCGCCGTACACAGGGCTGCTGTGGTCGCCGTACACAGGGCTGCTGTGGTCTCCGTACACGGGGGCTGCTATGGCGTGTCCCTACACGGGGCTGCTAACGCCGCCTTCCTGCAGCTCTAAAAATTCTTACCACGCTCTTGTTTCCTGGCGTGTGTTGTCGTCCCGGGCTGGAGTTGGGAACCGCCGCCTCCGTCATCCAGCCTTCCAGAGTTGCCTCTCAGTCGCGCAAGACCAGGGGAAAGTGGCCGTCAAATGCCGTTGTTTTCGCTATTTTTGTCTGTGTTTGCCTTCGTTGCAGGTCCAATGAGGAGGGGGTGGTCAGGATGGGGGAGGGGGGTAGTTCAGGGAGATAATGATATCGCAGCTTTTCACGTTGGGATGATTTTAAAATTTCACTTTTTTTCTTCCCCTTTCCCCAATACAAGAGTTTGAATTCGGTGGTGGGGTGGCTAGCCTAACCTGATAGATGTATCTTCCCCCCTCTCTCTCCCACTCAAGGGAAGTGTGGAAACGTTTCTCCGTGTTGTGTTTAGTGGGGAGAGTGGTGTCATCTTGGCGACGTGAGTGGGAAACGTTGCTGGTTCCTCCACTCCCGGTCTCAACACTCACCCACCATGGCCGTCGCCCGGACTTATACGACCCCACATACCTCTTTATTTTCTCAAGTTTCTTCCTAGAACCGCCTTGCACGGTATTGATTTTCACACCGTACTCTCGGCTGTTAATCAGGATTCTGCCTGGTGTCTTGTGGAGGAGGAGAGGCGGCCTGGAGTGACTTTTATTCTCCAAAACAATGGGAGTTTCTCAAGACGTCTGGCAGCTGCTCACCCACCATCTGCAGACACCCTGCCAGGGCTGCCAACCTCACCACCCACCATTGTAGTTCACCTTTATATATTTTTTTTTCTTTCTGGAGGGGGAGGGATTTGTTGAAAATAGGTACGTGTTAATGGCTCGGTTCTGAAACCACTGCAGCTTGTGTTGAATAGTGATGCGGCTCGACTGTGTTGTGGAACAATAGAGCGGTGTTTTACTTATACCGTTTATCGTTGTTTATATATGATAGAGGATTATTAAGCGAGGTTACTTTTCCTACCCTCCCTCCCCTTCCGTCCACTCCCTTCTCTCCCCTCCATCCCCTCTCTAACCTTCCCTACATCCCTACTTGCCTTAGCAATCTAGAAGGTAAACTTCTCTATTTTTTTTCCCAGTAAGTCTTGAGAACTTGCTCACACCAGTTCGTTCCGTCGTTGATGACTGTGTGGGATTGATAGGAAGGGGAGGGACATGGCAGCAGTGGCTGTACCACGGTAGGGATATACTCACCTATTTGTGGTTACTAGGGTCGAATTTCAGCTCCTGGCCCCGCCTTTTAGCTTCAACTGGTTTCACAAGTTTCCTGCCTCGGGAGCCCTGTCGTACATATCCTTAAAATGTGTGTGTGTGTGTGTGTACTCACCTAATTGTACTCACCTAATTGTGGTTGCAGGGGCCGAGACTCAGCTCCTGGCCCCGCCTCTTCACTGAATGCTACTAGGTCCTCTCTCTCCCTGCTCCATGAGCTTCATCATACCTCATCTTAAAGCTATGTATGGTTTTTGCAACCACTACCTCACTTGCTAGGCTATTCCACTTCCTGACTATGACTGAAGAAATACTTCCTAACATCCCTTTGACTCATCTGGGTCTTCAACTTCCAATTGTGACCCCTTGTTTCTGTGTTCCCTCTCTGGAACATCCTGTCTCTGTCCACCTTGTCTATTCCACGCAGTATTTTGTATATCGTTATCTTGTTTCCCCTAACCCTCCTGTCCTCCAGTGTCGTCAGGCCGATTTCCCTTAACCTTTCTTCATAGGACATTCCCCTTAGCTCTGGAACTAATCTTGTCGCAAACCTTTGCACTTTCTCTAGTTTCTTGACGTGCTTGACCACGTGTGGGTTTCAAACTGGTGCTGCATACTCCAGTATGGGCCTGACGTACACGGTGTACAGTGTCTTGAACGATTCCTTACTAAGATATTGCAACGCTGTTCTCAGGTTTGCCAGGCGCCCATATGCTGCAGCAGTTATCTGGTTGATGTGTGCTTCCGGAGACATGCTCGGTGTTGTGTGTGTGTGTGTGTGTGTGAGAGAGAGAGAGAGAGAGAGAGAGAGAGAGAGAGGAGAGAGAGAGAGGAGAGAGAGAGAGAGAGAGAGAGAGAGAGAGAGAGAGAGAGAGAGAGAGAGAGAGTTTTATTTCGTTATCATTTATATCTATAAACTTCATGTTTGTGATTCTAAAAACTATTATTTTTCCTAAAGTCCTGCAAAATTTACTTAATTTTGTAACATTTAAAAGGAACGAATAGTGGTAGAGGCTCGATCCTCCATTTGATAATTTCGAGAACGAGTTGACCATATGTTTCTTTTATGACAAAACGTAAGGTACTGGGTTATAGCGTTGCCTGGTAGGTCAGGCTAGGCCTCTTCAGCCCCGAGACGTACCTCTGATCTTTCTCCAGCTGTGTTGACTGTTTGACGAAGTGAGGGATCCACGCTGGCTCTGAGTACTCGATACTGAGTCGCACATACATGTAAAGAATTGACAAGAAAGTTGTGAACGTGAAGGAGGGGAAGGGGGAGGGAAAGGAAGGTCGCATCGGAGTACCTGGGAATGACGTGTAGAAACTGTAGTGGTGATTAATGGTTGTGGTGGGAGGTGGTGGAGGTCTCGGTGGAAATTTTGATAATGATGGTGGTGGTAGTTGTGCTAGTGAATAGTGGTAACACTTGCTTCATACATGGCTGGCTGGACAACTTTGGCTGAGAACTGGACGTGGTTTACAGCGTAGGACTGTTTTGTTGGTGCGACCCATACGAAAGGTGTGTGAGAGAGAGAGAGAGACAGCTAGAGAAAACACGGATGTTCATGAGAGTAATATTAAATTACAAGATAATTTACCCGATCCTCCACCCATAACCACCAGGATGATAAACTCCACATATATATATATATATATATATATATATATATATATATATATATATATATATATATATATATATATATATATATATATATATATATATATATATATATGCTAGGAATTCGCAAGAACAGGCGAAATATTCACAAACACTGATCTCTCCCTGAAGGAGACTCGAACCTACGAACTTTGGAACAAGGTACGCTGTACTTTACCAACCTAGCTACACTGGTCCAATACCTTGGCGTCTAGCGTGAGCTAGACGTTGATCCAAGGCAGCCAGCTTTCAAGCAAGAGGCTTAGAGCTGTTTGTGAATATTTCGCCTGTTCTTGCGAATTCCTAGCATTGTTAAAATCTCTAGTAAGGCTGATGCATGCAGGGGGTGAGATGAAACAGCTGTAAGCCTCCTGCTTGAAAGCTGGCTGCCTTGTATCAACGTCTAGCTCACGCTAGACGCCAAGGTATTGGACCAGTGTAGCTAGGGTGGTAAAGCACAGCGTACCTTGTTCCAAGGTTAGTAGGTTCGAGTCTCCTTCAGCCAGAGATCAGTGTTTATATATATATATATATATATATATATATATATATATATATATATATATATATGTCGTGCCGAATAGGTAAAATTAATCAGTTAGCAAGAACTCGTTTAAAATTAAGCCTTTTCTAAAAAATTTCTCTTATACGTTTAAAGATATATTTTTTCACTTATGTTAATGTGAAAATTAATAATTTTGTACCAAAAGTACCTTAGAAAACTTACCTAACCTTATTATACCAAGCGCAATTTAATTTAACCTAATCCAACTAAATATATTTTAGATAAGTTTACAATAATTTAATAATAAACAAACGCAATGAAATATATTTTTTCTTTAGGCTCAGAGTGATTTTTTTGCGAAATTATTGCATACACAAATTTTCGCTTGCCTTATTAGGCAAGAAGAGCGTTGCTATTTAAGCCAAAATCACAAGTTTTACCTATTCGACACGACATTCGGCACACATTCCTACCTTGTGTTTCCCCTTACTGGCTTTCCATTGCCGCCAACCCCTCGTATTGGCCGCCGCTACCCATGCCCCTCCCAGGGCGCCCTTGTGTGGCTATTCAAGTTAGAGTCTTCGGGCCATTCAGGTGGCCCACTCGCTCCCCTTAGCAAAACTTTTGGGCTTCGTCCCTTGCTGCCATCTGCTGCTGCTGTCTGCTTTCCTCTTTGCTGCTCTCTGCTTTTACCTTGTCTTCTGCTACTTCTGCCTCTACTGCTACAACTGTTTCTGCGTTTGCTGCTGCTTCTGCTGCTGCTGCTGCTTCTGCTGCTGCTGCTGTTTCTGCTGCTGCTGCTGCTGCTTCTGCTGCTGCTTCTGCTGCTGCTGCTGCTTCTGCTGCTTCTGCTGCTTCTGCTGCTTCTGCTGCTGCTGCTTCTGCTGCTGCTGCTGCTTCTGCTTCTTCTTCTTCTGCTTCTTCTTCTTCTGCTCTTCTTCTTCTCTTCTTCTTCTTCTTCTTTCTTCTCTTCTTCTTCTTCTTCTTCTTCTTCTTCTTCTTCTTCTTCTCTCTCTTCTTCTTCTTCTTCTGCTTCTTCTTCTTCTTCTGCTTCTTCTTCTTCTTCTTCTTCTTCTTCTTCTTCTTCTTCTTCTTCTTCTTCTTCTTCTTCTTCTTCTTCTTCTTCTTCTTCTTCTTTTTTTCTGCTTCTTCTTCTTCTTCTTTTCTTCTTCTTCTTCTTCTTCTTCTTCTCTTCTTCTTCTTCTTCTTCTTCTTCTTTCTTCTTCTTCTGCTTCTTCTTCTTCTTCTTCTTCTTCTGCTTCTTCTTCTTCTTTTTGCTTCTTCTTCTTCTTCTTCTTCTTCTTCTTCTTCTTCTTCTTCTTCTTCTGCTTCTGCTTCTTCTTCTTCTTCTTCTTCTTCTTCTTCTTCTTTTTCTTTCTTCTTTCTTCTTCTTCTGCTTCTTCTTCTGCTTCTGCTTCTTCTTCTTCTTCTTCTTCTTCTTCTTCTTCTTCTTCTTCTTTCTTCTTCTTCTTCTTCTTCTTCTTCTTCTTCTGCTTCTTCTTCTTCTGCTTCTTCCTTCTGCTTCTTATCTTCTGCTTCTTCTTTCTGCTTCTTTTTTTCTTCTGCTTCTCTTCTTCTGCTTCTTCTTCTTCTGCTTCTTCTGTTTTCTTCTTTTTCTGCTTCTTCTTCTTCTGCTTCTTCTTCTTCTTCTTCTTCTGCTTCTTCTTCTTCTGCTTCTTCTTCTTCTGCTTCTTCTCTTCTTCTTCTTCTTTCTTCTTCTTCTGCTTCTTCTTCTCTGCTTCTTCTTTTTCTCTTCTTCTTCTTCTTCTTCTTCTGTTCTTTTCTTCTCTTCTTCTTCTTCTTTCTTTTCTTCTTCTTCTTTTTCTTCTTCTTCTTCTTCTTCTTCTTCTTCTTCTCTTCTTCTTTTTCTTCTTCCTGCTTCTTCTGCTGCTTCTTTTTCTGCTGCTGCTTCTTCTTCTGCTCTGCTTCTTCTTCTGCTTCTTCTTCTGCTTCTTCTTCTGCTTCTTCTTCTTCTTCTTCTTCTTCTTCTTCTTCTTCTTCTTCTTCTCTTCTTCTTCTTCTGCTTCTTCTTCTGCTTCTTCTTCTGCTTCTTCTGCTTCTTCTGCTTCTTCTTTCTTCTTTCTTCTTCTTCTTCTTCTTCTTCTTCTTCTTCTTCTTTTTTCTTCTTCTTCTTCTTCTTCTGCTTCTTCTTCTTCTTCTTCTTCTTCTTCTTCTTCTTCTTCTTCTTCCAGCATCATTACAAAGGTTGTTATAAAGTTTCGTTCCTCCGCTTTCCGTCACAGCGCAGATAAACGCACCAGTTTTGCTGCGGCCTGTCTGCCGCTCCCTCCAGAACTAAAGGGTAAACAGATGACATAAGCAAGGTAATCATGCGTAATGTTTTTTTGCGTTAACTACTTTTAGTTTTACGCAGATCGCCTTGTGGTTAAGGTGACAACTTTTTTTCCAGACGTGTTAATGAGGAGTTTTAAATGCGCAGTTTCGAGATTCTGAAAAAAAACGTCGCCACGAGTTGCCTCGTTTTAGTGCTGCTTGTAGTTTATTTGGTCCATGGTCTTGTCTTCCTCCCTGGTGTTGTCTTCCTCTGTGATCTTGTTGTCTTCCTCCCTGGTTTTGCCTTCCTCCCTGGTCTTGCCTTCCTTCCCTGGTCTTGCCTTCCTCCCTGGTCTTGCCTTCCTCCCTGGTCTTGTCTCCCTGCAGAGAGACCCCGTGAGATAATCTCTTCCCATTCCTCCCTGCCTCTTTTTCTTTCATGCCTTCTCCCCTTTTTCCCTCTCCTCCCTCTCTCCCTCCCTTCCTTTGTGATGTGGGGGACCCTCTCTTTCTCTAACCCCTCTTCCGCGCCTCTATCACCATCCCGTTTCTTCTTGTGCTCATTTTCTGCTCACTTCCGTGAATATTTCAATGGATTTGTTTTCTTTTCGGCCGTTTGCTTATTTTCGAAGGCCCTCTGGCTTATTTTTTTTTCCAAAAATCGCATTATGAACGGTGAGAATTTTACCAGGACGCTACATTAATGCAGTCGACACAGTTTTGCTACGCTGTCCAATGCATTTCAGGAACGTTTACCCCAAATGTATCTGAAACGCAGTAAAAGATGGTTTTCTTATTGCAGAGGACGAGTTTACAACAGTATTGCCTCACACGTTCAGTAGAAAACGTTTTGTCAGTCTTTAACGCAACACAAGAAAGGTATTCACCAAAACTCTGCGACAGTGCAACAGAAATCAGTTCGTTACGCACTCAAGACTTCGAAGTGAGCATTGGCGAAATGCTCAAACTATTTTTACAGTTAGCTAACACCCCCACTAGAAATGCTCAGGTGCAGAATGTTGCCCGAAGACATACGGGTAAACAAAGAATTGAAACACGATGTATCCGGGAGTCTAAAAATATGTATCAGTAAAGAACTGGACTTGTCCTGGTTGGTGGGTTGCAGAAAAAGGAAAAACGATGCGATAGCAACTAGCATTTTAATAATAGGCGAAACTATTAGGAAAAATTCTCGCCATCGTTAACATGGGGTTGGACAACAAGACGTGTTTTAAAATTACCGAGAAAAACCCGGCGCAGCAATAGGAGCAGCAGCATCAACATGAACAGTATAAGAACTGCAGGAATAATATAAAACAGAAGCTGTACAACAGCAGCAACGCCAGCAACATCAGTAGCAGCATCAGCATGACGAGTATCACAAATAGAAATAGCAGCAGCAGCACAACAGAAACAGCAACAGCAACAACAGCAAATGCAGCACCATGAAGTTCACCAAAAGTAGCAACAGAAATCGAGTCAAATGCAGGAAGAGGAACATCAGAAGCATCGGGACAAGCAGTATCAAAAGTAGCAGCAGAAACAGCATAAAAGCAGGGGCAGTGCAGCATTATCATCATCATCAGCAGCAGCAGTACAGGAACATCAATAATAGCAGCAGCAGTGCAGAAACAACAACAACAACAGCAGTAGCAGTAGCAGCTGCTGCTGTTACTACCACGTGCGGGACAACCTTGACCGTCACCACGTGCTCCTTCAAGGAGCGTGATTTTCTCCCCTTGACGTCGTTGTCTTCCTTGTCTCGTAGTTGCTGGTCCTCTCTTCTGTACTTTCTTCTACGCTTTCTTCTTTGTATGCTCTCATTTTCTATACTCTTGTTAGTTTACTTTTGTAATGTCAGTCTGCTAAGTTTTCCAGCCTTTGGCTGTTCTTTCAGAGCTTGTAAACATGTTGCCACGCTCAGCGAAGCTCACCCAAGTCCTCCAATCATCCTCTCTCTCTCTCTCTCTCTTTCTCTCTCTCTCTCTCTCTCTCTCTCTCTCTCTCTCTCTCTCTCTCTCTCTCTCTCTCTCTCTCTCTCTCTCTCTCTCTCTCTCTTCTTCCCATTTCTTGTTGTAATGAAGACATAGTTTAGAAGACATTCTCATCCTCGTGGTGGTCCTCCTTAGTACTAAGGGGCCCATGAGTCTCTCCTTTAAGGGACCTTCATCCCTCTGACGCACTGCAGACTGCAGCTGGTTTTAAACACCTGCTGAGGTCTGCTCTCGGAAGTTCCGTCCATATTGGCCTGGCAGAGAGAGAGAGAGAGAGAGAGAGAGAGAGAGAGAGAGAGAGAGAGAGAGAGAGAGAGAGAGAGAGAGAGAGAGAGAGAGAGACAGACAGACAGACAGACAGAGACAGAGACAGAGACAGAGAGAGAATGAGAATAAGAGTACATGGGGAAACACAGATAACAGAGGACTTGGGAGTCCACACTGAGGCTGTCTGCTTCTATCGTGTCTTATTTAGGTGCGTGAGTGAAAGATAGACGAGGGGGAGGAGGAGGGGGAAGGGAATGGGTGAGGAAAGGGAGAGGATGGGAGAGAGGGAGAAGATTCAGTGAGATAGGAAGGTAACAAGGTAGCATGGTTGCTCTCGCGCACGACTCTCCATATCTGCATTTCTGCGTGACTGTCTGCCTGTATACTTTACTGTGTACTTTACTGAGCATGCCTACCTGTGTATGTCTGCTCCACAGTCAGCCTTGTGTGTGTGTACCTGCACTACCTTCCTTGTCTGCCGTTCGAGTCAACATTCTTGAAGTGTGCTTGTGTGTAAGTCTTTGGTGATGGTTGGTGTTGGTGATGGTATTGGTGGTTGGTTCTGGTGGTGGTGTTGGTGGTGGTTTGTGTTGGTGGTGATAATAGTTGTTGGTGGTGTGCTTCTTGTTGTTGGTGGAGGTGGTACTGCTGCTACTGCCGCTATTGTGGATGCTGCTGCTGTTACTGCTGCTGCTATCTACTCGTCCCTAGTGATGACAGGAACGCAGCAATGTCCTGGTGTAGAGAGAAGTCCTCTAGTACCTCGTCCACCATTTTTACCCTTCCTCTTTCTTCCTTCCTCTCTCATGCATCCCTTATTTCTCTTTCCCCCTTCCTCCTCATTCTCCCTCCCTCCTCTCTGTGAGAAAGGGGATTTAAATAATGGAGAAACAAAGTAGCAGCAGTAGTGTTAGCAGTAATAGTAGCAGTAGTAATAGTAATCTTTTAGCAGTGAATTGGGGTTGGAAGACTGAAAAGTAAATAAACCCAGTATTTTTTTTTTTTGATAACAGTATCTAGTCAATTGTCAAAATGTTTTCGGCTTGATGGTCACTAACGGGTTTGGAGCTTTGTCATTAAGAGTTAAAACTATCCTGGAAGCGTGTGTGTGTGTGTGTGTGTGTGTGTGTACTCACCTAGTTGAGGTTGCGTGTGTGTGTGTGTGTGTTGTGTGTGTGTGTGTGTGTGTGTGTGTGTGTGTGTACTCACGTAGTTGAGGTTGCGTGTGTGTGTGTGTGTGTGTGTGTGTGTGTGTGTGTGTGTGTGTGTGTGTGTGTGTGTGTACTCACGTAGTTGAGGTTGTGTGTGTGTGTGTGTGTGTACTCACGTAGTTGAGGTTGTGTGTGTGTGTGTGTGTGTGTGTGTGTGTGTGTACTCACCTAGTTGAGGTTGCGTGTGTGTGTGTGTGTGTGTGTGTACTCACGTAGTTGAGGTTGCGTGTGTGTGTGTGTGGTGTGTTGTGTGTGTGTGTGTGTGTGTGTACTCACCTAGTTGAGGTTGCGTGTGTGTGTGTGTGTGTGTGTGTGTATCCTTGGCATTTACTGTCTCGCGATTGGTTTATATTAGTCATTTCATTGTTGCACAGTGATTGGTGGCCCTGTGATTGGTGTAGTGATGCCACCTGATTGGTCTAGTACTACCACCTGATTGGTGTAGTGCTGCACTCTGATTGGTGTAGTGATGCCACCTGATTGGTGTAGTAATGCCACCTGATTGGTGTAGTGATGCCACCTGATTGGTGTAGTGATGCCACCTGATTGGTGTAGTAATGCCACCTGATTGGTGTAGTGATGCCACCTGATTGTGTAGTGATGCCACCTGATTGGTGTAGTAATGCCACCTGATTGGTGTAGTGATGCCACCTGATTGGTGTAGTGATGCCACCTGATTGGTGTAGTGATGCCACCTGATTGGTGTAGTAATGCCACCTGATTGGTGTAGTGATGCCACCTGATTGGTGTAGTAATGCCACCTGATTGGTGTAGTGATGCCACCTGATTGGTGTAGTGATGCCACCTGATTGGTGTAGTGATGCCACCTGATTGGTGTAGTAATGCCACCTGATTGGTGTAGTGATGCCACCTGATTGGTGTAGTGATGCCACCTGATTGGTGTAGTGATGCCACCTGATTGGTGTAGTAATGCCACCTGATTGGTGTAGTGATGCCACCTGATTGGTGTAGTAATGCCACCTGATTGGTGTAGTGATGCCACCTGATTGGTGTAGTGATGCCACCTGATTGGTGTAGTAATGCCACCTGATTGGTGTAGTAATGCCACCTGATTGGTGTAGTGATGCCACCTGATTGGTGTAGTGATGCCACCTGATTGGTGTAATGCCACCTGATTGGTGTAGTGATGCCACCTGATTGGTGTAGTGATGCCACCTGATTGGTGTAGTAATGCCACCTGATTGGTGTAGTGATGCCACCTGATTGGTGTAGTGGTGCCATCTGATTGGTCTAGTACTACCACCTGATTGGTGTAGTGCTGCCCTCTGATTGGTGTAGTGATGCCACCTGATTGGTGTAGTAATGCCACCTGATTGGTGTAGTGATGCCACCTGATTGGTGTAGTGATGCCACCTGATTGGTGTAGTAATGCCACCTGATTGGTGTAGTGATGCCACCTGATTGGTGTAGTGGTGCCATCTGATTGGTCTAGTACTACCACCTGATTGGTGTAGTGCTGCCCTCTGATTGGTGTAGTGCTGCCCTCTGATTGGTGTAGTGATGCCACCTGATTGGTGTAGTAATGCCACCTGATTGGTGTAGTGCTGCCCTCTGATTGGTGTAGTGATGCCACCTGATTGGTGTAGTAATGCCACCTGATTGGTGTAGTGATGCCACCTGATTGGTGTAGTGATGCCACCTGATTGGTGTAGTAATGCCACCTGATTGGTGTAGTAATGCCACCTGATTGGTGTAGTGATGCCACCTGATTAGTGTAATGCTGCCACCTGATTGATGTAATGCTCCCACCTGATTGGTGTGGTGCTGTCACTTGATTGGTGTGGTGCTGCCACCTGATTGGTGTGGTGCTGCCACCTGATTGGTGTGGTGCTGCCACCTGATTGGTGTAGTGCTGCCACCTGATTGGTGTGGTGCTGCCACCTGATTGGTGTAGTGCTGCCACCTGATTGGTGTAGTGCTGCCACCTGATTGGTGTAGTGCTGCCACCTGATTGCTCTTATTCCCGGTTCTTGACTGATTCAGTTACTGGTGACCTCAACAGTAAACGTGAAGACTCAGTTCACTGTTAGAGATTTCAGTTCCAGTTTTGTGGGGAGATAGCAAGAACGAGGGAGGGGTGAGAGAGGTGGGGAGGATGGGTGGGTAAAGGGAGGGGAGGAAGGGTGGTTGAAGGGAGAAGGAGAGAGGTGGGGAGGATGGGTGGGTGAAGGGAGGGGGAGAGAGGTGGGGAGGAAGGGTGGTTGAAGGGAGGGGGTGAGAGGTGAGGAGGATGGGTGGGTGAAGGGAGGGGGAGAGAGGTGGGGAGGAAGGGTGGTTGAAGGGAGGGGGTGAGAGGTGGGGAGGATGGTGGGTGAAGGGAGGGGGAGAGAGGTGGGGAGGAAGGGTGGTTGAAGGGAGGGGGAGAGAGGTGGGGAGGAAGGGTGGGTGAAGGGAGTGGGAGAGAGGAAGGAAGGGTGAGAGGCGGAAGAGGAAGGATGGTACTTTGTTTGGGATATGAAAGTGGGGGGAAAAGTGGAGGGGAGGGAGGGGGAAGTGGAGGGGAGGGAGGGGGAAGTGGAGAGGAGGGAGGGAGAGGGAAGAGGAGAGAAGGGGAGGAGTCATATGGTTTTTTCCTGTACATGCGTGGCAGCATAGTGGAGGTCACTATTGTTTTGGTGTGAATGAGTGAGGGGGGAGAGGGGAAACTCAGGGGGAGTAGGGGAAGGGAGGTAGGATTATAAAGGGAAGGGGGGGAGGGTGCACTGAGGGAAGAGTAAGGGGAAAGCTGCTGAAACATGTCGCAAATGTTCCCTTTATTCGTTGTTGGTTAAATGCACTAGTGGAGGGGGGGGGGGTTGTCCGGAGGGAGGTAGGGAGGGGAGGGTGGTAGAAGGGCTGCAGAAGGGAGCATAAGGGGTTGCGGTAGATAGGTAAGGGAGAGTGTTGTGACTACGAATTATCTACCTCAGTCCAGTAGTGTGTGTGTGTGTATACATACGTACATACATGTCCACGTGTGTGCTAGGAGTGTGTGTACGGCAGCCAGCCACCTGTTGTCCAACACAACACCTGAAGTAAGCACCTCTCTCTCTCTCTCTCTCTCTCTCTCTCTCTCTCTTTCTCTCTCTCTCTCTCTCTCTCTCTCTCTTTCTCTCTCTCCAGTGCCATACTCAGTAATATATATATATATATTCATCATTTAGGTATTTTTTTCGCTTATCACTCCATCAGTTCCACCCATCCTCCCTTGCAGCTCTCACCCTTGCTTTATTGTCTCCCTTACACTTGCTTTATTGTCTCCCTCACCCTTGCTTCATTGTCTCCCTACCCTTGCTTTATTGTCTCCCTCACCCTTGCTTTATTGTCTCCCTTACCCTTGCTTTATTGTCTCCCTCACCCTTGCTTTATTGTCTCCCTTACCGTTGCTTTATTGTCTCCCTCACCCTTGCTTTGTCTCCTTCACCCCTGCTTTATTGTCTCCCTCATCCCTGCTTTATTGTCTCCTTCACCCTTGCTTTATTGTCTCCCTGACCCTTGCTTTATTTTCTCCCTCACCCTTGCTTTATTGTCTCCCTCACCCCTGCTTTATTGTCTCCCTCACCCCAGCTTTATTGTCTCCCTCACCTCTGCTTTATTGTCTCCCTCACCCCTGCTTTATTGTCTCCCTCACCCCTGCTTTATTGTCTCCCTCACCCCTGCCTTATTGTCTCTCACCCTTGCTTTATTGTCTCCCTCACCCCTGCTTTGTCTCCCTCACCCTTTATTGTCTCCCTCACTCTTGCTTTGTCTCCCTCACCCCTGCTTTATTGTCTCCCTCACCCCTGCTTTATCTCCCTCACCCGTGCTTTATTGTCTCCCTCACCCTTGCTTTATTGTCTCCCTCACCCCTCTTTGTCTCCCTCACCCCTGCTTTATTGTTCTCCCTCACCCCTGCTTTATTTTTCCCTCACCCGTGCTTTATTGTCTCCCTCACCCTTGCTTTTTATCTCCCTCACCCCTGCTTTATTGTCTCCCTCACCCTTGCTTTTGTCTCCCTCACCCGTGCTTTATTGTCTCCCTCACCCTTGCTTTATCTCCCTCACCCCTGCTTTATTGTCTCCCTCACCCCTGCTTTATCTCCCTCACCCGTGCTTTATTGTCTCCCTCACCCTTGCTTTATTGTCTCCCTCACCCCTACTTTATTGTCTCCCTCACCCCTGCTTTATTGTCTCCCTCACCCTTTATTGTCTCTCTCACCCTTGCTTTATTGTCTTCCCTCACACCTGCTTTATTGTCTCCCTCACCCCTGCTTTATTGTCTCCCTCACCCTGCTTTTTGTCTCCCTCACCCCTTTCTTTATTGTCTCCCTCACCCCTGCTTTATTGTCTCCCTCACCCCTGCTTTATTGTCTCCCTCACCCCTGCTTTATTGTCTCCCTCACCCCTGCTTTGTCTCCCTCACCCTTGCTTTATTGTCTCCCTCACCCCTGCCTTTATTGTCTCCCTCACCCCCGCTTTATTCTCCCTCACCCTGCTTTATTGTCTCCCTCACCCCTGCTTTATCTCCCTCACCCGTGCTTTATTGTCTCCCTCACCCCTGCTTTATTGTCTCCCTCACCCCTGCTTTATTGTCTCCCTCACCCCTGCTTTATTGTCTCCCTCACCCCTGCTTTATTGTCTCCCTCACCCCTGCTTTATTGTCTCTCCCCTTGTTTATTGTTCTCAGATGGTTTTTATTGTCTCTCACCTTTTTGCTTTATTGTGTTACCCTTTGTTTATTTTGCTTCATCCGCATTATTGTTAGTTTCACTTGCTTTTGGTTTATCCCTCACCCTGCTTTATTGCTCTCTCCCCCTGCTTTATTGTCTCCCCCCCCCTTCTTGATTTCTCTCCCTCCCCCTGCTCTCTCCCCTCTCCTCCCCCTCTCCCCTGCTTTATTGTCTCCCTCCACCCCTGCTCTTACCTTCTCCTTCCTCACCCCTCCTTTCTGTTCTCCCCCCTCCTTTATTGTCTCCCCCCCTCCTTCTTTGTCTCCCCCCCTGCTTCCTCTGCTCTCCCCCCCCCTCCTTCTATTGTTTTTCCCTCACCCCTGCTTCCTCTTCCCTCTGCTCTCTCCCCCTGCTTTCTTTTCTCTCCTCACCCCTGCCTTTATTCCCCCTCTTCCCCTCTTTTTTTTCTTCTTCCCCCTACTTTATTCCCCTTCACCCTCTTTATTTCCCCTCTTCACCCCTGCTTTCTTCTTCCCTCACCCCTGCTTTTTTCTCCTTCACCTCCTGCTTATTTCTCCCTCCCCCCTTTTGCTCCCCACCCTGCTTCTTCGCCCTCCTCCTCACCCCTGCCTATTCCCCCTCACCCACTGCTTTATTGTGTACCTCACCTGAGTATTGCTTCCTAACCCGTGACTTTTTGTCTCCTGCACCCAATTCTTATTTTCCCTACCCCATTTATTGTCTCCTTCCACTGCCTTCTTGGTAACCATCACTCCCTGTTTAGTATCCATTCACCTTCTAACTTTACTGGTACCTTCCTCACCACTGTTCATTTGGGCCTCACCCCGCTTATTGTCCTGGTAACCATCCTTTGTCTACCCTACCCTGCGTTATTGTTTCACTGTTTAATTGTCTCCTCTCACCCCTGCTTTACTGTCTCCGTCACCCCTGCTTAATTCGGGTTTTTCTACACTGTTTTGTAAATTTTTTTCACATGGGGGTATACCTTCATTTTCATGTCACATTTTTGATGTCTTTAATTTTGTTGTTAATTTTGTTGGTAACTTTGCTACACTGTCCTGTAATTTATTTATGTTCTGTAATTTGTCTGTCTGGTGAACTCATGCTCACTGTCCTTACCTTCCTACTCTCTCCCTCTTCCTTACACTGTCCGGAACCTTCCTGCTCACTGTCCCCCGGTACCTTCCGCTCACTGCTTCTTCACCCACCTGCCTTCCCTCCTGTCTGACTTCCCGCTACACTGTCCTTTTAACCTTCACTGCTCACTCCCACCTTTACTTCTACCTTCCTGTAACTTCCTTCTCACTTCCTGGTACCTGCTCTTCCACACTTCCTCGTCTCTCTCCCCTCCTTCCCTCTGACTCTCCTCCCCTCCTTTTTCCACCTCTTCCTTCTCCCCCCTCCTTCCCCTCCTGCTCTTCCCCCCTCCTTCCCTCCTGCTCTCTCCCCCTCCTTCACCTCCTGCTCTCTCCCCCTCCTTCACCCCCTGCTCTCTTCCCCCTCCTTTCCCCTCCGCTCTCTCCCCCTCCTTCCCTCCGCCTTTCTTCCCCCCTTCACCTCCCGCCCTTTCTTCCCCCTCCTTCCCCCTTCTTTCCCCTTCTTTCCCGTTCTTTCCCCCTACTCCCCTTACTCCCCTTCTTTTCCCTCTTCTTTCCCCTTCTTTTCCCCCCCCTTTCCCCCTTTTCCCCTCCTTCCCCCTCTTTCCCCTCCTTCCCTCCTCTTCCCCTCCTTCCCTCCTCCCCTCCTCCCCTCCTTTCCCTTCCCCCTCTCGCCCTCTCCCCCCCTCCTCCTTCCCCCTCCCTGCTCACCACTGCTAGTATTGTGTACCGTGTATTGAAAGTCTTGCTTTCGTAAGGAGTGATTTTTGTGCAGATTTGGGACCAATTCCTGTAGGATTTTCCAGGTATAAATTATGATGCCTCCTTCTTCACTGCTACACTGTCCTGGTAACCATCACTTCTACACTGTCCTGGTAACCATCACTTCTACACTGTCCTGGTAACCTTCACCTCTACACTGTTTCCCGGTAACCTTCACTGCTTTCACTGTCCTGGTAACCTTTACTTCTACACTGTCTGGTAAAACCCTTTACTTCTACACTGTCTGGTAACCTTCACTGCTACACTGTCCTGGAACTTCACTGCTACACGGGCCTGGTAACCTTTACTTCTACACTGTCCTGGTAACCATCACTTCTACACTGTCCTGGTAACCTTCACTTCTACACTGTCCTGGTAACCTTCACTGCTACACTGTCCTGGTAACCTTCACTACTACACTGTCCTGGTAACCTTCACTTCTACACTGTCCTGGTAACCTTCACTGCTACACTGTCCTGGTAACCATCACTTCTACACTGTCCTGGTAACCTTCACTGCTACACTGTCCTGGTAACCTTCACTGCTACACTGTCCTGGTAACCTTCACTACTACACTGTCCTGGTAACCTTCACTTCTACACTGTCCTGGTAACCTTCACTGCTACACTGTCCTGGTAACCTTCACTGCTACACTGTCCTGGTAACCTTCACTACTACACTGTCCTGGTAACCTTCGCTTCTACACTGTCCTGGTAACCTTCACTGCTACACTGTCCTTGTAACCTTCACTGCTACACTGTCCTGGTAACCTTCACTTCTACACTGTCCTGGTAACCTTCACTTCTACACTGTCCTGGTAACCTTCACTGCTACACTGTCCTGGTAACCTCAGTGAAATGTTGACTGATGACTCAGGATGATGACGTTGCTTCCTGCTTGCTTAGTCATCTTTTTTTCCTCACTCTTCCTCTCATTTTCCTGTCCTGGCCTTCTGTTTATTCTCATTTTCCCCTTCATGCTCTACAGTTTATTTCATTCTCCATTTCTTTCTATGGTTTAAATCCGTGTGTACCCGGCTGAATTTGCAGGGGTTAAGCTATAGCTCCGGTGTTGTCTGCCGGGAGCTACAGCTTGTTTGAGTGATTGTCAAGTGTATTTAGCAAATCAGTGGATGAGTTTTCCTAATACCTGAATTTGTAAAGGTGTATGGAATAATAAACTAATAACCCCCACATTGGAGCTTATGGCGACGTCTCGGTTCGACTTGGATCATTTACAAAGTCACATTGTGTGACTTTGTAAATGGTTATCGTAAGCTTCTCTCTCTCCTATGTGCGGGTTATGTATATATTGTTCCAGATACGGTATTGTGCCATTTTGTTATTTAAAGGTAAATGGCGTTAGCTTCTAGCACACAGATTTCTAATACTTCGCACTGTGTGTACACTTTCTCTCTGGTTGTTATTTAAACTTTAATTTTGAACTTTGTTATGTATCATTTCGTTGTGTTCCATTCCATTTCAGGTTGAATGGTGTGTGTTTGAGTATATTACATAATGTTCCTGTTTTCTCTGGTCGTAAGCTGTGTGATCATGTCTGCTGTGACGTCTGAACATATTACTGTGTGATCATGTCTGCTGTGACGTCTGATCATACTACTCGGTGTGATCATGTCTGCTGTATCGATGCTTCATCGATCCAGCAGCGTTGTGAGGACTGCTTTCAGGTGACCTGAATATCTCATCTCGTCTGCTGCTGACACCAGCCTTCTGGCAAACTTCTCAACTTTCTCAGTTGTCTCTATATACATGATGGGACTTTACAACTAACATTATATACTCTGGTTCGTGTCTTAGGTATGGTGTTTACACTCCTCCCAATAACTTGTTCACACTTTTGAAGGCTGTTCTCATATTTACCAACGTTGCTTCTCTCGAGAATAGAATAGACAGGCACAATACCGTGGCTAGAATAAATCATAAATATTCCTCACTTAAGGAAACTTATGAGGTTTCGGTCCGTCATGGACCGTTGTCAAGTCACGACTGGGCGAGGGGGGAGGGGGGAAGGTGAAGGCCAGTTTAGTTTGGTGGGGATAGAATGGATTGAGGTTTTTGCTAGGACTGTGAGAAGTATTGCCGGGTTGTGCGTACGGCCCATCACCATCTCAGGGATCATTATTCACTGGTTAATAAGCTGATATACCAAAGAGTGTTGGCCATGGAGAGGAGGATGTTCAGAAACGCTCGTCTTGGGTCCATTTGGAGAGAGTTTTCTCCACTATTACTGGACGGATATGGAATAAGATCCAAAAGATGCCTGGGAAGTACTCCCGAGCACAGTGCTTAGCTTTTTTCCATCATGGGCAGGTGGAGGACCTCCATTCTGAGGTGGTCAATACTTGTGCGGAGAGCTTCTCTGTCTCAAGTGTCGTAAGGCTACAGTCCTGAGTTTCAGATCCAGAGGCTTCGGGACACAGTCTCTTTGACTGTTATAGAGAACACTGGGAAGCATCGTAATGTGTTTGGTTTGGTTAAACTGTCATCTGCCTTGTCAGCGCTGCCTTCCGCGGCTGTGGGAAAGGATGAGATGGAATCCATTAAAACGTTTTGCGGCACCTCACTCCTCTCTCGCTTATCTTTTCATTTAATTGTATTGGAACACGTAAGGGGCTTTCCCACAGCTGGTAGTCTGCGGTTCTGGCTATTATCTAAGCCAGGCCGGAAGATGAAAACTACGAATTACTTCCTAATCTTTCTGACAAGTTGCATCTTCAAGTTGATAGAGAGGATGTTGAATGCTCGTCTGGTCTGGTACTAGGAGACAAAAGGCTACATCTCTCGGTGTATATGGCTGCTGCAAGTTCCGAGCGACTACTGATCGCCTAGTTTAATTGGCTTGTGGCAGCCTGGATGACATAGCCAGTTGCCTTCATGCTTTGGCAGTCTTTGCCCTGGAGAGAAAGCTGATGACACAACGTAGTCTTGGCGTTCTTCGCCCTCTCCAGACTGGGACTGCAGGGCGCTCCACTGATCAGGTTTCTCCAACAGTTTCTGACAAACAGGTCAGTAATGTCAAGCGTTTTCTCCTGCTACTTGTGGAGTCTTTTTTCTGATAGGAGGGGTCCCACAGGGCTGTATTTGGGAACCGCATATTTACTGTAGCCATGGATGGTGTGGTCAGTGTTGTCACTGTTGGAGTCGAAGCCTCCTCCTATGTGGACGATCTTGCAGTGTAATCCGCGTCTAATATCCAGGTTGCCTGCTACCAGCTTGAGGAGGCCTGTCGCCAGCTTCAGGACGCGAGCTGCTTCTAACAGCCATCAGTTACTTTTACGTGGAAAACTCCGACTTCCTTTTCCCCGGCCAAGAGTTAGCTTGCTTCCAATGTGCTACTTGATGTGTTCCTTTCCTATGAGTAGCAAGGAACATTTTTGGGGGCGATTTTTGAACAGGGCCTGACGCAGGCCTCCCGTGATCAGAATCTGACAGTGGATTCTCTGCGAGTGCTAGATAGACGTTAAGGTGCATACAGGCAGACTATGCTTCGCCTGTATGCGATCTTGCATGTTACCAAGTGGAATATGGCTGTCACATGTACTCGACCAACTCTTCCCTTCTGCATTTGCTAAATTCATTTACGTGAGAGCATTCCGTGCTTCCCCCTGTTAAGAGTCTTTACAATATGTTGAGGATTAAGACACACATGCAACAGTTGGGTTTCTTTATTGTCGTTTCGGACCATGAAGCTCAACTCTTCTCCAGGCTGAGAGAATGACCACCTCATATCTCCAAGATTAATGGGCTGATTACATCTTCGTTTCACTACTACACCTGGCATATTTGACTGAAGAAGCCTACTGTGTAGGTGGTACGTTTCAACAATAAACATAACTGTTGCACATGTCTCAATCGTTAACTTGTCGGTATTTTACACTATTTTCCACACAATACGTTGAGTCTGGTTAGCTTTCTTTGGAACTCCAACTTGAAGAGTCAGGCCTGTGCTATTCTGGGTTTGGCGTTTACCTGGCAACCCAGCTTATACCGTGGTCCTCACAGCAGTGATAGAGGGAGGGGGGAGGCCATTGTTCATAGTGCGAGGCTTCCTGTGCCATTTGGTGTTCTGATGTAGACCACTCTCCTGATTGTGACTTCAGTTTGTGGTCAGACAGGTTGGCTCGTCTCTGCCCCCTCCCCTCGGACGGTGCCTGAGGGTATGTCTCTGTGGATAGTTGATAGGGACACCTTAAATGCTGAACTCCAGTGATGATCTCGGCTATTTTCTTGGACCATGATCCTGTTGGTGCCTCGAAAATCAAGGTCTGATGAGCCAGAGTGAGGGTGGTGGTGGCGGCTCTATGTTGATTTTCCTTTTCGCTGTTGTTGTATTTTTTTATGATTACCGAGGTACCTGTAGGGACCTCGGGGAAGTTTTATGGAATTATTTTGAAATTTACACTTAATTTTAACTTGGTGTCACAGCATGCATGTTGTATGTTTTATTCATACTTGTAGATTTTATTGCTCATCTTACTTTTATTGTTCTGTGTGTGGTATTTTTTACTACCAGGAGTGTTGAATGATTAACTTGGTCAAAACTTTTTTAAATTTAGACTTGCCTACCTACGTCTTTTCTACCTTCCTACCTACCTTTCTTCTTTCCTACCTTCCTACCTACCTTTCTTCTTTCCTACCTTCCTACCTACCTTTCTTCTTTCCTACCTTCCTACCTACCTTTCTTCTTTCCTACCTTCCTACCTACCTTTCTTCTTTCCTACCTTCCTACCTACCTTTCTTCTTTCCTACCTTTCTACCTACCTTTCTTCTTTCCTACCTTCCTGCCTACCTTTCTTCTTTCCTACCTTCCTGCCTACCTTCCTTCTTTCCTGCCTTCCTTCCTTTCGTACCTTCCTTACCTTCCTTCCTTCTTTACGTTCCTTCCTTCCTTTCCTACCTTCCTTCCTTCCTTTCCTACCTTCCTTCTTTTCCTACCTACATACCTACCTACCTGGACTACCACCATTACCTCGACTTGCTGGTCTGATATAACACTGTCATGGTTGAACCCCAGTTAACATAGCGCTTTTGCTTTGTTATTGTTTATCATTCCATTGTTGTGTTGGTCCTGGTATCCCCAACACAGGTCATTCCACTTGTTTATTATGCCAGTGTTGTGGTACTCCTGGTATCCCTGTGACTCATTTGGGTGCATAAGTAATTTGTTGCCCTTTGTGTGTCCCCCTTGTTATCATTCTTCCCTTTCTCTCTCTCTCTCTCTCTCTCTCTCTCTCTCTCTCTCTCTCTCTCTCTCTCTCTTCTCTCTCTCTCTCTCTCTCTCTCATTCCATATCCCTTGTCATTTTCTCTACATACCTCTCTCCCCCCATTTCTTTCTCCCTCTTTTCCTCTCTCCCTCCACCCCCCTCTTCCTATCTCCCTTTGTTCCCCTCTTCCTGTCTCCCTTTATCCCCCTCTTCCTCTCCATCCCCCCTCTTCTTATCTCCCTCCGTCCTCTTCCTATCTCCCTTCGTCGTCCTTTTCCTATCTCACTCCATCCCTCTTTTCCTTACTTCCGCCTCTCTTCCTCACCTAGTTACATATTCCTCTGATGTTGCATGACCCCTGCGGATTTAGCGCTGCCTCCAGGATGCTGGTGGTGGTGATGGCGAGGGTGGTAGCTGTGGAAGTTATAGTCTTGTGTAATTGTGCGGTGACCTCAGTTCCTGACCACTGTAACTAATTGTGTGTGTGTGTGTGTGTGTGTGTGTGTGTGTGTGTGTGTGTGTGTGTGTGTGTGTGTGTGTGTGTGTGTGTGGATGTACTCACCTAATTGTGGTTGCAGGGGTCGAGTCTCAGCTCCTGGCTCTGCCTCTCAAGTTGACTGCTACTTTGTTTCTCTTTTGACTTCGTGAGCTCTGTCGTACTTATTCTTAAAGAAGTGTATGGATCCTGCCCCCACCACCTCGTTGTCTCCTGTCTCTCTGAAGCTGAAGAAGTACTTTCTGACATCCTCCCCCCCCCACACACTCTCCACCCTTCCTCCCACACATCCTCCACCCTCCCTCCCTCCCACACATCCTCCACCCTCCCACCCATACACCCAAACTTCCTCCCACACACCCAGCCTTACACCCCCACACCCGCCACCCTCCCATGTTCACCCTTCACCCTCCCACCCACACACCCAAGCTTACACCCACACACCTTCCCCACACACCCCACCCACAAGCCTTCCACCCTCCCATATACACCCTCCACCCTCTCACGTACACCCTTCACCCTCCTACCCATACACCCAACCTTACACCCACCCACGAACCTTCCACCCTCCCATCTACACCCTCCACCCACACACACACACCTCAACAGCAGCTATAAGTGAGCATCCTCCTTCAAGGCCAACACGGCCATTGCTCCCTTCTGCCTCACTGCTACCAATGTAACACACACACACACACACACACACACACACACACACACACACACACACACACACACACACACACACACACACACACACAATAGCTACAGTGGCTGACAGCCAATCTTAAGTAGTTCCTTACTCCTTGCAAGATCAAGGTGCACGTCTTCCCAGGCGCACGTCTTCCCAGGTACACTCCTTCCCATGTGCACTCCTTTTCAGGTATGCTCCTTCCCAAGTGCACGTCTCCCCAGGTCCACGTCTCCCCAGGTGCACGTCTTCCCAGGTACACTCCTTCCCATGTGCACTCCTTTTCAGGTATGCTCCTTCCCAAGTGCACGTCTCCCCAGGTCCACGTCTCCCCAGGTGCACGTCTTCCCAGGTGCACGTCTTCCCAGGTGCACGTCTTCCCAGGTGCACGACTTCCCAGGTGCACGACTTCCCAGGTGCATGACTTCCCAGGTGCACATCACACTATAGATAGCTGTCCCGAGTTACCGTGAGGGAGTTGCTTAGGTGGAGGGATGTTGATGGGTGTAGATACGGGAGTTGGGAAGGAAGGAGTGAAGGACCTGGGAGTGATAATGTCAGAGGATCTCACTTTCAAAGATCACAGTATCTCTACCACATCTGCTAGGAAAATGATGGGATGGATAATGAGAACCTTCAGAACTAGGGACGCCAAGCCCGTGATGATTCTCTTCAAATCCCTTGTTCTCTCTAGGCTGGAATATTGCTGTACACTAACGATACGGTACAAGACAGGCGAAATTGCACACGTGAAGAGTGTATAGAGAACTTTCACGGCACGTATAAGTACGATAAAACACTTAAATTATTGGGAACGGTTGAAATCGCTTGATTTGTATTCCCCGGTATGCAGGCGAGAAAGATACATGATAATATACACTTGAAAAATCCTAGAGGTGTTATTCCAAATTTGCACACGAAAATCACTCCCTATGAAAGCAAAAGACTCGGCAGGAGATACAACATTCCCCCAATGAAAAGCAGGGGTGTCACGAGTACATTAAGAGACAACACAGTAAGTGTAAGGGGCCCAAGACTGTTCAGCTGCCTCCAAGCATGCATAAGAGGAATTATCAATAGACCCCTGGCTGTCTTCAAGAAGGCGCTGGACAGGCACCTAAAGTCAGTGCCTGACCAACCGGGCTGTGGTGCGTACGTCGGTTTACGTGCGGCCAACAGCAACAGCCTGGTTAATCAGGTCCTGATCCACCGCGAGGCCTGGTCACAGACCGGGCCCCGGGGGCGTTGACCTCCTGAAACCCTCTCCAGGTAAACTCCAGGTAAGGAGGAAGAGAAGAGGAAGTAAGGAAATTAAGAAGAGATGTGATAAAGATGGAGATGATGAAAGCAACCGGAGGAAAACCCAAAAGGGGGAAAATGAAGGAGAGGAATCGAAAGAGGGGAAGGAGAGCCCTTAAGAGGGGGGGGGGGTACCGGGGGAAGGGAGTATCTACACTGATAATGTAGTGAGAAGACGGCACGTGCCCCCCTCCCTCCCCTCCCCCTCTACTTCTGTTCCTCCCTCCTCTCCCTTTTCCTCTCTTACTCGACCTTTCCTTTCTTGCTTCTACTCCACTTTCCCTTCCTTCCCTTTCTTCCTCCCTCCCTTCCTTCGCCCTCATTTTCCGTTCACCTCCCTCATGCACCTTGATAACGGATACGAGAGAACAGATGAGAAAGGAGAGAGAGAGAGAGAGAGAGAGAGAGAGAGAGAGAGAGAGAGAGGAGAGAGAGAGAGAGAGAGAGAGAGAGAGAGAGAGAGAGAGAGAGAATAATTAGACACAATCAGATATTAAAAAAAAAACCATAAGGAAATACAATCAAATCAAAGACACGATGTATTTTGACTAAAAAATTTTGAACCAAAATAATTTGATTTAGAAACAGTCTAGAGAATAATCGTAAGTTATCAATAGACAGACAGACAGACGGGGGGGAGTGGAGCGGGCGAGTTCTTCGATGTTTGTGCCTGATAAAGGACCTCTGATAAGGTCCGCGGATAAGATAACAGCACGCGGAGAGACGGAGGAGGGAAAGGCGAGGATAAAGTAGGGAATAGGAGGAGTAATAAAAGATTGGAAATTGCGTTTTTATGGTGGACAGGAAACACAGGTGTGTGCCTGATACAGGTGTTGGTTGTTGGTCGGGAAACACAGGTGTCTACTTGACACAGGTGTTGGTTGTTGGTCAGGAAACACAGGTGTCTACCTGACACAGGTGTTGGTTGTTGGTCAGGAAACACAGGTGTCTGCCTGACACAGGTGTTGGTTGTTGGTCAGGAAACACAGGTGTCTGCCTGACACAGGTGTTGGTTGTTGGTCAGGAAACACAGGTGTGTGTCTGACACAGGTGTTGGTTGTTGGTCGGGAAACACAGGTGTCTGCCTGATACAGGTGTTGGTTGTTGTCAGGAAACACAGGTGTCTGCCTGACACAGGTGTTGGTTGTTGGTCAGGAAACACAGGTGTCTGCCTGACACAGGTGTTGGTTGTTGGTCAGGAAACACAGGTGTCTGCCTGATACAGGTGTTGGTTGTTGGTCAGGAAACACAGGTGTCTGCCTGACACAGGTGTTGGTTGTTGGTCAGGAAACACAGGTGTCTGCCTGACACAGGTGTTGGTTGTTGGTCAGGAAACACAGGTGTCTGCCTGACACAGGTGTTGGTTGTTGGTCAGGAAACACAGGTGTCTGCCTGACACAGGTGTTGGTTGTTGGTCAGGAAACACAGGTGTCTGCCTGACACAGGTGTTGGTTGTTGGTCAGGAAACACAGGTGTCTGCCTGACACAGGTGTTGGTTGTTGGTCAGGAAACACAGGTGTCTGCCTGACACAGGTGTTGGTTGTTGGTCAGGAAACACAGGTGTCTGCCTGACACAGGTGTTGGTTGTTGGTCAGGAAACACAGGTGTCTACCTGACACAGGTGTTGGTTGTTGGTCAGGAAACACAGGTGTCTACCTGACACAGGTGTTGGTTGTTGGTCAGGAAACACAGGTGTCTACCTGACACAGGTGTTGGTTGTTGGTCAGGAAACACAGGTGTCTACCTGACACAGGTGTTGGTTGTTGGTCAGGAAACACAGGTGTCTACCTGACACAGGTGTTGGTTGTTGGTCAGGAAACACAGGTGTCTACCTGACACAGGTGTTGGTTGTTGGTCAGGAAACACAGGTGTCTGCCTGACACAGGTGTTGGTTGTTGGTCAGGAAACACAGGTGTCTACCTGTCACAGGTGTTGGTTGTTGGTTAGGAAACACAGGTGTCACCTGACACAGGTGTTGGTTGTTGGTCAGGAAACACAGGTGTCTACCTGTCACAGGTGTTGGTTGTTGGTCAGGAAACACAGGTGTCACCTGACACAGGTATCTTGTTAGGTAACAAGTTTAATGGTGCCACGTGTCGTCCCGGCATCACTTGTCCCGGCACCATGTGTCGTCCCGGCACTACATGTCGTCCCGGCACTACATGTCGTCCCGGCACCACTTGTCGTCCCGGCACCACTTGTCGTCCCGGCACCACTTGTCCCGGCACCACTTGTCCCGGCACCACGTGTCGTCCCGGCACTACATGTCGTCCCGGCACTACATGTCGTCCCGGCACCACGTGTCGTCCCGGCACCACGTGTCGTCCCGGCATCACGTGTCCTGACAGCAGGGCCAGGGAAAGCGCTCTGACAGGTTAGCGTGTTCCACGACAATTCGTTGCATCTGGATTCCTGAAGTGTCGTTGTTAGCACTTGTGAAGGTCGTTCTTCGTCCAGTCTACTCCCGCTGGTCGCTGCCACAAACATCACATGTGTACACATTAACTTGCAAGATGAACGCTGTACACTGAAGAGGGCCTCACTGAAGGACCGAAATATATACAAGTTAAAACTAAAATATAGAACTTAATAACCGATGCGTTATATTTTGACAGCAGAGGAGATCCCTTCGAGAGCCTTTGATTCGAGGGATTGGAGCTACCCTTCCAGTCAGATCCAGTCCCCTTCCCCGTCTTAGTATTTCAAAGGACCCCAACGGATTTAGAGCTTCCCCAGTAATATGTAAATAATGCGTTAAGTACAGTTGTATTTATCCAACTCCCGCTGTATCCGGGATGTATTACAGATGTGTTGCAGGCTCGATCCTCCTTCTTGTAATTTAGTTTATGTTCTTCTTTAGTTAGGCAATGGCTGCTGACCTGCTGTGTTCAACCTGGCTATGTTGAACACCTGACACAGGCTGGGATGTGGTTGTTGGAGGTTCAGAACCTGGCTATGTTGAACACCTAACAAAGGCTGGGATGTGGTTGTTGGAGGTTCAGAACCTGGCTATGTTGAACACCTGACACAGGCTGGGATGTGGTTGTTGGAGGTTCAGAACCTGGCTATGTTGAACACCTAACACAGGCTGGGATGTGGTTGTTTGGGGGTTCAGAACCTGGCTATGTTGAACACCTAACACAGGCTGGGATTGTGGTTGTTGGAGGTTCGAACCTGGCTTTGTTGAACACCTGACACAGGCTGGGATGTGGTTGTTGGAGGTTCAGAACCTGGCTATGTTGAAACACCTAACACAGGCTGGGATGTGGTTGTTGGAGGTTCAGAACCTGGCTATGTTGAACATCTGACACAGGCTGGGATTGGTTGTTGGAGGTTCAGAACCTGGCTATGTTGAACACCTAACACAGGCTGGGATGTGGTTGCTGGAGGTTCAGAACCTGGCTATGTTGAACATCTGACACAGGCTGGGATGTGGTTGTTGGAGGTTCAGAACCTGGCTATGTTGAACACCTAACACAGGCTGGGATGTGGTTGTTGGAGGTTCAGAACCTGGCTATGTTGAACACCTAAAACAGGCTGGGATGTGGTTGTTGGAGGTTCAGAACCTGGCTATGTTGAACACCTGACACAGGCTGGGATGTGGTTGTTGGAGGTTCAAGAACCTGGCTATGTTGAACACCTAACACAGGCTGGGATGTGGTTGTTGGAGGTTCAGAACCTGGCTATGTTGAACATCTGACACAGGCTGGGATGTGGTTGTTGGAGGTTCAGAACCTGGCTATGTTGAACACCTAACACAGGCTGGGATGTGGTTGTTGGAGTTCAGAACCTGGCTATGTTGAACATCTGACACAGGCTGGGATGTGGTTGTTGGAGGTTCAGAACCTGGCTATGTTGAACACCTAACACAGGCTGGGATGTGGTTGTTGGAGGTTCAGAACCTGGCTATGTTGAACACACCTAAAACAGGCTGGGATGTGGTTGTTGGAGGTTCAGAACCTGGCTATGTTGAACACCTAACACAGGCTGGGATGTGGTTGTTGGAGGTTCAGAACCTGGCTATGTTGAACATCTGACACAGGCTGGGATGTGGTTGTTGGAGGTTCAGAACCTGGCTATGTTGAACACCTAACACAGGCTGGGATGTGGTTGTTGGAGGTTCAGAACCTGGCTATGTTGAACACCTAAAACAGGCTGGGATGTGGTTGTTGGAGGTTCAGAACCTGGCTATGTTGAACACCTAACACAGGCTGGGATGTGGTTGTTGGAGGTTCAGAACCTGGCTATGTTGAAGACCTAACACAGGCTGGAATGTGGTTGTTGGAGGTTCAGAACCTGGCTATGTTGAACACCTAACACAGGATGAGTTTCTTAAATATTCGTCATTGTTATGCTGTGTAAACCGAGAATTTGCATAACCTGGGTGATGTTGAGTGTGTGTGTGTGTGTGTGTGTGTGTGTGTGTGTGTGTGTGTGTGTGTGTGTGTGTGTGTGTGTATGTGTGTGTGTGTCTGAGAATGTTTGTGTGTATAGTTTTGTATATTTGTGATCGAAGAGGTGAATGACAGGTGTTGGGAAGCAGATAATAGACAGGTGTGTAGGGAAGTAGATGATAGACAGGTGTGTTGTCACGTGGCTGATTAAAAAACAACGGGAACGTGTGGTGGTGTCATGTGCTGTACAGGTGTGTAGAGGTAGGTGTAACAGGCGTGTGGCAGCAGTAGCAGGTGTGTAACACTAGTAGGCGTGGAGCAGCAGGTATGGTGGCGTCAGCTGCTGTGGGGTCGTTCACACATCGTCGGTGAGAGATTTTTCCGAGAGCTGGAAAACTTGCCGAGTTGAAAAACACACCTTGATAGACGGACGCTAAGCTCACCCTTCTCTCTCTCTCTCTCTCTCTCTCTCTCTCTCTCTCTCTCTCTCTCTCTCTCTCTCTCTCTCTCTCTCTCTCTCTCTCTCTCTCTCTCTCTCTCTCTCACTCTCCCTCTCTCTCTCTCACTCTCCCTCTCTCACTCTCCCTCTCTCCCTCTCTCACTCTCCCTCTCTCCCTCTCTCACTCTCCCTCTCTCACTCTCCCTTCTCACCTCCCCACCCCTCTCTCTCTCTCTCTCTCTCTCTCTCTCTCTCTCCTCTCTCTTCTCTCTCTCTCTCTCTCTCTCTCTCTCCTCTCTCCCTCTTCCATCTCTCTCTCACTCTCCCTCTCTCCCTCTCTCTCCACTCCTCTCCCTCTCTCTCACTCTCCTCTCTCTCTCACCCTCTCCCCTCTCTTCTCTCTCTCTTTTTCTCTCTATCTCTGTCTCTCATATCCGTTCTTACCCTCCTCTGTCCGTCTCCTTTTTATCCTTAGCCTCTTTCTCTTCCTCTTCCCTCTCGGCTGCCTCACTTCTGCCAGCTCATCACGGAAGTCAGACCACATACCATTTTTATATTGTACTACCCTGGTACTAGTGTTTATACTGTACCACACTGGTACTAGTGTTTATACTGTACCACACTGGTACTAGTGTTTATACTGTACCACACTGGTACTAGTGTTTATACTGTACCCCACTGGTACTAGTGCATATATAGTACCACACTGATACTAGTGCATACACAGTACCACACTGGTACTAGTGTTTATACTGTACCACACTGGTACTAGTGTTACACTGTACCACACTGCACTAGTGTTTATACTGTACCACACTGGTACTAGTGTTTATACTGTACCACACTGGTACTAGTGTTTATACTGTACCACACTGGTACTAGTGTTTATACTGTACCACACTGGTACTAGTGTTTACACTGTACCACACTGGCACTAGTGTATACACTGTACCACACTGGTACTAGTGTTTATACTGTACCACACTGGTACTAGTGTTTATACTGTACCACACTGGTACTAGTGTTTATACTGTACCACACTGGTACTAGTGTTTATACTGTACCACACTGGTACTAGTGTTTATACTGTACCCACTGGTACTAGTGCATATATAGTACCACACTGATACTAGTGCATACACAGTACCACACTGGTACTAGTGTTTATACTGTACCACACTGGTACTAGTGTTTACACTGTACCACACTGGCACTAGTGTTATACACTGTACCACATGGTACTAGTGTTTATACTGTACCACACTGGTACTAGTGTTTATACTGTACCACACTGGTACTAGTGTTTATACTGTACCACACTGGTACTAGTGTTTATACTGTACCACACTGGTACTAGTGTTTATACTGTACCCCACTGGTACTAGTGCATATATAGTACCACACTGATACTAGTGCATACACAGTACCACACTGGTACTAGTGTTTATACTGTACCACACTGGTACTAGTGTTTACACTGTACCACACTGGCACTAGTGTTTACACTGTACCACACTGGTACTAGTGTTTATACTGTACCACACTGGTACTAGTGTTTAACTGTACCACACTGGTACTAGTGTTTTATACTGTACCACACTGGTACTAGTGTTTATACTGTACCACACTGGTACTAGTGTTTATACTGTACCCCACTGGTACTAGTGCATATATAGTACCACACTGATACTAGTGCATACACAGTACCACACTGGTACTAGTGTTTATACTGTACACACACTGGTACTAGTGTTTATACTGTACCACACTGGTATTAGTGTTTATACTGCACCACACTGGTACTAGTGCATATATAGTACCACACTGGTACTAGTACATACACAGTACCACACTGGTACTAGTGTTTATACTGTACCACACTGGTACTAGTGTTTATACTGTACCACACTGGTACTAGTGATTATACTGTTACCACACTGGTACTAGTGTTTATACTGTACCACACTGGTACTAGTGTTTATACTGTACCCCACTGGTACTAGTGCATATATAGTACCACACTGATACTAGTGCATACACAGTACCACACTGGTACTAGTGTTTATACTGTACCACACTGGTATTAGTGTTTATACTGCACCACACTGGTACTAGTGCATATATAGTACCACACTGGTACTAGTGCATACACAGTACCACACTGGTACTAGTGTTTATACTGTACCACACTGGTACTAGTGTTTATACTGTACCACACTGGTACTAGTGATTATACTGTACCACACTGGTACTAGTGTTTATACTGTACCACACTGGTACTAGTGTTCGTACTGTACCACACTGGTACTAGTGTTTATACTGTACCACACTGGTACTAGTGTTTATACTGTACCACACTGGTACTAGTGTTTATACTGCACCACACTGGTACTAGTGCATATATAGTACCACACTGGTACTAGTGCATACACAGTACCACACTGGTACTAGTGTTTATACTGTACCACACTGGTACTAGTGTTTATACTGTACCACACTGGTACTAGTGTTTATACTGTACCACACTGGTACTAGTGTTTACACTGTACCACACTGGCACTAGTGTTTACACTGTACCACACTGGTACTAGTGTTTATACTGTACCACACTGGTACTAGTGTTTATACTGTACCACACTGGTACTAGTGTTTATACTGTACCACACTGGTACTAGTGTTTAACTGTACCACACTGGTACTAGTGTTTATACTGTACCCCACTGGTACTAGTGCATATATAGTACCACACTGATACTAGTGCATACACAGTACCACACTGGTACTAGTGTTTATACTGTACCACACTGGTACTAGTGTTTATACTGTACCACACTGGTATTAGTGTTTATACTGCACCACACTGGTACTAGTGCATATATAGTACCACACTGGTACTAGTACATACACAGTACCACACTGGTACTAGTGTTTATACTGTACCACACTGGTACTAGCGTTTATACTGTACCACACTGGTACTAGTGATTATACTGTACCACACTGGTACTAGTGTTTATACTGTACCACACTGGTACTAGTGTTTATACTGTACCCCACTGGTACTAGTGCATATATAGTACCACACTGATACTAGTGCATACACAGTACCACACTGGTACTAGTGTTTATACTGTACCACACTGGTATTAGTGTTTATACTGCACCACACTGGTACTAGTGCATATATAGTACCACACTGGTACTAGTGCATACACAGTACCACACTGGTACTAGTGTTTATACTGTACCACACTGGTACTAGTGATTATACTGTACCACACTGGTACTAGTCTTCATACTGTACCACACTGGTACTAGTGTTCGTAACTGTACCACACTGGTACTAGTGTTTATACTGTACCACACTGGTACTAGTGTTTATACTGTACCACACTGGTACTAGTGTTTATACTGCACCACACTGGTACTAGTGCATATATAGTACCACACTGGTACTAGTGCATACACAGTACCACACTGGTACTAGTGTTTATACTGTACCACACTGGTACTAGTGTTTTATACTATACCACACTGGTACTAGTGTTATACTGTACCACACTGGTACTAGTGTTTATACTGTACACACTGGTACTAGTGTTTGTACTGTACCACACTGGTACTAGTGTTTATACTGTACCACACTGGTACTAGTGTTTATACTGTACCACACTGGCACTAGTGTTTATACTGTACCACACTGGCACTAGTGTTTATACTGTACCACACTGGTACTAGTGTTTATACTGTACCACACTGGTACTAGTGTTTATACTGTACCACACTGGTACTAGTGTTTATATGTACCACACTGGTACTAGTGTTTATACTATACCACACTGGTACTAGTGTTTATACTGTACCACACTGGTACTAGTGTTTATACTGTACCACACTGGTACTAGTGTTTATACTGTACCACACTGGTACTAGTGTTTATACTGTACCACACTGGTACTAGTGTTTACACTGTACCACACTGGTACTAGTGTTTATACTGTACCACACTGGTAGTAGTGTTTATACTGTACCACACTGGTACTAGTGTTTATACTGTACCACACTGGTACTAGTGTTTATACTGTACCCCACTGGTACTAGTGTTTATACTGTACCACACTGGTACTAGTGTTTATACTGTACCACACTGGTTACTAGTGTTTATACTGTACCACACTGGTACTAGTGTTTATACTGTACCACACTGGTACTAGTGTTTATACTGTACCACACTGGTACTAGTGTTTATACTGTACCACACTGGTACTAGTGTTTATACTGTACCACACTGGTACTAGTGTTTATACTGTACCACACTGGTACTAGTGTTTATACTGTACCACACTGGTACTAGTGTTTATACTGTACCACACTGGTACTAGTGTTTATACTGTACCACACTGGTACTAGTGTTTATACTGTACCACACTGGTACTAGTGTTTATACTGTACCACACTGGTACTAGTGTTTATACTGTACCACACTGGTACTAGTGTTTATACTGTACCACACTGGTACTAGTGTTTATACTGTACCACACTGGTACTAGTGTTTATACTGTACCACACTGGTACTAGTGTTTATACTGTACCACACTGGTACTAGTGTTTATACTGTACCACACTGGTACTAGTGTTTAACTGTACCACACTGGTACTAGTGTTTATACTGTACCACACTGGTACTAGTGTTTATACTGTACCACACTGGTACTAGTGTTTATACTGTACCACACTGGTACTAGTGTTTATACTGTACCCACTGGTACTAGTGTTTATACTGTACCACACTGGTACTAGTGTTTATACTGTACCACACTGGTACTAGTGTTTATTTCTGTACCACACTGGTACTAGTGTTTATACGTACCACACTGGTACTAGTGTTTATACTGTACCACACTGGTACTAGTGTTTATAGTGTACCACACTGGTACTAGTGTTTATAGTACCACACTGGTACTAGTGTTTATACTGTACCACACTGGTACTAGTGTTTATACTGTACCACACTGGTACTAGTGTTTATACTGTACCACACTGGTACTAGTGTTTATACTGTACCACACTGGTACTAGTGTTTTTACTGTACCACACTGGTACTAGTGTTTATACTGTACCCACTGGTACTAGTGTTTATACTGTACCACCACTGGTACTAGTGTTTATACTGTACCACACTGGTACTAGTGTTTATACTGTACCACACTGGTACTAGTGTTTATACTGTACCCACTGGTACTAGTGTTTATACTGTACCACACTGGTACTAGGTGTTTATACTGTACCACACTGGTACTAGTGTTTATACTGTACCACACTGGTACTAGTGTTTATACTGTACCACACTGGTACTAGTGTTTATACTGTACCACACTGGTACTAGTGTTTATACGTACCACACTGGTACTAGTGTTTATACTGTACCACACTGGTACTAGTGTTTATACTGTACCACACTGGTACTAGTGTTTATACTGTACCACACTGGTACTAGTGTTTATACTGTACCCACTGGTACTAGTGTTTATACTGTACCACACTGGTACTAGTGTTTATACTGTACCACACTGGTACTAGTGTTTATACTGTACCACACTGGTACTAGTGTTTATACTGTACCACACTGGTACTAGTGTTTATACTGTACCACACTGGTACTAGTGTTTATACTGTACCACACTGGTACTAGTGTTTATACTGTACCACACTGGTACTAGTGTTTATACTGTACCACACTGGTACTAGTGCATATATAGTACCACACTGGTACTAGTGTTTATAGTGTGGTGAGGTTGGCAGAATATGATCTCATTTTCTCTGTTTACCAAAAAAAGTCAGGTTAAAAATAATGAAAAATTTGAAAACATCAATTACAATTTTCACAATTTTTCGAGTATGTCAGTACTGGAATATAGAAATTCTTATAAATATAACTTTTTTTTCATTATTTTCTGATTCCTGCATTCGAAATCTGGGTTCTCGTATCCGTAGGTTGCTTTTAATTTAGTGATGTAAGACACCTTAAAAATCGTTGTTAACCAGCCATTGATTTGTTACTGGATGCTCATAGGGGGGGAGGGAAGGGTTTAGGAAGTTGTTAGGGTGGCTGGCTGGTTGGTCAGTAATTTAAGGTTTTGGGGACTGAGTGGTTTGTGGTTGAATGGTCTCCGTTGAGGCCAATAGTGACTGGTGATTAACTGGGTGTAGAGTGTACTGATCAGTGGTAGCTGTGAAGGTGGTGGTTGAACACTGTAACATGATTGGTCACTCGTAGCTGGTGAATCATGGCAGTGTGTGTACTCACCTAGTTGTGGTTGCAGGGGTCGATTTACAGCTCCTGGTCCCGCCTCTTCGCTGGTCACTACTAGGTCCACTCTCCCTGCTCCAAGAGCTTTTTCGTACCTCTTCTTAAAGCTATGTATGGATTCACCTCTGTGTGTGTGAGTGGTGTTTGTTGCTTTAATGAAAGATTAAATTATGTTGATTAGAGACAAACTTTAAAGCTTTTGTATAGTAAAGGGTTGCCGTGAGGAGTTGTGGTTGTACTAGTAGTGGTTGTACTAGTAGTGGGGGTTGTACTAGTAGTGGTTGGATGGTGACTGTTGACGGTGGTGAGGGATGGTGGTGGGTGGGGTAGTGATTGTAGTTGACTACAAGACTGGTTGTTTTAAGTCTATAAGCAGGTGGGCCACTCAGGAATGGTTGTTAGTGTGGATTACGGTTGTTAGATTATTATTATTATAATCAAGGGGGAAGCGCTAAACCTGGAGGATTATACAGCGCCTGTGGGGGGGGATGTGGAAGGCATTCAGGCTTAATTCGGGGAACTGGAGCACAGATCCAATTCCCTAAATCAAGAGCCCCTCACCAACATCAAGGAACCTTCCTTGAGGGGACGGTTGTTAGAGGAATAGTGGTCTTTGTGGTTGACATGGTTATTGTAGGGGATGAGGGAGGGGAGGCTGCGTTGGGTGGGTATATGTTGAGGAGAGAGTATGGGTATTATGGGTGCAGTTCGGTACCAATGAGGAGCTGTTACTCTACGGGTGAGTGGTTTGTGATTGTATGTGGGTGATTGATAGGTGGGTCAACAGGTTGTCTGATTGGTGGGTGGTTCAATAGGTTTTCTGACAGGTAGACTGCAGTGGTTTTGTGAACTGCGGCGACTGATAATGTATAATGACTCGTGGTGGTAATTAAGTAGTGTTCGTACGTACAATGTAACTACATTGTGACCCCAGAGTAGCTACAGAAGTGCAATATTGAGACCTCCTAAGATATTAATTGCAATTATGGGTTTCTCTCTTCTCTCTCCACCCTCACATCTGCCCCCCACTCCCCCTTTCTATTCTCCCTCCACCAGCACACATCTGTATTGATTGCTGACTGCCACAGGTGTTTGAGGTGTGTGTGTGTGTGTGTGTGTGTGTGTGTGTGTGTGTGTGTGTGTGTGTGTGTGTGTACTTGCCTAATTGTGGTTGCAAGAGTAGAGTTTCATCCACTGTCCCACCTTATCCGTGTGTGTATGTATGTATGCATGTATGTATGTATGCATGTACGTATGCAGGTATGTATGTATGTATGCAGGTATGTATGTATGTATGCAGGTATGTACGTGCAAGCTTACTTCCCATTAACGTTCACTTTTTCTTCAACCTTATCCATCCCCTTCCCCCTCACTCTTTACCCTCTTCTCTATCCTTTTTACCCTCTCCATCACCTTATCTTTCCCTCATTTTTCCTCACTCCACCCTATCCACCACCTTATCCTCTCCACTACCCTATCCATCCTCTCCACTACCCTGTCCATCCTCTCCACTACCCTATCCATCCTCTCCACTACCCTATCCATCCTCTCCACTACCCTATCCATCCTCTCCACTACCCTATCCATCCTCTCCACTACCCTGTCCATCCTCTCCACTACCCTGTCCATCCTCTCCACTACCCTGTCCATCCTCTCCACTACCCTATCCATCCTCTCCACTACCCTATCCATCCTCTCCACTACCCTATCCATCCTCTCCACTACCCTATCCATCCTCTCCACTACCCTGTCCATCCTCTACACTACCCTGTCCATCCTCTACACTACCCTATCCATCCTCTCCACTACCCTATCCATCCTCTCCACTACCCTATCCATCCTCTCCACTACCCTATCCATCCTCTCCACTACCCTGTCCATCCTCTCCACTACCCTGTCCATCCTCTTCAACCTATCCATCCTCTCTACTCTCTCCAACCCTTATCCATTACTCTCTCTCTCTGCCCTCTCCACCCTATGAGTGGGCGTAGTTGTGGGTGTAAGGTGCGATGTTAGGTGGGTGTGTGAGGGAAATGTGCATGAGAGAGAAGGTGGGCGGGGGTGCCATGCGTGAGACGTGGGCGTGAGGGCGTTGGGGGGTTGGGGTAGGTGGGACGTGGGGGTGGATAGGGAAGGGTGGGGGTGGGCGGGAAGGGGTGGGGGTGGAGTGGGTGGAAAATTAACCAGACAGTTAAGGTGGCAGTGGTTGAGTGTTTAGAGGAAGTGACGGGCTCTTGTTCCAGTGTCTTGGATAATACTTCCACTTCCTCCTCTTCTTTCTTTTCTTCCTCTTCCTTTTCTTCCTCCTCTTCATCTTCATTCTCCTCTTCCTCCTATTCTTCTTCCTCCTGTTCCTTCCCCCCTTCCTCATCTGTCTCTTCCCCTTCCTTCTCTTCCTCCCCCTTCATCCTGTTTCTCTTACCCTTCCTCCTCCTTACTCCTTCCTTCGTCCCTTGTCCTTCCTCCTTATTACTGATCCCCCATTCCTCATTCCTTTCCCTTCCTATCCCCTCCATTCTTTCCCTTCCTACCCTCTCTTTACTTCTTCCTCCTCAGTCTTCCTATTTCCTTTCCTCCTCATTTTCCCCATTTTCAGCAAGACACAGCTCCCGGTCCTCCTTCCACACTACTGCTATACAATGCTGTAGTTTGACATGTGATACCAGCGAGGCTTCCAGGTGTGGGAGGCTTCCAGGTGTGGGAGGCTTCCAGGTGTGGGAGGCTTCCAGGTGTGGGAGGCTTCCAGGTGTGGGAGGCTTCCAGGTGTGGGAGGCTTCCAGGTGTGGGAGGCTTCCAGGTGTGGGAGGCTTCCAGGTGTGAGAGTCTTCAATGTGTCGGAGGCTTCAGTGTGTGGGAGGCTTTGAGATGTGGGAGGCTTCCAGGTGTGGGAGGCTTCAATGTGTGGGAGGCTTCAATGTGTGGGAGGCTTCAATGTTTGGGAGGCTTCCATGTGTGGGAGGCTTCCATGTGTGGGAGGATTCCAAGTATGGGAATATTGCAGGTATTGGGAATATTCCAGGTATTGGGAATATTGCAGGTATTGGGAATATCCCAAGCTGCAACAGTAGAATCACAAGACTGCAGTATCTAACAACAGACAACAGGGCAAGAATGTTGCTTGTGTTTGAAGGGTCAACAGGAACGGGAACTACAACCGGTCACGTGAACAACAGTGGACAGCAGGTGCAACTTTTACTAAATTTGTTGATGTGGTTACTTGAGTCTGGGGTTGAGCTCCAGATCTTGGTCTCCTTGGGGAAATATAATGGGGGAGAACGGTGGGGGAGTGAGGAGAGGGCGTTCGTTCGGGAAGCCTGTTGGGGTGAGTTTGGGGGGGGGGGGGGAGCAACTTTAGGTAAGGGGTTAGGAAAGGAAGGGGCTAGGGGAGGAGGGGGCGAAATTGATGTTGGAGGGATATACCTGTTACCAGTTTCGAGGACTCTTACCTCACTCCCTCTCCCTCCCTCCCTCTCCCTCCCTCTCCCTCCCTCCCTCTTCCTCCCTCCCTCTTCCTCCCTCCCTCCCTCCTGAGACCAGGTACCTGTTGATTTCATGGTCCATCAGGCTGTTTGTGCTGGCGGCTGGGAGGCGCACATAGCCATCACAGCCCGGCTGATCCGATACCTGTAGCGGCAAGCTGCCCGGCGTCTTGAACACTGCTGCCTTGGCTCCGGCAGTATCTGTGACATCTGCTAGTATTGTCTTGAAGAGTCTTGGTCCGCGCATGTTGACAGAGTTGATTTATTTGCACTTTGAGTTGGGGAAGGAGTGAACGGAGGTGGACAGGGAGGGGTTTTGGAGAGGTGGGGAGGCGTAGGAGGGATACAAGGAAGGAATAGCATTGAAAAGGTTTTGAGGAAGAGGAGAGGTGGAGGATTGGAAAGATGCCGAAGGAGGGGGAAGTATGAGTAAGAGAGATAATAGGGAGGATATAGAGATACACAAATAACCCGCACATAGAAGAGAGGAGCTTACGACGACGTTTCGGTCCGACTTGGACCATTTACAAAGTCCCACTAACGAGGAGAGCAGGATGGGTATATATAGGCACGAGGTGGTAGTAGTAGTAGTAGTGGTAGTGGTAGTGGTAGTAGTAGTAGTAGTAGTAGTAGTAGTAGTATTGGAGGTGGAAGGAAGTAGGGGAAATGTGTAGGAAGGTAGGTAGGGGAGGGGAGGCTTGTAGGAGGGCAGGTATGGGAGGGAGGTGTGTAGGAGGGTAGGTAGGGAGGGAGGTGTGTAGGAGGGTAGGTAGGGAAGGGAGGTGTGTAGAAAGGTAGGCAAGGGAGGGAGGTAAGGTAGGGAAGGAGGTACGTTGGTCCTGGGGACCGCAGTAAGAGCAATATTCATCCATTTTAATGTTGAGGTGTAGGGGTGAGTGAGGTGAGGATGGGTAGGGATGTGGGGTTATAGATAGAACAAGGTACCACAGGAGGGGTGACTGGTACCACAAAAGGGACGGGTGGTACCACAGGAGGGGTGACTGGTACCACAAAAGGGACGGGTGGTACCACAGGAGGGGTGAGTGGTACCACAGAAGGGACGGGTGGTACCACAGGAGGGGTGAGTGGCACCACAGAAGGGACGGGTGGTACCACAGGAGGGGTGACTGGTACCACAGGAGGGGTGACTGGTGTCACAAGAGGGACGGGTGGTATTGCAAGGTGTAAAATAAAAACGAATAGAGATAGTGTAAGGTTATTATGGGTGTAGTGTTGATGGTAGCAGTGGTGGTGAGGTGAGTGGTGGTGGGTGTATGGGGAGTGTGTGTAGCACCTGCCAGGTGCCCCCTACACCACCTACACTGCTGTATAGGGGCGCTTTGTGTACTCACCTGCCTGCTAGTTAGTATTGCTCTGCTATCTACCTACACAACACACAACACACACACACACACTACACACCACACACACACACAGCACACACAACACAACACACCCACACCACACACAAGTGACACAAACAAACAAAGGGTCACAACATGGGAAGCTGAAGACTCAGACGAGTCACAGGGACGTTAGGAAGCATTTCTTCAGGCATAGAGTCGCAGCAAGTGGAATAGCCTAGCAAGTGAAGTAGTGGAGGCAGGAACCATACATAGTTTTTAAGAAGAAGTATGACAAAGCTCAGGAAGCAAGAGAGGGAAAGACCATAGTAGCGATCAGTGAAGAGCGGGGCCAGGACTGATCTCGACCCCTGCAACCACAATTAGTGAGCACACACCACCACACAACACACACACAACTACACACACACAGACAACACACACACACACACACAACACACACACACACCACACTACACACACACAACGACACACCTACCTACCTACCTACCTAGCATACCTACATGCCTACCTACATGCCTACCTGCCTACCTACATGCCTACCTACCTACCTACATGGCTACCTACCTAACATGCTACCTACCTACATGGCACCTACCTACATGGCACCTACCTACATGGCTACCTACCTACATGGCTACCTACCTACATGCCTACCTACCTACATGCCTACCTACCTACATGGCTACCTACCTACATGGCTACCTCCCTACATGGCTACCTACCTACATGCCTACCTACCTACATGGCTACCTACCTACATGCCTACCTACCTACATGCCTACCTACCTACATGCCTACCTACCTACATGGCTACCTACCTACATGCCTACCTACCTACATGGCTACCTACCTACACGGCTACCTACCTACACGGCTACCTACCTACATGGCTACCTACCTACATGGCTACCTACCTACATGGCTACCTACCTACACACCTACCTACCTACATGCCTACCTACCTACACACCTACCTACCTACATGGCTACCTACCTACATGGCTACCTACCTACATGGCTACCTACCTACACACCTACCTACCTACACGCCTACCTACCTACATGCCTACCTACCTACATGGCTACCTACCTACATGGCTACCTACCTACATGCCTACCTACCTACATGGCTACCTACCTACATGGCTACCTACCTTCATGCCTACCTACCTACATGGCTACCTACCTACATGGCTACCTACCTACATGTCTACCTACCTACATGGCTACCTCCCTACATGGCTACCTACCTACATGGCTACCTACCTACATGCCTACCTACCTACATGGCTACCTACCTACATGGCTACCTACCTACATGGCTACCTACCTACATGGCTACCTACCTACATGCCTACCTACCTACATGGCTACCTACCTACATGCCTACCTACCTACATGCCTACCTACCTACATGCCTACCTACCTACATGGCTACCTACCTACATGCCTACCTACCTACATGGCTACCTACCTACACACCTACCTACCTACATGGCTATCTACCTACATGGCTACCTACCTACATAGCTACCTACCTACATGGCTACCTACCTACATGCCTACCTACCTACATGGCTACCTCCCTACATGGCTACCTACCTACATGGCTACCTACCTACATGCCTACCTACCTATATGGCTACCTACCTACATGGCTACCTACCTACATGCCTACCTACCTACATGGCTACCTACCTACATGCCTACCTACCTACATGGCTACCTCCCTACATGGCTACCTACCTACATGGCTACCTACCTACATGCCTACCTGCCTACATGGCTACCTACCTACATGCCTACCTACCTACATGCCTACCTACCTACATGCCTACCTACCTACATGGCTACCTACCTACATGCCTACCTACCTACATGCCTACCTACCTACATGCCTACCTACCTACATGGCTACCTACCTACATGCCTACCTACCTACATGGCTACCTACCTACATGGCTACCTACCTACATGCCTACCTACCTACATGGCTACCTACCTACATGCCTACCTACCTACATGGCTACCTACCTACATGGCTACCTACCTACATGGCTACCTACCTACATGGCTACCTACCTACACACCTACCTACCTACATGGCTACCTACCTACATGGCTATCTACCTACATGGCTACCTACCTACATGCCTACCTACCTACATGGCTACCTACCTACATGCCTACCTACCTACATGGCTACCTACCTACATGCCTACCTACCTACATGCCTACCTACCTACATGGCTACTTACATGCCTACCTATCTACATGGCTACCTACCTACATGCCTACCTACCTACATGGCTACCTACCTACATGGCTACCTACCTACGTGCCTACCTACCTACATGGCTACCTACCTACATGGCTGCCTACCTACATGGCTACCTACCTACATGGCTACCTACCTACATGCCTACCTACCTACATGCCTACCTACCTACATGGCTACCTACCTACATGCCTACCTACCTACATGGCTACCTACCTACACACCTACCTTCCTTCCTTCCCACCACCATTATGCTACAACCACTGTTACGTACCACCCACCACTCTGCTAACTAGTGGGTTGAACTTTAGCTCTTGGGTCCATCCTCCAGACACTCATCCTACTGGAATACTTTGGATTCTCTATCTTCTGATTTAGATTTCTTGTATGGAAGAATCTTATATAGCAATTTAATATTCCATTATCATAGTTTATTCCTCTAACATTTCTTATATATGTCGTGCCGAATAGGTAAAACTTGCGATTTTAGCTTAAATAGCAACGCTCTTCTTGCCGAATAAGGCAAGCAAAAATTTGTGTATTTAATAAAATCATTGTGAACCTACCGAAAAAAATATATTGTCTTTTAATAAACATTTGTAACGTGTCTGTTTTTGTTTCACATTTTTTTGTGTTTTTGTTATGACTTGTTAAAACAATAGTGTTTTGTTTTAGTGCCTTTTATCACTTTTGTTTTAGTGCCTTTTATCACTTTTGTTTTAGTGCCTTTTATCACTTTTGTTTTAGTGCCTTTTATCACTTTTGTTTTTAATGCGTTTTATTTAGCTGTAATTATTGTGGATGTTGTTACGAGTCTGTGTGATTTATTCTCATTCTCTCTCTCTCTCTCTCTCTCTTCTCTCTCTCTCTCTCTCTCTCTCTCTCTCTCTCGGGCCTGACCACCTTGATTCAAGGCGGCAGGTGAGGACGGGCTAAGCAGCTACCATCACCTAGATTTAGGCGGTCACCCAAAGGTGGGGGAAGTGGGTCATCCCAGGTCACCTAGGGGGGGAGAGAGAAGGGTTGGCGGAGAAAACAAGGGGGATGGGGGTTTATCTGAGGTCAAATTAGTAGGGGTAAATCATAGGTCAGCAGGTTTGAGGTCACTGAACCTGAATCATGGAGGTCAATATGGGTTGATGTGCTTCGTGTTGTGGTGGTGATGGTTGAAGATAGTTGTAGTGGAAGGGAGGGGAGACGATAGTTGTAGTGGAAGGGAGGGGAGACGATAGTTCTAGTGGGAGGGGAGACGATAGTTGTAGTGGAAGGGAGGGGAGACGATAGTTCTAGTGGAAGGGAGGGGAGACGATAGTTGTAGTGGAAGGGAGGGGAGACGATAGTTGTAGTGGAAGGGAGGGGAGACGATAGTTGTAGTGGAAGGGAGGGGAGACGATAGTTGTAGTGGAAGGGAGGGAGACGATAGTTGTAGTGGAAGGGAGGGGAGACGATAGTTGTAGTGGAAGGGAGGGGAGACGATAGTTGTAGTGGAATGGAGGGGAGACGATAGATGGATGAAGGGAGGGAAAGTAGGGAGAGTAATGAAGGAGGGTACGAAGAGGGATAATAGAGGGAGAGAGGAACGGTGGACTTAGGAAGGATAGCGGGGGAAAGGTAGGGAGAAGAATGATAGAGGGGGGACAGGAAGGGTTGAGGAGAGGGGGAAGATAGAAGGAGAGAGAGGTGAGAAAATTGTTGTTGGAAGAAGATTGAAGGAACCACATCCGCTGGTTGTCTCTTACTTCCTCTGTTGTCTCTCACTACCTATGTTGTCTCTCACTACCTGTGTTGTCTCTCACTACCTATGTTGTCTCTCACTACCTGTGTTGTCTCTCACTACCTATGTTGTCTCTCACTACCTGTGTTGTCTCTCACTACCTGTGTTGTCTCTTACTTCCTCTGTTGTCTCTCACTAGCTATGTTGTCTCTCACTACCTGTGTTGTCTCTCACTACCTATGTTGTCTCTCACTACCTATGTTGTCTCTCACTACCTGTGTTGTCTCTCACTACCTATGTTGTCTCTCACTACCTGTGTTGTCTCTCACTACCTGTGTTGTCTCTTACTTCCTCTGTTGTCTCTCACTACCTATGTTGTCTCTCACTACCTGTGTTGTCTCTCACTACCTATGTTGTCTCTCACTACCTATGTTGTCTCTCACTACCTGTGTTGTCTCTCACTACCTATGTTGTCTCTCACTACCTGTGTTGTCTCTCACTACCTGTGTCTCTCACTACCTGTGTTGTCTCTCACTACCTATGTTGTCTCTCACTACCTGTGTTGTCTCTCACTACCTGTGTTGTCTCTCACTACCTCTGTTGTCTCTCACTACCTGTGTTGTCTCTCACTACCTATGTTGTCTCACTACCTATGTTGTCTCTCACTACCTGTGTTGTCTCTCACTACCTATGTTGTCTCTCACTACCTGTGTTGTCTCTCACTACCTATGTTGTCTCTCACTACCTGTTTTTGTCTCTCACTACCTGTGTTGTCTCTCACTACCTATGTTGTCTCTCACTACCTATGTTGTCTCTCACTACCTGTGTTGTCTCTCACTACCTATGTTGTCTCTCACTACCTGTGTTGTGTCTCACTACCTATGTTGTCTCTCACTACTTGTGTTGTCTCTCACCTGTGTTGTCTCTCACTACCTGTGTTGTCTCTCACTACCTGTGTTGTCTCTCACTACCTATGTTGTCTCTCACTACCTTTGTTGTCTCACTACCTATGTTGTCTCACTACCTATGTTGTCTCTCACTACCTATGTTGTCTCACTACCTATGTTGTCTCACTACCTATGTTGTCTCTCACTACCTTTGTTGTCTCACTACCTATGTTGTCTCGCTACCTATGTTCTCTCTCACTACCTATGTTGTCTCACTACCTATATTGTCTCTCACTACCTATATTGTCTCTCACTACCTCTCTTGTCTCTCACTACCTCTGTTGTTTCTCACCACCTCTGTTACTTCTCACTACCTCTGTTGCTTCTCACTACCTTTGTTGCTTCTCACTACCTCTGTTGCTTCTCACTACCTCTGTTGCTTCTCACTACCTCTGTTGCTTCTCACTACCTCTGTTGCTCTCACTACCTCTGTTGCTTCTCACTACCTCTGTTGCTTCTCACTACCTCTGTTGCTTCTCACTACCTCTGTTGCTTCTCACTACCTCTGTTGCTTCTCACTACCTCTCTTGTCTCTCACTACCTCTGTTGCTTCTCACTACCTCTGTTGCTTCTCACTACCTCTGTTACTTCTCACTACCTCTGTTACTCTCCTACCTCTGTTACTTCTCACTACCTCTGTTACTTCTCACTACCTCTCCAGGTAAACTCCAGGTAAACCTCTGTTGCTTCTCACTACCTCTGTTGCTTCTCATTACCTCTGTTACTTCTCACTACCTCTGTTGCTTCTCACTACCTCTGTTGCTTCTCACTACCTCTCTTGTCTCTCACTACCTCTGTTGCTTCTCACTACCTCTGTTACTTCTCACTACCTCTGTTACTTCTCACTACCTCTGTTGCTTCTCACTACCTCTGTTACTTCTCACTACCTCTCCAGGTAAACTCCAGGTAAACCTCTGTTGCTTCTCACTACCTCTGTTGCTTCTCACTACCTCTGTTGCTTCTCACTACCTCTGTTACTTCTCACTACCTCTCCAGGTAAACTCCAGGTAAACCTCTGTTGCTTCTCACTACCTCTGTTACTTCTCATACCTCTCCAGGTAAACTCCAGTAACCTCTGTTGCTTCTCACTACCTCTGTTGCTTCTCACTACCTCTGTTGCTTCTCACTACCTCTGTTGCTTCTCACTACCTCTGTTCTTCTCACTACCTCTGTTGCTTCTCACTACCTCTGTTGCTTCTCACTACCTCTGTTGCTTCTCACTACCTCTGTGTCTTCTCACTACCTCTTGTCTCTCACTACCTCTGTTGCTTCTCACTACCTCTGTTGCTTCTCACTACCTCTGTTACTTCTCACTACCTCTGTTACTTCTCACTACCTCTGTTACTTCTCACTACCTCTGTTACTTCTCACTACCTCTCCAGGTAAACTCCAGGTAAACCTCTGTTGCTTCTCACTACCTCTGTTGCTTCTCATTACCTCTGTTACTTCTCACTACCTCTGTTGCTTCTCACTACCTCTGTTGCTTCTCACTACCTCTCTTGTCTCTCACTACCTCTGTTGCTTCTCACTACCTCTGTTACTTCTCACTACCTCTGTTACTTCTCACTACCTCTGTTGCTTCTCACTACCTCTGTATCTTCTCACTACCTCCTCAGTAAACTCAGTAAACTCCGGTAAACCTCTGTTGCTTCTCACTACCTCTGTTACTTCTCACTACCTCTGTTGCTTCTCACTACCTCTGTTACTTCTCACTACCTCTCCAGGTAAACTCCAGGTAAACCTCTGTTGCTTCTCACTACCTCTGTTACTTCTCACTACCTCTCCAGGTAAACTCCAGGTAAACCTCTGTTGCTTCTCACTACCTCTGTTGCTTCTCACTACCTCTGTTGCTTCTCACTACCTCTGTTGCTTCTCACTACCTCTGTTGCTTCTCACTACCTCTGTTGCTTCTCACTACCTCTGTTGCTTCTCACTACCTCTGTTGCTTCTCACTACCTCTGTTGCTTCTCACTACCTCTATTAATTCTCACTACCTCTGTTGCTTCTCACTACCTCTGTTGCTTCTCACTACCTCTGTTCTTCTCACTACCTCTGTTTTACTTCTCACTACCTCTGTTGCTTCTCACTACCTCTGTTGCTTCTCACTACCTCTCTTGTCTCTCACTACCTCTGTTGCTTCTCACTACCTCTGTTGCTTCTCACTACCTCTGTTACTTCTCACTACCTCTGTTGCTTCTCACTACCTCTGTTGCTTCTCACCACCTCTGTTGCTTCTCACTACCTCCTTGTCTTCTCACCACCTCTGTTGCTTCTCACTACCTCTGTTACTCTCACTACCTCTGTTGCTTCTCACTACCTCTGTTGCATTTTCACTACCTCTGTTACTTTCACTACCTCTGTTCTTCTTTCCCTACCTCTGTTGCTTCTCACACCTCTGTTGCTTCTCACTAACCTCTTTTACTTTCACTACCTCTGTTACTTCTCACACCTCTGTTGCTTCTCACTAACTCGTGTTGCTTCTCAACTACCTCTGTTGCTTCTCACTGCCTCTGTTGCTTCTCACTACCTCTGTTACTTCTCACTACCTCTGTTGCTTCTCACTACCTCTCTCGTCTCTCACTACTTCTGTTGCTTCTCATTACCTCTCTTGTCTCTCACTACCTCTCTTGGCCCTCCTTACCTCTGTTGCTTCTCACTACCTCTGTTCTGTTACTACCTCTGTTGTTCCTCCTTACCTCTGTTGTCTCTTACTGCCTCTATTGTCCCTCACCACCTTCGTTGCCCCTACCTTTGTTGTCCCTCACCACCACCGTTGTCCCTTGTACGAACCTCTTGTTATATTTAAGTTTTCCCTTGAAAGAAACCTCTTATGTCATAGGTTACCCCTACAGGCCCCTACATAATTAAGTTACCCCTACACACACTTCATTATTGTTAAGTTACCGTTGATCTCCCGTTTTCTCATCCGTTGTGTCAAACCAACTTAGTGTTCCGTTAAGCACATGGCCAACAGGGGTAACAGAGGACCTGACGTTGTATGGTCCAGTAGGCCTCCTGTAGTGTTCCTCCATTGCTTTTACAACGTTGTACCTGCCTAATCTGTGTTGACAGGGGTCGAATCACATAGCTCCTAGCCTGAAGTGCATGTGCTTGCGGAATTGCCAATTTCCAGTAGGCCTACTGCAGTGCTCCTTTCTTGTGTGTGTTTATACGGGATTGAGCTATAGTTCCTGGGCCCACCTCTGAAGAAACGCTTAACCGGCGTGTAGTTTTTAACTGCCCACACAGTAGAATTTAAATTGTACACTGTAAAAGTCCCACATTTTAGGCCTCGGACGGACCGAAACGTCGTCTTAGGACATAATAGTCTTGGATGGACCCAAATGTCGTCTTAGGACATAAGTCCTGAACGGACCGAAACGTCGTCTCGAGTTTCATAAGTATGGGTTATCTGTAAGTGTAGTTTGGTGGGGTGAACAAGGTAATGGTTGGTAACGTATTTAAATCCTTTATACTACAAGATGTAAGACAATCAGATATGGGAGGAAGTGCAAGATAAAGCCAGTCAAAAGAAGGGATGCGGTGGACACAATAAGGGAACACTGTATCAACATCCGTGGCCCCAGATTATTCAACATCTTACCAGAAGATATCGGAAACACTGCTGGGGACAAGTGCAGAAGCCTTCAAGAGGAAACTGGACAAGTATATTCAGCAGGTGCTGGATCAACCAGGCTGTGATGGATATGTTGGGCTGCAGACCACCAGCAGCAACAGCCTGGTTGACCGGGTAAGCACCAGACGAGCCTGGCCCATGGCCGGGCTTCGGAAGCAGAAAAACTCTCTGAACTCATCGAAGGTATTTCAGTGGTAAGAGAAAGGGCAAGGAGAGTTAATAGCCGGTACATAATTAAGTACATAAAGCGGTACATAGGTCGGTACAAATACCGAGTCTCAGTGCACAATTATTATAATCAAGGGGAAGCGCTAAACCCGGAGGATTATACAGCGCCTGGGGGGGGATGTGGAAGGCATTCAGGCTTAATTCGGGGAACTGGAGCACAGATCCAATTCCCTATATCAAGAGCCCCTCACCAACATCAAGGAACCTTCCTTGAGGGGCTCAGTGCACAGAGCGATTCATAGTTCACTCTAAATACCATCCCATAGTCGTCCAGTCATTCTATTACAGTTTAGTATTCTATATAATGTAAATAATATAACAAACGGACAAGTTGAAGAATGAGACACTTGTGCAACATTTTGGGAATGTTTATTGAAGAATCGTATCATTCTTTAACATTCTAGTGAGCCAACACAGTCATTCTGACGCTGCCTGACAGATTACATTTTTGCCACCGAAGTGGCTAGTTTGTTGTGTATGCCGTATCCATCCTTTAGCCCACTTCACATTTTATCTTTCGGCAGTTTTGTTTGTGTGTGTCTTGCGGCATCATTCATTGGTACTGATTTCTCAGTTTGCTTCAGTGGTTCCCACTCACTCAATGAGAGTAATTAGGTCGACTAACACCCAGGTACCTACTTACTGCTAGGTGAACAGAGGCAGCGGGTGTAAGGAGACTTGCCCATACGTCTCGCCTTGCCCGGGAGGGCAGCACAAGAGCGTATACATACACAAAAGATCTAAGAACTAGGCCCCAAAAGGGTTAACAGGAGTACATATGGATTTACATCTACAGTTCACTTATCTGTTACAAGCAAATTTGGGGAATTTGCATAGAAATAATCACTTTTTTTCCTGAACAAGATCTCTCCCCCACTCAGCACAAGATATAATAATTTCCCTGTTCTCTCCCTCACAGTTTGATGCCATCCTCAGCAAGATCGCGGAGGGAGACACTGGCCGGGTTGCCATGGTGACTGATGGACAGCTTCACCTGAGGCAGGTGATGCATCCCAAGGCGCTGGCCAGGAACCTGACGCTTCCAGATTACTACAACTCATTCTACGACCTCCGCAAAGAGTTCAAGTCTTTCTACCATTCCGAGGAGATGAACAGCGTCCCAGACATGATAAATTGTATCCTTTTACTGGATGTGTGTGTGCGTGTGTGTGTGTGTGTGTGTGTGTGTGTGTGTGTGTGTACCTACCTAGTTGTTTGTAAGGTTCGAGTCACAGCTCATGTGTGTGTGTGTGTGTGTGTGTGTGTGTACCTGCCTAGTTGTTTGTAAGGTTCGAGTCACAGCTCATGTGTGTGTGTGTGTGTGTGTGTACTCACCAATTTGTAGGTGCAGGGGTTGATACATAGCTCCAGGCCCTGCCAGTGTGTGTGTGTACCGACCAAGTTGTTTGTAAGGGTCGATTCACAGCTCCTGACTTGTGTTTTCTCTCTTCTCTCTCTCTCTCTCTCTCTCTCTCTCTCTCTCTCTCTCTCTCTCTCGTTCAGTCTATTTAATTTTTTTTTAATCTAGGCCAGCGAGTTATTCCATGTAATGCACTTGTGGAAGGTGATAAGTGCCACGGGTAAGTGTTAATCACTTCTGGTGTGTACTCAGGTGTTTTACACAGGTACTTAGGGTTAATTTGTGCTGAGGAACCATTGCTAACACCTGGGTGTTCGTCGAAGTTGTACACGTGTATGACAAGACACCTGTCATATTAGTAACACCTAGGTGTTTGACAAGGGTATGTATGTGAGTAGCGTTGAATATAAAACACCTGTCATATCAGTCACTAACACCTGGGGGGGTCATGAGCGTTCACATGTTGTCTTCAAAGTTAATACAACATTGAACGTGACTTATTTCAACGCTCTCTTCCACCTCTCTTCCATCCTTTCCTTCTTCCATCCTTTCCTTCTTTCAGCTCTCTCTCTCTCTCTCTCTCTCTCTCTCTCTCTCTCTCTCTCTCTCTCTCTCTCTCTCTCTCTCTCTCTCTCTCTCTCTCTCTCTCTCTCTCTCTCCCTCTCTCCCTCTCTCCCTCTCTCCCTCTCCCTCCCTCCTTCAAACTCGTGGTTCCTCAAGGAGTGTTGTCTAGTGGTCTTTTTTTTAACCTGTTGTTACTGTGACTTTTCTGCGTCCATCAGCGGACGGGGGATCGAGCCAGAATGACCCACGCGAGTTTGCGCTTCACCTACGTTTACTAAATTTAACGCGTTTTTAGAGCTCTAATTTTTACTTTCTCCTTATTTCTGCTGCCTTTCTTCCTGCTCTTCCTTCTGCTTCTTTATTTTTGCTTTTCCTTCTTTCTGCTCCTCTTTCTACTTTTCCTCCTTTCTGCTCCTCCCCTTTTTCTTCTTTCTGTTACTTTTCGTTATTCTCATTTTCCCGTTCCCTCCTGGTTGCTTGGTTGCCCAGACACAAGCACTTGCACGCCCCACTCGTGGAATGGGAAGATGGGGAGTGAAGGGGAGATGGGGAGTGAAGGGGAGATGGGAAGTGTGTGGATGTATGAGGAAGGGTTAGGTGGAAAGTTTGATGTTTTGATGGATATCTCTCCCTTCCCCTCTGTTATGGTGGATATCTTCCCTTCCCCTCTGTTATGGTGGATATCTTCCCTTCCCCTCTGTTATGGTGGATATCTCTCCCTTCCCCTCTGTTATGGTGGATATCTTCCCTTCCCCTCTGTTATGGTGGATATCTTCCCTTCCCCTCTGTTATGGTGGATATCTCTCCCTTCCCCTCTGTTATGGTGGATATCTTCCCTTCCCCTCTGTTATGGTGGATATCTCTCCCTTCCCCTGTTATGGTGGATATCTTCCCTTCCCCTCTGTTATGGTGGATATCTCTCCCTTCCCCTGTTATGGTGGATATCTTCCCTTCCCCTCTGTTATGGTGGATATCTTCCCTTCCCCTCTGTTATGGTGGATATCTTCCCTTCCCTCTGTTATGGTGGATATCTTCCCTTCCCCTCTGTTATGGTGGATATCTTCCCTTCCCCTCTGTTATGGTGGATATCTTCCCTTCCCCTCTGTTATGGTGGATATCTTCCCTTCCCCTCTGTTATGGTGGATATCTTCCCTTCCCCTCTGTTATGGTGGATATCTTCCCTTCCCCTCTGTTATGGTGGATATCTCTCCCTTCCCCTGTTATGGTGGATATCTTCCCTTCCCCTCTGTTATGGTGGATATCTTCCCTTCCCCTCTGTTATGGTGGATATCTTCCCTTCCCCTCTGTTATGGTGGATATCTTCCCTTCCCCTCTGTTATGGTGGATATCTTCCCTTCCCCTCTGTTATGGTGGATATCTTCCCTTCCCTCGTTATGGTGGATATCTCTCCCTTCCCCTGTTATGGTGGATATCTTCCCTTCCCCTCTGTTATGGTGGATATCTTCCCTTCCCCTCTGTTATGGTGGATATCTTCCCTTCCCCTCTGTTATGGTGGATATCTTCCCTTCCCCTCTGTTATGGTGGTGATCCACTGCCCTCTCCTCACCCTCCTCACACTGACTCCTCCTTCCGAATCTTCGTTTGCGGTTATTACCGCAAAATCCCGAAAAACAATTCCTACGAAATCCGTGAAAAAATCGGACACGACACCAAAACTTCCCATCCACGGACACGACACCAAAACTTCCCATCCACGGACACGACACCAAAACTTCCCATCCACGGACACGACACCAAAACTTCCCATCCACGGACACACACCAAAACTTCCCATCCACGGATGCGACACCAAACTTCCCATCCACGGACACGACAACCAAAACTTCCCATCCACGGACACGACACCAAAACTTCCCATCCACGGATGCGACACCAAAACTTCCCATCCACGGATGCGACACCAAAACTTCCCATCCACGGACACGACACCAAAACTTCCCATCCACGGATGCGACACCAAAACTTCCCATCCACGGATGCGACACCAAAACTTCCCATCCACGGACACGACACCAAAACTTCCCATCCACGGACACGACACCAAAACTTCCCATCCACGGATGCGACACCAAAACTTCCCATCCACGGATGCGACACCAAAACTTCCATCCACGGACACGACACCAAAACTTCCCATCCACGGATGCGACACCAAAACTTCCCATCCACGGATGCGACACCAAAACTTCCCATCCACGGACACGACACCAAAACTTCCCATCCACGGACACGACACCAAAACTTCCCATCCACGGACACGACACCAAAACTTCCCATCCACGGACACGACACCAAAACTTCCCATCCACGGACACGACACCAAAACTTCCCATCCACGGACACGACACCAAAACTTCCCATCCACGGACACGACACCAAAACTTCCCATCCACGGACACGACACCAAAACTTCCCATCCACGGATGCGACACCAAAACTTCCCATCCACGGACACGACACCAAAACTTCCCATCCACGGATGCGACACCAAAACTTCCCATCCACGGACACGACACCAAAACTTCCCATCCACGGACGCGACACCAAAACTTCCCATCCACGGATGCGACACCAGAACTTCCCATCCACGGATGCGACACCAGAACTTCCCATCCACGGATGCGACACCAGAACTTCCCATCCACGGATGCGACACCAGAACTTCCCATCCACGGACACGACACCAAAACTTCCCATCCACGGATGCGACACCAGAACTTCCCATCCACGGATGCGACATTTCCCGACGCCCACTACTTCCCCACTCCTCCCCAGCCGCGGCTCCCCGCTCACACGGGCACACTGCATTTTTTTGACCATCCCTCCACCTCTCTCATGGCTCCGGCTTCCGATTTTGAAGCCTTTAAATCTTTCTTTTTTTCGTTGCTGCGTCTGATGTGGGTCCTCAGTGGAGGTTCTTCAGGTATCACTTAATAGCAATGAGCCTCCGAGACGAAGTTCCAGGTCTCTGGGAGAAACTCAACAGTTACATTATTGAAAAATATAAATCTCCAAGGCGCGTCTCTTTTACCCCTTATTTTTGTGTTGTGGCTGCCTGTTTTGACTGGTGTTCTGGAGGTGCAAATTTCGCCCTCTTATGTGGGGTGACTGTTGTTTCCTTCCTTTTGTATGATGTTAGGTTATTCATCACCAACAAGATGATGAATTAGACACGTGTGTGCAGCACTTGTGTGCCATTATTGGCGTAACGTTTCACCAGCACGACAGGTTTCCTCAGTCGAATACGGGCATAACAGTGGAGACGGTAGAAGTTTTTTTGAGGTGATCATTCCGTGGTGTGGTGGTCAGTCGCTCTTGTCTAGCTGTTGCGGAGTCTCACACAGTCCTTGCTGCTTTTGGCTTGATACTTGCCTTAGTTTGTCCTCGGTGCTCTCATAATCTCAACGTGTTGTTTTTCCCTGGTCCACCAGCATATTGTGTTTTCCCTTTTCCACCAGTATGCTGTGTTTTTTTCCTGCTCCAGTATGCTTCTGTCCACTCTGTGGTCCAAAAGATCCAGGAGTGGTAAGCTCGTCCTAAGGATGTGAAGTCTTACTGGTGTCCCGGGCCATGTTGGTGTACCAGTCCATGATGGTGTCCCGGGAAATGAACTGGTGGGTTTCAAAGCAAAGGCTGCTGTAGCGAGCCCATTCCACACTAGACTTTTGCCTTGCAGTTACTTCATGGACCATAGCCACGGACACGTCCTTGGGAAGTGGCGGGTCCGGTGAACCCTACGAACTGGCAGCAAATTATACAGGATTTGTCAGGAAGTGGCTGTTTGATCCTCCTTCAGTAGGAATCGTCCCTTTGAAACGAATTTCTGTCGACTGAGGATCGAGCACACACATTTAATCCGCAACCACCTTGCAAGTGCTCCTGTTCCCTTCTGTACTCACCTATATGTGGTTGCAGGGGTTGATTCACAGCTCCTGGTCCCACCGCTTCGCTGGTCGCTACTAGGTTCGCGCTGTCCCTGCTCCATGAGCTTTATCGTGTCTCTTCTTAAAGCTACGTATGGATCCTGCCTCCACTATGTCACTCTCCAGACTGTTGCACTTCTTGACAACTCTATGATTGAAGAAATACTTCCTAACATCCTTATGATTCATTTGAGTTTTCAACTTCCAGTTGTGACTCCTTGTTGTGTACCATCTCTGAAACATTCTGTCCCTATCCATCTTTTCACTTCTTCTGGGTATTTTGTTTCTTTATCATGTCCCCCTTATCCCTCCTATCCTCCAATGTCGTCAGGTTGATTTCCCTTAACCTGTCCTTGTAGAACATACCCCTTAGCTCCTGGACTAGTCTTGTTGCAAACCTTTGCACTTTTTCTAATTTCCTAAATTTGTAGCTTGTGTCGTGTCCTTGACTGTCTAAGCCCAAGGCTTAGAATTTTCCGTCTTTGTCACCGTTTCTATAGTTACCGAGGTGCCTGTCGAGACCTCGGGGAGCTTTCAGGGGAGTCTTTTGACATTAATGTTTTGTTAACTGATGCTGGATATTTTAACTTTGTACGATAGTTTTTTTTTTATGTTCATGCCTTTTATTAAGTTTAAATTTGTTTCTATTTTTTTTACCTACACTCTCAAAATGCTCTGAAAATATCACATGTGTCAGTAGCTGTGTATTTATCAGATTGTTTCAGACTATGGAACAGAACTCTTCTCCAGGGTGAGGGACTGACAACCTCAAATCTACGACTTTAAGGGTGATGGACTGATTACATCGTCTTCACTTCTCTACTGCTCGTGTACGCGACTGAAGAAGCCTACTGTGTAGGCGAAACGTTTTGAAATAAAGTTGCTTAACTGTTGCCTATGTGTCTTAACCTGCCAACCAGCTGTGTGTTAGAGTTCATGGTGGTAGTGGCGACGTTGTCTTCTCAGGGGTGAATCTTCGATTTGTTCACAAAGACTCGCCTGTCTCCCTCTATCATTACTTCCGTGCTACCTCCTCGCTTATCCGTTTTTTTTTTCTTCTAGCTTTTATTTGCTTCCCTCTTCGGCTCTCATTCAACGCTTACGGTGGTGTGATGATGCTGGGGGAGTGCTGGTGATGGTACTGTTGTTGCTGGTGGTAATATTGGTGGTAATGGTACTGCTGTTGCTGGTGGTGATTGTGGTGCTACTGGAGATGATAGTACTGCTGTTGCTGGTGGTGATTGTGGTGCTACTGGAGATAGTACTGCTGTTGCTGGTGGTGATTGTGGTGCTACTGGTGGTGATAGTACTGCTGTTACTGGTAGGGGTAACACTGTTGGTGGGGGCGCTACAGCTATTGTTCTTAAAGACACATCACCACCCCACTCCTCCATCAGCCACCCCGACCCCCTCTATCACTTCACCCTACTCCCCCCTTTTCCATTCTCGCAGTTCTCTTACTGTAATTTATGGACATTTAATTGCTTGTCGCTGTGCCATCCTCTCCTCGTTTCCCCCGCTGGATATTTTCTGTTTTCTAGCCATTGGCTAGTAACGCATCATCTTCGTATGAAGGTGACAGTCCTGGGAACACTCGCTTCCGTTACTCATATTCATTTGACGATAGCTAGATGCAAGCATTTTTTTTTTTCTTTTTTTTTTCTTTGGCTATCGTCTTCTGTTTGCTTTCTGTTGTCCATTTTACCTGCCCATCTTCCTCTTTTTCCCTTCAGACGAGTTGAGTTATCGAAAGTCAGTTTATTGGCCTCGTGTGTTAAGATTATTTCATTGTCCCACTGTTATCGTTGTCCCACTGCTGTCTCACTGTTATCCTACCGTTGTCCCACTGGTCTCTCACTGTTCCACCGTTATCTAACCGTTGTCCCACTGCTATTTCACGGTTGTTCCAACGCTGTCTCACGGTTGTTCCAACGCTGTCTCACGGTTGTTCCATCGCTGTCTCACGGTTGTCCTGTCATCTCACACTTGTCTCAAATATTGTTGTTATTGCAGTCATGAAAAAAATTTGTCTTTCAGAAATTCAATAAATATTTATATATCCAGAAGTAGCCCCATCACTTCTCTCTCACCCCCATAACTATGTTACAACTCCACGAGTGACCGGCAGCTTCTTGACATTACCAAAGTTGTGTTCATATACATGCTTCTGTGTCAGCCATTCAGCCACGCAGCCTCTTAACTTTTGTTTTTTAAATACAACCTGTTTCTCTGCAAATATACCTTGTCTTTTGTCGCTAAGTGAGGTAATATTGGCTGAGGGTAGCAATAGGAGACGGAGGATCGAGCCTCCACAATTCCTTGCGCTGAGTAACACACACACACTACATTATATATATATATATATATATATATATAGTTGAGAGAGAGAAAGAGAGAAAATGCAGTCAGCAGGACTCGATACTGCTAATGAGACGGACAAGATTCCCAGGCAGCGCTCTTATTAATTCGGCCACAAATGCCACATAAGCTGGGCAGCCTGGTTCACAAGCCATGTTTCTTTCCCAGCCCGGGCACGTCAGTGAGCCTCAAACATGGAGTCAAAGTATTTCAATCTCCTCTTGTATGTTCTGACCTCACAAGTGAATTTTATATCAACGTACCACGCAGAAAATATATATAATACCATGTGTTCCCATGGAGGATCGATATTCTTATAAGAGGTACATAGCGTGATTCAAATGAAGTTGATACGTGTGCAGAATTCAGAATATTTCATCAGGAAATGCCGAGGGAGGTACAAGTTAACGGTGGGACGTACGAGGCTGGATCACTACCTGATGCTTCGTTGAAGTTGCTGCTTGCCCGAGTGGCTGGTCGGCCGCCCCTTCAGTCGCCGCCGCCCACACAACTTGTCTGCTAGCCCTGGGCCATCCCCAGCTAGTCGTCTCTCTTGCTTTACCTGCAAGCCCTTATCCTTGTCTTTTAACTCTCATCCACATCTCCTAGCCCTTATTCTCAGGTTCTATTTTCATTCTCGTCCTCATCCTGATCTCTTAGCCGAGGACTAGGAGACAAGGATGAAGCTCTTAGTTCTAACTTATATCTCCTAGTCCTCATCCTCGGCTCTTAACCAGCCATACCTCATTCTCGTCAACCTAAGTCAGTAATGGAGTTAACATTTATCCCATCTTCGTACTACTGTACCTGTGATGCTCTTCCCTACCACCTAGCCTGCCCGGGCACAAGGCGAGACCTTAGCATAACTATCCCATAAGCCGTGCCTAGCCAGTGTGTGGCTCGAGGCAAGTTATGAAGGACATAAAGTTTCACAACAAACTGGCAAGGCCAGGGAAGAGTATTTCGTGGAATTCCGAGGGCGAGATGCTGGAGACGTCTTCTGCAGTCTATTGAAGTCTTACCTTGGCACACTCGCACCCCTGAATCCTGCACAGGTGAGCCATAGGTCGCTGCTGCAGTGGCTCCATCATAGTACTAGTATCAATGAACGACTCATCTGATTGAGGGAAGTATCATGGTTTTTCACCCTGACGATTTCGTGAGTCATGGTAACAAGGGAATCCGATGTCTTAGTCGGGTCACGATACAATGTACTTCCATCTGGGATATCGGAAGATTAAGCTTCCTGCTTGAGACAAGAACAACACAGCCTCATGTACACCAGACACCTGCTGGAGGCCATCTTGTTATCGAGAGGATGGGGTTTTTGTCGACTTTTTCTGGCGTTGAGTGCCGTTGTCGATTCGTCTTCCTTAAATCGCGGGGGGAACTGGAAAGGGAAAATGCCAACTTTTGGAAGACTAAGATTATCGCAGATGTTTACTGGTATACATCGATCTTTTGAAGGATTTTATACAAGAGGGAAGTCTATCATGGGAGTATCTGAATGTTGTTGGCATCGCTGAAATAGACAGTCTATCGTTGGAGTGGCTGGAAGAGAGAGTCTATCGTTGGATTAACTGGCAGAGGTAAGTATCGTGGCGAGACATCGTGGGAATCTGCGATATCATTGAGGAAGTGACTCCCACGGACACTAACCGATTTTGAAGCCTCATCCTAGCTCTTGCAATCAAGTTAATCCCAGCTGTGTCATCTTGCACGATGGATGCAGCAGCAGATCCGTGTATCAACCACGCGCCAGCTTCTCTTTTAATGAAGCATTTTAGTGTCTTGCAGATTGTCGAAACAGCGAGTTTTTACCAGTTGTAAGACTCCCACAAAGACCTTGAATTATCACTGTTTCTTCTGTATTGTTGATTTCTTTTTTTTCATCGAAGCAGCGAGACTTTGGGTCTTTTATTTTTATCTTCATGTCGTAAAGGACGCCAATCAGGAATTTTGTAGAAATTGTCGAGTTTTCTTTTTCTTTTTTTTATTAACGAACGCGGGACTGGGCGCCAGGCAAGCGTGTCTTGCGTCTGAAAGTGCGGTTTTGGCTTTGGCTTCGGGCGAATTATGTTTTCAAACTGCGGGAATACCCTCCTTTAATGGTATATTTGAGAATCTGATTTAGACAGCTGAATAAAAGGTGCTGTCAATTGCTGTTGTGTTTTATGTGTTGCATCTTTTAAGCTGTTATAGAAGGCATCGTTCAACCCCCTCTTTTTTTCAAGCTATGTGCCGGACACCGGTCTGCCAAGATCAGGAGGCTGGGACCAGACTTGGGGGAAACGGGCCTGAGTTTCCACCTTCTGTTGTCTCCTGTTTTTTCCCCCCATTTCCTGTTGGGGTTCGTCATTTGTTTTCCTCCCTACGCAGTGTTTAGAGCAGTAGCTGTCTAATAATATTTTGGTATTGCCTTCAAACAGCAACAGCCGATCCTGCGATTTTCATGTTATTTTCTTGGTTTACAATGAGTCGTGAGCAAACCCCAGGACATATCAGAGAACGTTTCCATGTCAACTACCCGGGTTTATATGTTATTTTCTTGTTATTTTTCCTGACGATCCTTGTAGCGAGCACAACGGACCATCTCCCAGCATTGTACCAATTATGCCTCAACGTGTGAAGCTGTAGTCGAGTCGGAGAGGAAAATACAATTCTCCCCCGTCATGCTATGTCCATAAATTTATCAGAGAATTCAAGAAAAATCAGATGTCTGGAGGATGAAGTGGAGAGAGAGAGGGGAAGAGAATAGGAAGGTGGAGTGAGAGAGGAGAAGAAAGGAGGGAGAAGGATGGTAGGGAAGAAGGGTCTATGGGGAGGGAGGAAGGGATGTAAGGGAAAGGGGTGGAGAGGAATGGATGGGGGGCGGGAGGAGAAGGAAATTGAGGAGGCGGGGAGGGATCGGTTGGAGATGGCAAGGAGGGAGGGAGGGAGGCAGCAGTTGTGGCAGACAGGTGGAATGAAGTTTCCCTTAGTCTTTTGTTATGTGATATCCCCCCTCCTCTCACACCCCCACCCTTGTCTCCATCCTCTCCCCCCACCCTCCTCTCCCCCCACCTCACCACCTGGCTCCCCCTCTTCCCCCCCTCCCCTCGTCACTCAAGGTATGAATACCAGCATTTACATTTCACAACATTCATATCCATTCTTAACTCACCTTCCCGTCATCTCAAGCTGGATGCCTTGTTGCTAGTCAAACACACTCTCCGTCCAAGAAATTACATCTGCTGATATTCCTCGAATTACCCCAAATTATAACCTCCCCCACAGTGGTTGTATGATCCTTTCGGGATTACCTCTTCATGAAGAAAACACAAATTAATAATAATAATAATAATAATAATAATAATAATAATAATAATAATAATAATAATAATAATATAAATGTATTATCAACTCTTCGTTTTCCTCTCTTCTGTCATCATTCTCTTCTTCCCTCCTCCTCCATCCTCATACAGGTACTTAACTATATGTGGTTGCAGGGAGGGGTGGTCGAGTTTTACCTCCTGGTCCCGCCTCTTAATGTGCCACTTGCCAGGTTCACTCGCGGGCCCCATCGTACCTCTTCTTAGAACCATGTATTGAAAGTAGCAAATTACCACGGAGGAGCTCTCAAGCACCCGAGGCCAGTTTTTTTAACAGATGTGCTAGAGGCTCAATAATTAACGGAAAACAGTCTTCCACGACACAGTCTGGTAACTGGTAAACTATAAGCACATTTATGACCCAGTGTGTAACATCTGTGGCCCACTCTGTGACATTTGTGGCCCAGTCTGTGACGGATCTATGGCCCAAGTTGTAACAGATCTATGGCCCAATCTGTAACAGATATATGATGCAATCTGTAACAGCTCTATTAACTTTGAGTAACCACATCATCCTGCAAGCAAGTTCACGTGAGTTAGCACGTTTAATAAATAGATATTGTAATCAGAGATACGGGAAGGAACAGGGCAGCTACGGAACGAGGAACGGGGCAGTTACAGTAGTGTTACTGAATCAGGAATAAGGCAGTTAAGGCACAGGGAACAAGACAGCCAAGGAACAAACATGCCAGCAACGGATCAAAGAACAAGACAGCAATGGGACAGGGTTATGGAACAAGAAAACAACGAAACAGGGTCATGGAACAAGAAACAAGGCAGCCATTAAACATGGAACATATCATCTATGGATCGAGGAGCAAGAGAGCAACGGAGGAGGGTCATGGAACGAGAAAGGAAGGCAGGCGTGGAACAGGGAACAAATTCAGCAGGTAGCAAGGAACACTTCTACCAGGGAACAGGCAGGGAGGCGCCCGTGGTCAGGTTTCAACACTACCGCCTGGGGAGGCCATCGACCACCACTCTGGACTCCCTGAACGAAAACACTCGCCAAATATTGTTTCATTTTTTCCGTTTTGTTTTTGTTCGTCCGCCGCGTTGATCTCCGTTCATTTCCTTCTCCTCTCCTCGTTACTTACCTCTCGTTTCCTCCCATTAAGGTGGGGAAATGTGCCTTGATGCTGGCGTACGGCTCTTGATGGCAAAGAATTGAGTACCTCCCTGGTCTTGAAGTCAGGCCTATTGCTGTTGGCGGAGCCGGTGCTCCGGTTTTCTCCTAGACACTGAATCAAACAGTCTCTCGAATGTGCTCTGGCAGAGTTTATGATTGCAGTGACTTGGGGGAAAAAAATTAAACTCACAATCTAAGGCTGGAACAGATCACAACTAACCCACAATACCATGGAACAATTCACAACTAACCCACCACAACGTAACTGGAACAGTTCGTAACTAACTCATAATACCGTGGCTGGAACAATTCACAACTATTCCACAACACCGTGGAACAATTCACAACTAACCCACCACAACGTAACTGGAACAGTTCGTAACTAACTCATAATACCGTGGCTGGAACAATTCACAACTATTCCACAACACCGTGGAACAATTCACAACTAACACACAACACCGTGGAACAATTCACAACTAACCCACAACACCGTGGAACAATTCACACCTAACTCATAGGAGATGTATTGGTCTGTCCTGGAACGAAACATCGACCGATGTTTCTTCTCGAAGTTGTGGGTCAGGTGTAACGTAGCTAATACTGACTTGATTTGTTGAGGCAGGTTAAGTGGGGAGTGATGAGTGAGGCCAGAGTTTGCTTACAAGCTGTTTGCTTGAGTTCCGGTGCTGACTGGTGTTCACTGGTATGACCGGTGTTCACTAGTGCTAACTGGTGTTCACTGGTGCTGACTGGTGTTCACTGGTGCTGACTGGTATTCAATGGTATGACCGGTGTTCACTAGTGCTGACTGGTGTTCACTGGTGCTGACTGGTGTTCACTGGTGCTGACTGGTGTTCACTGGTATGACCGGTGTTCACTGGTGCTGACTGATGTTCACTAGTATGACCGGTGTTCACTGGTGCTGACTGGTGTTCACTGGTGCTGACTGGTGTTCACTGGTATGACCGGTGTTCACTGGTGCTGACTGGTGTTCACTGGTATGACCGGTGTTCACTGGTGCTGACTGGTGTTCACTGGTATGACCGGTGTTCACTGGTGTTGACTGGTATGACTGGTGTTGACTGGTGTTCACTGGTATGACTGGTGTTCACTGGTATGACTGGTGTTCACTGGTATGACTGGTGTTGACTGGTGTTCACTGGTATGACTGGTGTTGACTGGTGTTCACTGGTATGACTGGTGTTGACTGGTGTTCACTGGTATGACTGGTGTTCACTGGTATGACTGGTGTTCACTGGTATGACTGGTGTTGACTGGTGTTCACTGGTATGACTGGTGTTCACTGGTGTTCACTGGTATGACTGGTGTTCACTGGTATGACTGGTGTTCACTGGCATGACTGGTGTTCACTGGTATGACTGGTGTTCACTGGTATGACCGGTGTTGACTGGTATGACTGGTGTTCACTGGTATGACCGGTGTTCACTGGTATGACCGGTGTTCACTGGTATGACTGGTGTTCACTGGTGTTCACTGGTATGACTGGTGTTCACTGGTGTTCACTGGAGTTCACTGGTATGACTGGTGCTCACTGGTATGACTGGTGTTGACTGGTATGACTGGTGTTCACTGGTATGACCGGTGTTCACTGGTATGACTGGTGTTCACTGGTATGACCGGTGTTGACTGGTGTTCACTGGTATGACTGGTGTTCACTGGTGTTCACTGGTATGACTGGTGTTGACTGGTATGACTGGTGTTCACTGGTATGACTGGTGTTGACTGGTATGACTGGTGTTGACTGGTATGACTGGTGTTGACTGGTATGACTGGTGTTCACTGGTGTTGACTGGTATGACTGGTGTTGACTGGTATGACTGGTGTTGACTGGTATGACTGGTGTTGACTGGTATGACTGGTGTTGACTGGTTATGACTGGTGTTGACTGGTATGACTGGTGTTGACTGGTATGACTGGTGTTGACTGGTATGACTGGTGTTGACTGGTATGACTGGTGTTGACTGGTATGACTGGTGTTGACTGGTATGACTGGTGTTGACTGGTATGACTGGTGTTGACTGGTATGACTGGTGTTGATTGGTATGACTGGTGGATTACGATGAACATAACTGCGTCAACCGTCGTATGTACACGTGAACAGTATCGTAATGGATATTAAGCAGAATACATAATCTCTCTCTCTCCATCCTCCTCATATTATATTTCAGTTATATCTCGCTCCATCTTCATGCTCACTTCCTCCAGGTAAACGATGTCCTCTTCATCTTCTTGTCTCCTCTACCTTCACCACTTCTACCTCCTACCTTCACCTAATCTTCATTTTCGCTCTTTACCTCCTCTTTCTCTTGGTTTGTGTACACGTACAGGACAGGAAACAAATCACCTGATGTTCCCAGGTTGTGTTTTTTCTCGCAATTAAAATTGTGAAATCATGACATTATATATATAATATATATATATATATATATATATAATATATATATATATATATATATATATATATATATATATATATATATATATATATGAGAGAAAGAGAGTGCCTATATATTTACATTAACAGTTAAGTTTAATCAGTGTTATAGGGGCTAAAGTTGTATTATTTACAGGTGAATTGCAACCATAATGATCAACAATCATGTAGTGAAAAGGCATTCAATCTAGCAAGTTTACTGACTGGTGAGGTTACTGGTAGATGGTGAGGTTACTGGTAGATGGTGAGGTTACTGGTAGATGGTGAGGTTACTGGTAGATGGTGAGGTTACTGGTAGATGGTGAGGTTACTGGTAGATGGTGAGGTTACTGGTAGATGGTGAGGTTACTGGTAGATGGTGAGGTTACTGATAGATGGTGAGGTTACTGGTAGATGGTGAGGTTACTGGTAGATGGTGAGGTTACTGGTAGATGGTGAGGTTACTGGTAGATGGTGAGGTTACTGGTAGATGGTGAGGTTACTGGTAGATGGTGAGGTTACTGGTAGATGGTGAGGTTACTGGTAGATGGTGAGGTTACTGGTAGATGGTGAGGTTACTGGTAGATGGTGAGGTTACTGGTAGATGGTGAGGTTACTGGTAGATGGTGAGGTTACTGGTAGATGGTGTGGTTACTGGTAGATGGTGAGGTTACTGGTAGATGGTGAGGTTACTGGTAGATGGTGAGGTTACTGGTAGATGGTGAGGTTACTGGTAGATGGTGAGGTTACTGGTAGATGGTGAGGTTACTGGTAGATGGTGAGGTTACTGGTAGATGGTGAGGTTACTGGTAGATGGTGAGGTTACTGGTAGATGGTGAGGTTACTGGTAGATGGTGTGGTTACTGGTAGATGGTGAGGTTACTGGTAGATGGTGAGGTTACTGGTAGATGGTGAGGTTACTGGTAGATGGTGAGGTTACTGGTAGATGGTGAGGTTACTGGTAGATGGTGAGGTTACTGGTAGATGGTGAGGTTACTGGTAGATGGTGAGGTTACTGGTAGATGGTGAGGTTACTGGTAGATGGTGTGGTTACTGGTAGATGGTGAGGTTACTGGTAGATGGTGAGGTTACTGGTAGATGCTGAGGTTACTGGTAGATGGTGAGGTTACTGGTAGATGGTGAGGTTACTGGTAGATGGTGTGGTTACTGGTAGATGGTGAGGTTACTGGTAGATGGTGAGGTTACTGGTAGATGGTGAGGTTACTGGTAGATGGTGAGGTTACTGGTAGATGGTGAGGTTACTGGTAGATGGTGAGGTTACTGGTAGATGGTGAGGTTACTGGTAGATGGTGAGGTTACTGGTAGATGGTGTGGTTACTGGTAGATGGTGAGGTTACTGGTAGATGGTGAGGTTACTGGTAGATGGTGAGGTTACTGGTAGATGGTGTGGTTACTGGTAGATGGTGAGGTTACTGGTAGATGGTGAGGTTACTGGTAGATGGTGAGGTTACTGGTAGATGGTGAGGTTACTGGTAGATGGTGAGGTTACTGGTAGATGGTGAGGTTACTGGTAGATAGTGAGGTTACTGGTAGATGGTGAGGTTACTGGTAGATGGTGAGGTTACTGGTAGATGGTGAGGTTACTGGTAGATGGTGAGGTTACTGGGTGATGGTGAGGTTACTGGGTGATGGTGAGGTTAC
>NC_069420.1:12286450-12308950 GCF_026875155.1 Cherax quadricarinatus
GGGGGTTGAGGGAAGCCTAAGTCTTAACACTTGCTTCAAGTCTGACCATTTGCCTCGTTTAAATCTGAACACTTCCTACGTGTAAGTCTTAACACTTGCTTCAAGTCTGACCACTTGCCTCGTTTAAATCTGAACACTTCCTACGTGTAAGTCTTAACACTTGCTTCAAGTCTGACCACTTGCCTCGTTTAAATCTGAACACTTCCTACGTGTAAGTCTTAACACTTGCTTCAAGTCTGACCACTTGCCTCGTTTAAATCTGAACACTTCCTACGTGTAAGTCTTAACACTTGCTTCAAGTCTGACCACTTGCCTCGTTTAAATCTGAACACTTCCTACGTGTAAGTCTTAACACTTGCTTCAAGTCTGACCACTTGCCTCGTTTAAATCTGAACACTTCCTACGTGTAAGTCTTAACACTTGCTTCAAGTCTGACCACTTGCCTCGTTTAAATCTGAACACTTCCTACGTGTAAGTCTTAACACTTGCTTCAAGTCTGACCACTTGCCTCGTTTAAATCTGAACACTTCCTACGTGTAAGTCTTAACACTTGCTTCAAGTCTGACCACTTGCCTCGTTTAAATCTGAACACTTCCTACGTGTAAGTCTTAACACTTGCTTCAAGTCTGACCACTTGCCTCGTTTAAATCTGAACACTTCCTACGTGTAAGTCTCAACACAGTACTTCTCAATATAAAACACAAGCGTGCTGTAACTGCAGGGAAGACCCCACTGCTACACGAGACAACAGACCAACAAACAGAAGCTGGCAACAGAGCAAGACAGCATAGCAGCAGAAACAGCATCGTAGCAGATGCTGTGCTGTGTTGCATTACGCAACACAGTACAGCACAGCGGGAAAACATCACGGTACAGCACATGACAGAGAGAGCATAGCATAGCAGAGAACAGCACACTACAGCATAGCAGAGAACAGCACACTACAGCATAGCAGAGATCAGCACACTACAGCATAGCAGAGAACAGCACACTACAGCATAGCAGAGAACACCGGGCAACAGAAGAGTATAACGCGAGAGATCACAGTACAAAAGAACAGCAGACCGCAACACACACACATACACGTACGTATATACGTGTACGTACGTACGTGTGTACGTAAGAACCTACCCCAGCTGTTGTTCGTATGGTATGGTAATGATATTCTCAAACCTGGGCGGTGTATAAGTACGTGTGCGTGCCTGCGTGTAATTGTGTGTGTGTGTGTGTGTGTGTGTTTTCCCCTGGTGTACATACTAGCGTGGTCCAAGACCATCTCTTCGTTCCTGTGGTTTGCGGTGGCCAGAGTTTCTCATGCGAGAGCCACTGTCCTTACGAGCATTCTCTTCTGCGCTAGTCTTGATTGGCTCGTTGAGGGGCACTAGGCATATCTAATCGGCTCGTTGAGTGGGGCACTGGTCATATCTGATTGGCACGTTGAAGGGATGGGGCACTGGAGAACAGACTTTCAGTTTGTGGAGGCCAATTCAACTAGTCCAGAGTTGCTAATGTAGTTTGTTACTAGAGGGGTGGTTACTGCTATATAGCGGGGTGGTTACTGCTTAGACGAGATGGTTACTGTTACTTCGAGGGGTGGTTACTGCTACATAGCGGGGTGGTTACTGCTTAGACGAGGTGGTTACTGTTACTTCGAGGGGTGGTTACTGCTACATAGCGGGGTGGTTACTGCTACATAGCGGGTTGGTTACTGCTTAGACGAGGTGGTTACTGTTACTTCGAGGGGTGGTTACTGCTGCATAGCGGGGTGGTTACTGCTTAGACGAGGTGGTTACTGTTACTTCGAGGGGTGGTTACTGCTACATAGCGGGGTGGTTACTGTTACATAGCGGGGTGGTTACTGTTACATAGCGGGGTGGTTACTGCTACTTCGAGGGGTGGTTACTGCTACATAGCGGGGTGGTTACTGCTTAGACGAGGTGGTTACTGTTACTTCGAGGGGTGGTTACTGCTATATAGCGGGGTGGTTACTGTTACTTCGAGGGGTGGTTACTGCTATATAGCGGGGTGGTTACTGCTACATAGCGGGGTGGTTACTGCTACTTAGACGAGGTGGTTACTGCTACTTCGAGGAGTGGTTACTGCTGCATAGCGGGGTGGTTACTGCTACATAGCGGGGTGGTTACTGCTACTTAGACGAGGTGGTTACTGTTACTTCGAGGGGTGGTTACTGCTATATAGCGGGGTGGTTACTGCTACATAGCGGGGTGGTTACTGCTACTTAGACGAGGTGGTTAATGTTACTTCGAGGGGTGGTTGCTGCTATATAGCGGGGTGGTTACTGCTACATAGCGGGGTGGTTACTGCTACATAGCGGGGTGGTTACTGTTACTTCGAGGGGTGGTTACTGCTATATAGCGGGGTGGTTACTGCTACATAGCGGGGTGGTTACTGCTACATAGCGGGGTGGTTACTGCTACTTAGACGAGGTGGTTACTGTTACTTCGAAGAGTGGTTACTGCTATATAGCGGGGTGGTTACTGCTACTTAGACGAGGTGGTTACTGCTACATAGCGGGGTGGTTACTGCTACATAGCGGGGTGGTTACTGCTACATAGCGGGATGGTTACTGTTACTTCGAGGAGTGGTTACTGCTACATAGCGGGGTGGTTACTGCTATATAGCGGGGTGGTTACTGCTACTTAGACGAGGTGGTTACTGTTACTTCGAGGAGTGGTTACTGCTATATAGTGGGGTGGTTACTGCTACTTAGACGAGGTGGTTACTGCTACATAGCGGGGTGGTTACTGCTACATAGCGGGGTGGTTACTGTTACTTCGAGGAGTGGTTACTGCTACATAGCGGGGTGGTTACTGCTACTTAGACGAGGTGGTTACTGCTACATAGCGGGGTGGTTACTGCTACATAGCGGGGTGGTTGCTGCTACATAGCGGGGTGGTTACTGCTACTTAGACGAGGTGGTTACTGTTACTTCGAGGAGTGGTTACTGCTATATAGCGGGGTGGTTACTGCTACTTAGACGAGGTGGTTACTGTTACTTCGAGGAGTGGTTACTGCTATATAGCGGGGTGGTTACTGCTACTTAGACGAGGTGGTTACTGTTACTTCGAGGGGTGGTTACTGCTATATAGCGGGGTGGTTACTGCTACATAGCGGGGTGGTACTGCTACTTAGACGGGTGGTTATTGTTACATAGCGGGGTGGTTACTGCTTCTTCAAGGGGTGGTTACTGCTACATAGTGGGGTAGTTACTGTTACTTCGAGGGGTGGTTACTGCTACTTAGACGAGGCGGTTACTGTTACTTCGAGGGGTGGTTACTGCTGCTTAGACTGGTGGTTATTGTTACATAGCGGGGTGGTTACTGCTACATCAAGGGGTGGTTACTGCTACATAGTGGGGTAGTTACTGCTACTTCTAGGGGTGGTTACTAAGATGGGGTGGTAAGTAGCTAAATGGGTAGTTACTAGCTGGTTTCTAGTTAGAGGGGTGCGTGAATGGGTGTGTGTGTACGTGTCCACAAGCGTGGGTGGTGGCTACCAGAACGTGGGTGGGTGGTTGTTGCAACGCCCACCAGGGGTGGGTGGGTGGTTGTTGCAACGCCCACCAGGGGTGGGTGGGCGGAGTGTTTGGACGTCTCTCTCTTAGGCAGGAAGGCGCACGTGCGCGGAGGTTATCACACATGTGCGTATTTGGGTACGTGCGTGTCTGTGTGCACTTCCTCGTGACGCTACCCCAGCCCGGTCGGACACGGAGACACACACACACACACACACACACACACACACACACACACACACACACACAAACACACACACACACACACACACACACACACACACAGGAGCTGAGTCTCGACCCCTGCAACCACAATTAGGTGAGTACACACACACACACACACACACGCACACACGCAAGTAGTCACACCCTGCACGCACGTACGTGGTCACGGACTTGAGTGGTAGCCCTCAAGCTTAGCTTCCTGTCAAGGAGGCAGTGTTGGACTCCGTGGAGTCGGACAGCCACACGGTGGGGCGGACGGGAACACACCTGCCTCCTCTCTACGCCTGTTAACCAACTAATAACTATCCGCAACTAGTTCTTGACTGCTCGACTGGAATTGTCTCAGCGGTCAGGAAAGAAGAGAGCAATATTTGCCTGGGCCGCCCAGATGGCAGCACCCGTCTTTATCACGGGTACTGTGATGCTGTAATTTTTACGTCAGAAAAAAAATTTGTCTCCTTAATTGACGATTAGGACACATGTGCAACATTTGGGTATGTTTATTGTTGAAACGTTTCGCCTACAAATAGGCTTCTTCAGTCAGATATAGAGGCAGCAGGTGTAGTAGTGAAAAGATGACGTAATGGACTGTACATCAGTCCATCAGCGACGGAGGAATAGTATTTGAGGGGGTCGTTGTTATCACGTTGCAACAGTAAAAACAGTTGCAGATGTCTTGATCGTAGTTTGTCGCTATTTTATACAATTTTCATCATCCTTAAATGTTGATTCGTCAGGAATGCTGCGGTTTGGCAAGACAGTAACTGAATGACGGTGAATGCGGTTTTCCTTTTTTTGGGGGGCTTGGGGGGGGGGTCACACTCCCTTAGTGGGTCACGGCCGGAGTGCTACGACATAGCTAATCATTAACTGTCTGTTCTGTCTGAAAGATACAGGTGTCTACACTGGTTTTTTCGTCCATATGAACACTGGAAGACAATATTTTCAAATACAGCTTAACGTTGGAGTGAGTTGCAGTGTTGTTGCATTTCAAGTTGCGAACGAGTTTTTGCAAATTGAAAGACGGGTGTTTGTCACAGGTCATGAGGCGGGGAGGTTGTAAAGCTTCAAACCATACCCCCGGCCGGGACTGAACCCGCGGTCATAGAGTCTCAAAACTCCAGCCCGTCGCGTTAGCCACTAGACCAGCTAGCCACAATAAGATTCATCCAACTAGGTATATTTCTACACCATAGGAAGGTTAGCACAGGCACCACTGTGACCACAAATGCAAGTTTTTACAGACGAATCTCCAGGTAGCGTGGCCGTGACGAACTCTAGCTCAAGTCCCTTCACTGCCGTCAACATGACGGTGTAGAAATATACCTAGTTGGATGAATCTTATTGTGGCTAGCTGGTCTAGTGGCTAACGCGACGGGCTGGAGTTTTGAGACTCTATGACCGCGGGTTCAATCCCGGCCGGGGGTATGGTTTGTTTGCAATCGTGTCGTTACGATTTCGTGAGTCATGCTACCAAAATTCCTCGTGTGTTAGTGCGAGTTTGTATCTAAGAGGCGCTTTTCAGTTAGTCGACCTCTGTTATTACTGTAATTTAAAAAGTTCGTGTGTGAAGTATGTTAGATGGGCGAGGTGGCTTCCAAGGCTGCTGCTGCTGCCGTTGTTGATGATGAGATCTCTGGTGGTGGTACTGAGAATGGTGGTTGTGGTAGTGGCGTGGGTCGTGATTGTGGTGACAGCTGTGGCTACAGTAATGGTTGCGTGTGGTGGCTGTTGTGGTTATGTTGACTTGTCGTCAGCCACACAACCACAACAACCAGCACTACAGTCTGAGAAGCGTAGTGGATGAACCAGCACCTCACGCTACATCTGTGTAACGGAGGTGTATGGTAAAAAGTTCCAGTCTTACCACAAACCGGTAAAAGTGGCAGAAAACCTGTTCCCGTGCACCTGTCCGCGCCGCACTTGGTAAGGTGCACTTGGTAAGGTGCACTTGGTAAGGTGCACTTGGTAATTTGTGCCCTCAAACTCCTGCAGGAAGTTAATCCACTATTCATGAAAAATATAAACACTCATTATCCGATGAGAATTTTTATGCCTGAGAATTAGGTTGAAGCCACCACGTTACCTTTGAACTTACCCAAATTCTCTGGAAAATGTACAAAGGAGGATGACAAAGTTGATCCCATGTATCAGAAACCTTCCCTATGAGGATAGACTAAGGGCCCTGAATCTGCACTCTCTAGAAAGACGTAGAATTAGGGGGGATATGATTGAGGTGTATAAGTGGAAGACAGGAATAAATAAAGGGGATGTAAATAGTGTGCTGTAAATATCTAGCCTAGACAGGACTCGCAGCAATGGTTTTAAGTTGGAAAAATTCAGATTCAGGAAGGATATAGGAAAGTACTGGTTTGGTAATAGAGTTGTGGATGAGTGGAACAAACTCCCAAGTACCGTTATAGAGGCCAGAACGTTGTGTAGCTTTAAAAATAGGTTGGATAAATACATGAGTAGATGTGGGTGGGTGTGAGTTGGACCTGATAGCTTGTGCTAACAGGTCGGTTGCCGTGTTCCTCCCTTAAGTCAATGTGACCTGACCAGACTAGGTTGGGTGCATTGGCTTAAGCCGGTAGGAGACTTGGACCTGCCTCGCATGGGCCAGTAGGCCTTCTGCAGTGTTCCTTCGTTCTTATGTTCTTATGTTCTTATGTATGTTAGCATGAGTCATTAAGCGTCTCACATGTATGATCTTGGCACATATAATGAATTTGTTTTATTGTAAAGGTAGTCATCTCGTCCTTCCTGATCTCACATCTTCCGAGTTTATATTTTAATCCTCATTTTTCTACTTTAACGTTTGCTTGTAATTACGGTATATTTGGAGCAAATATTTTCTTTATTTAGCTGTGAGTGGGAGTCCGTGTGCACTGCCTTGGCACTACAAGAGGGCCACGCATATACATCATCTTTTCGGTGTTCCACGTTATCGTTGGCTTCTTCAAATTGAGCCATTGTTCATTATGTGGTACAATGGTTCAGCTAAAAGCCAACGAATACGCGGAGCACCGACAATCAGCGGTGTACATGCGTGGCCCTCCTGTACTGCTCTGGGAGACCGCTACACTGCAGCAAGTAGTGAGCCTGACCGGGCTGGGAGTGAGCCCCTTGGTGGTAGTTGGAAGGCGACCTAAGTAACGGAGTAAAGGTCAAAGGGAGTGGGCACAAAATTAGAGAAGGGGGAGAGGGGGGGGTAAGGGATTTACCTATCACGAGCAAGATTCAAGCAAGATTAATATGCCGAGTTTTGAGAATTTTGGTATTGGGAGGCCAGCATCACATCACGAAATATTAAGTAGCGCAGTCTCCTTCCTTTGACGCTTTGCTAAAAACGGTTGATAATCGTGAGATACAGATCTGTTTTGATTAAAGCATCCGCGTCATAATTCGACATCTCGTAACCAGAATCATTGGAACTCGAAAGACAAATCTCAAGTCATTGCATGTCAAATACAAGCCAAGAATCTCGTCTATACGAGCGCGAGGTAGGAAAGTAGTGTGTGTGTGTGTGTATGTGTGTGTGTGTCATTTACCAGAGAAGGCTGAGGATCAAGCCTCCTGGTTCTCGCGCTGTATGACCCACTTGGGTTGAGCGGGTCACATAAATACATTAGTGCAGCGTCAGTCATTCGGCCCCCAAGAGAAATCGGTAACAAACTCGTTTTGAGTGTATTCCTGTCGTGTAGCTTGGCGGGGCTGTGCTGGCATGATGTGGTTAACTCACAACATGACTGTAGACCCCTTTTACTTCACTGTTTCATGTCATCAGTTGTGGGCTCGTCTTGTTTTTAAGACGCCATGGTTTGAAATCTACAGTTGTTTGTAAGGCCCCGTGGTTTGTAAGACCCCCGTGGTTTGTAAGGTCTTATGTTTTGTTAACCCCCAGTGAGTTTGTCTTCTTTCATGTGTAGAAGCACACCAATATTTCTAACAGTGCTATATCTGATGCCAAACATCAGACCCACATGCTATATGCAATGTTTACAAACTAAATTCTGATGTCTCATTTCAGTATCTACCAGCTTTCTGCTGCTTACAGTAACGTTCATTCCATAAACATAGAAGGCTGTATATAATGCATGAATGTGTTTTGCATAGTTGTGATCGCCTGTTTGCGATTATACTGTATGTGTGTGTGTGTGTGTGAGGGGGAAGGAGGAAGTGAGGTTGAGAGCAGGAAGTGTAAGACACTATAACTCGGAGACAGTGAAGAGTCTATAACAGACCCAGACGTGCCATCAGGAAAGGGTGACGGGAATGTCTTGCGCTTCACCGTCGTCACCAGCGTTGTTCATGCCATATATATTGCAGTAGGTGTGGCTGTGTAGCTAACTGGAGATCAGCTTATCCAACCACACGCCTGCTTAAAGGCAAAAAAAAAAAAGCCTACTAGAATGCAATATTGCGAGAGTGTGTGTGTGTGTGTGAGGCTGTTGGTGTCGATGAGAGGTGGGGGTAGTTGGGAGGAATTGAGAAGGGGCTTCGGGCGGGACAGGTTGCGAACGGGCTTGAGATAGGCTTCGGGCGGGACTGGCTTCGGATAGAACAGTTGGGGGTTATGACGCTGTTGTTAAGTGAATGTAATGTTCAACCAACCCATTCCTGACACTTCAAGCCCTCTACTGTTGTGAGGAGAGCTGAATACTATCTAAAATGGTGCTTTCTGTGCCCAGATATATATTATTGTACGTAATCTATTACGTACATGGTTGAATTCAAGAGAGGGGATATCACTTGGGCAGGCAGGCACAGGTATTTACATCTGTAGACCAGAGCTCTAGGAGACGCTTGTAAATTTAATTGAGAATTCAAAGTTATCTCCCTCTCGCCCAACACCTGTCCCCACCCACCCCACACCCGTTCCCACCCCACATTATCTGTTGTAGCCTCTCGCACCACACCCGTCTCTTGACATGGACGGAAGGGAAGACACAGGTCTCTGGGGAAGAGGCGGGTATTGGACCATGTTTGCGAATGTGGTTTTTACAGCTTGTGACGCTAGTGGTCTGGTTTGTGCATAGCGAAGTTTGGTTTTTTGTATCTTAAGCAAGTCTGGGTTTGTGTAAGAGGATGTGGGTTTTGTAGGCGAGTGTGTGGTTTGCTGTAAGAGGGTGTGGGTTTGCTGTAAGAGGGTGTGGGTTTGCTGTAAGAGGGTGTGGGTTTTGTTGGCGACTGTTTGTTTGCTGTAAGAGGGTGTGGGTTTTGTAGGAGAGTGTGGATTTGCTGTAAGAGGGTGTGGGTTTTTGTAGGGAGTGTGGGTTTGCTGTAAGAGGGTGTGGGTTTTGTAGGAGAGTGTGTGGTTTGCTGTAAGAGGGTGTGGGTTTTGTAGGAGAATGTGGGTTTGCTGTAAGAGGGTGTGGGTTTTGTAGGAGAGTGTGGGTTTGCTGTAAGAGGGTGTGGGTTTTGTAGGCGAGTGTGGGTTTGCTGTAAGAGGGTGTGGGTTTTGTAGGAGAGTGTGGGTTTGCTGTAAGAGGGTGTGGGTTTTGTAGGCGAGTGTGGGTTTGCTGTAAGAGGGTGTGGGTTTGCTGTAAGAGGGTGTGGGTTTGCTGTAAGAGGGTGTGGGTTTTGTAGGAGAGTGTGGGTTTGCTGTAAGAGGGTGTGGGTTTTGTAGGAGAGTGTGGGTTTGCTGTAAGAGGGTGTGGGTTTTGTAGGCGAGTGTGGGTTTGCTGTAAGAGGGTGTGGGTTTTGTAGGAGAGTGTGGGTTTGCTGTAAGAGGGTGTGGGTTTTGTAGGAAAGTGTGTGGTTTGCTGTAAGAGGGTGTGGGTTTTGTAGGCGAGTGTGAGTTTGCTGTGAGAGGGTGTGGGTTTGCTGTGTGTAAGAGGGTGTAGGAACGTGTGGATCTGTGGTGTGTAGGAGTGTGTTGTAAGTGGTCATGTGTTTTTATTTATAAGAGGGTGTGGTTTTGTGTATGTGTGAGCAGTGACTATGCCAACGGGTAGCTTAGGGGGGCTTTATCCCCCAAAATGCTCTCAGCCCCCAAATAAAAGTACGTGCCCCAAAACATTCCTGGCCTTTCTTCCCTCTCACCCAGTTGGCCAACTGTGTGTGGGCAAGACTATGAGCAGTTAGGTTTTTGTGTGGTATGGGGGAGTATGATATATACTGGGGTGTAAGGAAGAGGGGGTCGTATGATATCTGAGGATGTGGTATGTGATGATGTGATTGTGTGATGTGGAGGATTTCCTGTGTGATGTGGTTTAGAAGAGAATTTTGGTTCGTGTAGTGGGTAGCAAGTTTGAGTTTGTAAGTAGGAAATCCCACGGATGGAAGAGGTGGGTAGAGATAGGCAGTGTGTGTGTGTGTGTGTGTGTGTGTGTGATTGTGCAACAAGCGCCCCTTGGTCATGGCTTTCTTACAAGACAGATATAGAAGAATACACTGTACTTAGATTTTATCACTTGTGTGATTCACTCTTCTGGAATCGATCCGAGGGGGCGTATAGCAGCATATCACCCTACTACTGGCCATAGTTAAACTAATAAAGGTGAATCCAGGCGACGTTAAAATGAGCTGGTTCTATTCATGCGTGGCAGTATTTTTTCACATTAAGATGTCTTGATGTGTTATTGGAAGTTTGGCATTTTCCGTTTCATTTTCCTTCGTCACCTACCATTCCATCACCTTCATTTCAGCAGAAGAATGACGAGTCATGTTCTCCTCCTCGTCTCCTCTTCCTGCTTCTCCACACTCTTTCATACTCTTCCCCTTATTTATCCTCTTAGTCTCTTCCCATTTTCCTTTTTCTAATCCCCTCCTCTTCCCCTTCCCTTAATCAACCTTTTTTATGTTTTGTTTTAGCTCCCTGTGCCTCTCCTCCCTTTCTACCCCGTCCCTCATTTCATCATGTAAGATTCCCCCAGAGGGAGACGGTGTACTTGACTGGGGGTAGGAGTGGTAAGGGGAGATGAAGCAAGCAGTGGAGCGGGTCTTGGGGTAGGGGAAGGGAGGGGAAGCAAGCAAGCGTGGGGTGAAGCTCGTCTTGTAGTAATGGTGGAGGGAGGGAGATGTGGATCATCTGGTTCACCCCCCCCACTCCCACCACCCAAACCCCACCACCATTACTCCCACCACCCCTACCCCCACCCCCACCACCCCTAACCCCACCACCCCTATCCCTGACTCCAGTCCACTTAGCCATGCTCTTCCCCTAATCTCGTTCCTGTTCTCTCCCTGATCTCATTCCTGTTCTCTCCCTGATCTCAGTCATGTTCTCTCCCTGATCTCAGTCATGTTCTTCCCCTGATCTCATTTTCTCCTGATCATCTTGCTTGTTTCCTATTCCTTCCATTTTCTCTCATCAACTTCTACTACTACTACAGTTCTCTTCTTCCCCTTCATTTTATCCCCTCTTCCCTTTCCCTTCATTTTCTCACCTCTTCCCTTCTCCCTCCGGTTTCCTCCATGTTTCCCTTATCCCTCTCATTTCTCAATATCTCTCCCTTTTCAGCCTATCCCTCTTTATTCTCCATCATTATCCCTTATCTTCATTTTCCCCCATTCTTCCTCCTCTCGCTCTCTTCCCTCTCTTCCTCCATTCTCCCTTCTTTCTCATCCTTCTCTACATCCCGCTCTCCCTTCACTCTCCCTCTGTTTTCTGCTCCCTCCCTCTCTCCCTTCATCTTCCTGTCTTCTCCCTCTCCCTGTCTTCTCTGTATCCATGTCTTTCCCTCTCCCTGCATTCTTCCTCTTCCTGCCTTCTCCCTCTTCATCTCCATGCCTTATCCTTTTTCTGCCTTCCTGCTGGCTTCTCCCTTTCCTTGTTTTTTCCCTTTCCCTGCCGTCTTCATCTCCCTCTCCCTGCCGTTTCCATGCCGTCTCCCTGCCGTCTCCCTGCCATCAACCAGCAGAGCAGCTTGGTCCTGGTCAGTGACCTTAGTCCAAGAATATCCAGCACCACCGCTGCCATCTCCTCCTCCTGTTTCTCTTCCCTTTTCTCCTCCTCATTGTCTCCCCCCTTCGCTGTAATGTTTTTCCTCCTCCTCCTCCTCCCTCCCGGTAATCCTGCTCATATCCCTTCTCCCCCTCCCCTTCCTTTCCTCTTCCTCTCTTCTCCGCCTCCTCCCCCGCCTCCAGATAAGAGCGTGAGTGGACAGTAACAGGTCTGACAAGCACGAGAATAGTGAAGGAACATTAAGAAAGAAATTGAAGAGAGAAGGATGTGATGGGGAGGAGAGAAAGAGGACTAGCAAGGGGAGGATGAACAGGGTGTAAGAGGAAGGGGAGGATGAACAGGGTGTAAGAGGAAGGGGAGGATGAACAGGGTGTAAGAGGAAGGGGAGGATGAACAGGGTGTAAGAGGAAGGGGAGGATGAACAGGGTGTAAGAGGAAGGGGAGGATGAACAGGGAATAAGAAGAGAGGGAGGATGAAGAGGGAGTAAGAGGGGTGGATGAAGAGGGAGTAAGAGGGGAGGATGAAGAGGGAGTAAGAGGGGAGGATGAACAGGGAATAAGAAGGGAGGATGAACAGGGAGTAAGAGTGGGGTGTAAGAGGAAGGGAAGAGTGAAGCGGAGGGAGGAAAAGGACAAGGAAGGAGAGAGAAGGAAGGATAGAGGAACATAAGAAAGTAAGAACACTGCTTGCTGTCTCCTGCTCACTATAACACACAAGTCCTTGTCACGTTCTCTACGGCTCGGTTCGACATTATTAAGCTGATGGCTGCTACGGTTATGGACATTTCCGAGCTTTAGAACTTTGCATTTATCTACAATGAACTGCATCTGCCACTTCTCTGACCACGAGTTAAGTTTGTTTAAATCCTCCTGAAGTTCCGTGACATCAACGTTGGAATCAATTATCCCACCTGTCTTCGTGACATCAGCGAATTTACTCATATCACTAGTAATTCCTCGTCAAGGAGGACGAGGAAGAAGAGGAGGAGGAGGGAGGAAGAAGAGAGGAGGGAGGAAGAAGAAGAGAGGAGGGAGGAGGAAGAAGAGAGGAGGGAGGAGGAAGAAGAGAGGATGGAGGAGGAAGAAGAGAGGAGGGAGGAGGAAGAAGAGAGGATGGAGGAGGAAGAAGAGAGGAGGGAGGAGGAAGAAGAGATGAGGGAGGAGGAAGAAGAGAGGAGGAGGGAGGAAGAAGAGAGGAGGGAGGAGGAAGAAGAGAGAGGGAGGAGGAAGAGAGAGGAAGGGAGGAGGGAAGAAGAGAGGAGGAGGAGGAAAGAAGAGAGGAGGAGCGAGGAAGAAGAGAGGAGGGAGGAGGAAAGAGAGACGAGGAAGGAGAGGGGAGGAAAGAGAGAGGAAGAAGAGAGGAGGCGAGGTAGAAAGAGAGGACAGGAGCGAGGAGAGGAGAAGAAGAGGAGGAGCGAGGAAGAAGAGAGGAGGAGCGAGGAAGAAGAGAGGAGGAGCGAGGAAGAAGAGAGGAGGAGCGAGGAGAAGAGAGGAGGCGAGAAGAAGAGAGGAGGCGAGGAAGAAGAGAGGAGGAGCGAGGAAGAAGAGAGGGAGGAGAGGAGGAGGAGGAGAAGAGAGGAGGAGCGAGGAAGAAGAGAGGAGGAGCGAGGAAGAAGAGAGGAGGAGCGAGGAAGAAGAGAGGGGAGGAGGAGGAAAGAAGAGAGGAGGGAGGAGGAAGAAGAGAGGAGGGAGGAGGAGAAGAGAGGAGGAGGAGGAAGAAGAGAGGAGGGAGCGAGGAAGAAGAGAGGAGGAGCGAGGAAGAAGAGAGGAGGGAGCGGAGGAAAGAAGGAGAGGAGGAGGAGGAAGAAGAGAGGAGGAGCGAGGAAAGAAGAGAGGAGGAGCGAGGAAGAAGAGAGGAGAGGAGCGAGGAAGAAGAGAGGAGGGAGCGAGGAAGAAGAGAGGAGGAGCGAGCGGAGGAAGAAGGAGAGGAGGGAGGAGGAAGAAGAGAGGAGGGAGGAGGAAGAAGAGAGGAGGAGCGAGGAAGAAGAGAGGAGGAGCGAGGAAGAAGAGAGGAGGAGCGAGGAAGAAGAGAGGAGGAGCGAGGAAGAAAGAGAGGAGGAGGAGGAAGAAGAGAGGAGGAGGAGGAAGAAGAGAGGAGGAGCGAGGAAGAAGAGAGGAGCGAGGAAGAGAGAGGAGGAGGAAAGAGAGAGGAGGAGCGAGGAAGAAGAGAGGAGGAGCGAGGAAGAAGAGAGGAGGGAGGAGGAAGAAGAGAGGAGGAGCGAGGAAGAAGAGAGGAGGAGCGAGGAAGAAGAGAGGAGGAGCGAGGAAGAAGAAGAGAGGAGGAGCGAGGAAGAAGAGAGGAGGAGCGAGGAAGAAGAGAGGAGGAGCGAGGAAGAAGAGAGGAGGAGCGAGGAAGAAGAGAGGAGGAGCGAGGAAGAAGAGAGGAGGAGCGAGGAAGAAGAGAGGAGGAGCGAGGAAGAAGAGAGGAGGAGCGAGGAAGAAGAGAGGAGGGAGGAGGAAGAAGAGAGGAGGAGCGAGGAAGAAGAGAGGAGGAGCGAGGAAGAAGAGAGGAGGAGCGAGGAAGAAGAGAAAGGAGGAGCGAGGAAGAAGAGAGGAGGAGCGAGGAAGAAGAGAGGAGGAGCGAGGAAGAAGAGAGGAGGAGCGAGGAAGAAGAGAGGAGGAGCGAGGAAGAAGAGAGGAGGAGCGAGGAAGAAAAAGAGGAGGAGCGAGGAAGAAGAGAGGAGGAGCGAGGAAGAAAGAGGAGGAGCGAGGAAGAAGAGAGGAGGAGCGAGGAAGAAAAGAGGAGGAGCGAGGAAGAAGAGAGGAGGAGCGAGAAGAAGAGAGGAGAGCGAGGAAGAGAGAGGGAGCGAGGAAGAAGGGGAGGAGGAGCGAGGAAGAAGAGAGGAGGAGCGAGGAAGAAGAGAGGAGGAGCGAGGAAGAAGAGAGGAGGAGCGAGGAAGAAGAGAGGAGGAGCGAGGAAGAAAAGGAGGGGAAAGGAGGAGCGAGGAAGAAGAGAGGAGGAGCGAGGAGAAGAAGGAGGAGCGAGGAAAGAAGAGAGGAGGAGCGAGGAAGAAGAGAGGAGGAGCGAGGAAGAAGAGGAGGATTGCAGGAGAAAGGAGGAACGAGGAAGAAGAGAGAGGAGGGAGAGAGAGAACATTGCTGAGGAAATGAGGGGATCAAAATTATTAAAGAAAATGTAACGTGGAAATTAGGGAAGGAGAAGCTAAGAGATTATTTATAATAATAACACTTATTATTATTATTACTATTATTTATTTTTTTCTTTATTTTTTCTTTTACGTTGTATTATTATACGTTCAGTAATTTCTTTTTCTTCGTGTGTTGTGTGTGTGTGTGTTGTTCGTGTGTTGTGTCGTTTTGTGTGTCGTGTGTTGTGTCGTGTGTGTGTGTTGTGTTGTGTGTGTGTGTGTGTGTGTGTGTGTGTGTGTGTGTGTGTGTGTGTGTGTGTGTGTGTGTGTGTGTGTGTGTGTGTGTGTGTGTCGTGTGTGTGTGTCGTGTGTGTGTGTCGTGTGTGTGTGTCGTGTGTGTGTGTCGTGTGTGTGTTTCGTGTGTGTGTGTCTTGTGTGTGTGTCTTGTGTGTGTGTCTTGTGTGTGTGTCTTGTGTGTGTGTCTTGTGTGTGTGTCTTGTGTGTGTGTCTTGTGTGTGTCGTGTGTGTTGTGTTTGTTTGTGTGTTGTGTTTGTGTGTATTGTGTTTGTGGGTGTGTTTGTGTGTGTTTTGCAGTGGACTTAATTAAACAAACACTGTCAGTAGAGATAGATAAAAACATCTTTCCAACTCAACCATTTCACCAGGCAGAGATTTCAAGCAGGCAGTAAGTAGCTATCCTCAAGAACCTCCACCATCTGCTGGAGGTGGAGGTACTCCTTCCCCCCCCCTTTTTTCCCCCTCCTTTTCGCCCTCCCTCCCTCTTCCCTCCTCCCTTTTGTTACCTCGCTCCCTCTAGTCTCTTTCTCCTCCCTCCTGCTGACGTGAGACCGTCAGTAAGTTATTTATGTGGTGTTAAGAGATGCTTCTCTCAGTCCAGGTTTTGCCTTCTTCTCTCTTTCTTTTCCCTTCTCTTTTTCTTTTCCTTTCTCTTTTTCTTTCTCTTTTCTTTTTCTTTCTCCTTTTCTCTTTCTGTTTCTCTCTCATACATCTTCCTACCTTCTCATCCTCCCTGCCTTTCTTCACCCTTTTTCCGTTACTCACAATATAAGAAAGAAGAATGGAAGAAGGAAAAGAGGGAGGGATAGAGAAACGAAGGAAAATGAAGAGATGGATAAAAAGAGAGACAGAGGGACGAATAAGAGAAGAGTAGAGAGTGAGGGAGATCGTAGTAGAGGGAGAGGGGAAGAGAGAGAGAGAGAGAGAGAGAGAGAGAGAGAGAGGGGGGGGGGGGGTTAAGAGAAAGAGGGAAGAAGGCAGTGAATTAGGATGCTTGACCGTGCAAGTCACCCACCAATCACCCGTCACCCACCCACATGAGGTTCCTTCCGGTACCTGAAATTCGTCACGCATCCAGCAGCACGAAAATGAAAGTGTGCGTGTGTGTGTACGTACGTGCGTGTGTGGGGGTAGGGTGTTGAAAAGAAGGTGGAAATGAGGAGAAAGATAACAAGATCGACCAGAGTGAAAGTAAAGAGAAGGGAGGACATGAAAATCAGAGAATAATAATGGAGTGTGGAGCAAGGAAGAGACGTCAGAGATTCACGTGAGAAAGTAGAGAGAGAGAGAGAGAGAGGGGGGGGGGAGAGAGAGAGGGCAGAAAGCAGCAACTTCACTCTGGCTGTACCCTTCTCCAGAACATCACTCCATCTGAGATCATACATACCCAGGATGACTCGAGTATGGAACACATTCGTACAGGATAATAATGTCAACGAGATAGTCAGTTGATCAAATGAAAATGCTGGCCCACAGATGGCTCCAACTTCATCCTGTTCCCCACTTGTATGTCTCATAACAATAAAAATGCTTTCAAATGAGCTGATGTAGGTAACAGCTCTTAGCTTGTCAATAAAGTTAGGAATCCTTAACCTGTAAATAGCTTGTCAATAAAGCTAGGGATCCTTAACCTTGTCAAACCCTGTGTAAAAAAAGAGAGAGAGAGAGGAATAGAGAGAAACACCAGGGCAACAAGGAAAGAATCGGGATGGAGCAAATATAAACGATGACGAAAGAGGAGAAGAAAACGTAAAAATAAAATGAAAGGTGGGAAAAAGTCATCAACAAGGGGTAGAGGAGGAAAAGAGGATGATGAATAGGAGAGGGGGATGAAGAATAGAATAGGAGGAAGAGAGAGGATGACAAATAGGAAGAATGGGAGAGGCGGAAGAACCTAATGTAGAGAAAGACATAATACTGATAATAATAATAATAATGATAAAAAGAGGGTAGGTATTAGGATCAGTTAGAAAGTGCAGATAATGGTAGGCTGTGCAGGAGAAAGCAAGACGCCGCCTCGCCTCGGAGAAAAGAAAGGGAGAAAGTACTCCAATATTGAAGCTGGTTTTGAATGACAGGCGTGGAGGGGAGGTGAGAAAAGTGGAGGACTAGGTGGAGGGAAGGTGGGTAGGGTGCAGGAGTGAGTGGAAGGATGGTTGGAGGGATATGTGGAGCGGATGAATGGATGAACATACACAGGTTACACCATTCTCCAGCCTCCTGTTATTATGTATACTTAAACGTTTGTGTACAGTCATTACTAAGACCACTTGTACTGGGTAATATTTGTGTACAGTCATTACTAAGACCACTTGTACTGGGTAATATTTGTGTACTGTCATTACTAAGACCACTTGTACTGGGTAATATTTGTGTACAGTCATTACTAAGACCACTTGTACTGGGTAATATTTGTGTACTGTCATTACTAAGACCACTTGTACTGGGTAATATTTGTGTACAGTCATTCATTTCTTCAGTGGTAGGAATCGCTGTTATGAAGACCCCAGTGATTCTACCCTGGCCCAGTATGCCTTTGTCCACTCTGTGGTCCATCCTGTCTTCACATACAGGGCAAGGATGTGAAATTCTGTTGGTGTCCGGGCCATGCTAGTGTACCTGGAAATGAACGGGCGGGTGCTAAGGTGAACGCTTCTGTTGGAGTTCGCTCTTCCTGGGAAGTGGTGGCCCGGTGGGCCTTACAGACGATAAACAGGACGTGGGTTTTTGGTCCTCCTCCTCCAACAGGAATTGTTGCTTTGAAACAACTATGTTGACTGAGGATCGGCCACGCACCTCACCCATAACTACCTGTTTGTAGGTGCCTCCACCACCCCTTCCCTCTGTCACAACCTTCTGTTTGTGGTTTGTAGTTGCCTGTAGAACCCATTTTAACTGCCCATGACTTGGGCTTTTTTTTCACTTTCGTCGTGCTTTTTATAATTACCGAGGTGCCTGCAGGGATCTCTGAGAACTTATACAAGAGCCTTTTGGCATTGAAATTTTAATGAATATTCAACTGATTTTGTTATTTTAAGCTGTTGTTATTTGTGTTGGGTGTTTTATTATTGTGTTGTGTGTTATTCATGCTTGTAGTTTGTTTATTTTTATGTGCTTTCTATTTAATTTTTGCGTAGAGCGCTGCAGGACGCGGTCAGAGCGCTCATCAAATTTCCAAACTTCCTGCCTGCCTACCGTTATAAAGAAACCCTAGTTGTGTTCTGTTTTACCTTGTTTAGGAAGCTCTACTGTTTCTACACTAGTGGGAGTGGACATAGTGTCAGCCATATAAGTTCTTAAGAGGTAACGTATATTCTCTCTCGTGTACGTGCGTGAAGGGGAGAGGTGAACGTGTCACTCGTGTCCTTCCCTTTATACCACATATACTTTCTTTAAATAAAATGTCGTGAATTATGAAATGTGTTTGATGTGTACATCCCAGACCTCGACTGGGATGGTATGTTTGACGTTGTGTACCTCCCAGACCTCTCCTGGGATGGTATGTTTGACGTTGTGTACATCCCAGACCTCTCCTGGGATAGTATGTTTGACGTTGTGTACATCCCAGACCTCGCCTGAGATGATATGTTTGACATTGTGTACATCCCAGACCTCTCCTGGGATAGTATGTTTGACGTTGTGTACATCCCAGCCCTCGCCTGGGATGGTATGTTTGACATTGTGTACATCCCAGACCTCTCCTGGGATAGTATGTTTGACGTTGTGTACATCCCAGACCTCTCCTGGGATAGTATGTTTGACATTGTGTACATCCCAGACCTCTCCTGGGATAGTATGTTTGACATTGTGTACATCCCAGACCTCGCCTGGGATAGTATGTTTGACGTGTGTACATTCCAGACCTCGCCTGGGATAGTATGTTTGACGTTGTGTACATCCCAGACCTCGCCTGGGATAGTATGTTTGACGTGTGTACATTCCAGACCTCTCCTGGGATAGTATGTTTGACGTGTGTACATTCCAGACCTCTCCTGGGATAGTATGTTTGACGTGTGTACATTCCAGACCTCTCCTGGGATAGTATGTTTGACGTGTGTACATTCCAGACCTCTCCTGGGATAGTATGTTTGACGTGTGTACATTCCAGACCTCTCCTGGGATAGTATGTTTGACGTGTGTACATTCCAGACCTCTCCTGGGATAGTATGTTTGACGTGTGTACATCCCAGACCTCGCCTGGGATAGTATGTTTGACGTGTGTACATTCCAGACCTCTCCTGGGATAGTATGTTTGACGTGTGTACATTCCAGACCTCTCCTGGGATAGTATGTTTGAAGTGTATACATCCCAGACCTCTCCTGGGATAGTATGTTTGACGTGTATACATCCCAGACCTCTCCTGGGATAGTATGTTTGACGTGTATACATCCCAGACCTCTCCTGGGATAGTATGTTTGACGTGTATACATCCCAGACCTCTCCTGGGATAGTATGTTTGACGTGTATACATCCCAGACCTCTCCTGGGATAGTATGTTTGACGTGTATACATCCCAGACCTCTCCTGGGATAGTATGTTTGACGTGTATACATCCCAGACCTCTCCTGTGATAGTATGTTTGACGTGTATACATCCCAGACCTCTCCTGTGATAGTATGTTTGACGTGTGTACATCCCAGACCTCTCCTGTGATAGTATGTTTGACGTGTATACATCCCAGACCTCGCCTGGGATAGTATGTTTGACGTGTATACATCCCAGACCTCTCCTGGGATAGTATGTTTGACGTGTATACATCCAGACCTCGCCTGGGATAGTATGTTTGACGTGTATACATCCCAGACCTCTCCTGGGATAGTATGTTTGACGTGTATACATCCCAGACCTCTCCTGGGATAGTATGTTTGACGTGTGTACATCCCAGACCTCTCCTGGGATAGTATGTTTGACGTGTATACATTCCAGACCTCTCCTGGGATAGTATGTTTGACGTGTGTACATCCCAGACCTCTCCTGTGATAGTATGTTTGACGTGTGTACATCCCAGACCTCTCCTGTGATAGTATGTTTGACGTGTATACATCCCAGACCTCGCCTGGGATAGTATGTTTGACGTGTGTACATCCCAGACCTCGCCTGGGATAGTATGTTTGACGTGTGTACATCCCAGACCTCTCCTGTGATAGTATGTTTGACGTGTATACATCCCAGACCTCGCCTGGGATAGTATGTTTGACGTGTGTACATCCCAGACCTCTCCTGTGATAGTATGTTTGACGTGTATACATCCCAGACCTCGCCTGGGATAGTATGTTTGACGTGTATACATCCCAGACCTCTCCTGGGATAGTATGTTTGACGTGTATACATCCCAGACCTCGCCTGGGATAGTATGTTTGACGTGTTATACATCCCAGACCTCTCCTGGGATAGTATGTTTGACGTGTATACATCCCAGACCTCGCCTGGGATAGTATGTTTGACGTGTATACATCCCAGACCTCTCCTGGGATAGTATGTTTGACGTGTATACATCCCAGACCTCTCCTGGGATAGTATGTTTGACGTGTATACATCCCAGACCTCTCCTGGGATAGTATGTTTGACGTGTGTACATCCCAGACCTCGCCTGGGATAGTATGTTTGACGTGTATACATCCCAGACCTCCCTGGGATAGTATGTTTGACGTGTATGCATCCAGACCTCGCCTGGGATAGTATGTTTGACGTGTATACATCCCAGACCTCTCCTGGGATAGTATGTTTGACGTGTATACATCCCAGACCTCGCCTGGGATAGTATGTTTGACGTGTATACATCCCAGACCTCTCCTGGGATAGTATGTTTGAAGTGTATACATCCCAGACCTCTCCTGGGATAGTATGTTTGACGTGTATACATCCCAGACCTCGCCTGGGATAGTATGTTTGACGTGTTATACATCCCAGACCTCTCCTGGGATAGTATGTTTTGAAGTGTATACATCCCAGACCTCGCCTGGGATAGTATGTTTGACGTGTATACATCCCAGACCTCGCCTGGGATAGTATGTTTGACGTGTATACATCCCAGACCTCGCCTGGGATAGTATGTTTGACGTGTATACATCCCAGACCTCTCCTGGGATAGTATGTTTGACGTGTATACATCCCAGACCTCGCCTGGGATAGTATGTTTGACGTGTATACATCCCAGACCTCTCCTGGGATAGTATGTTTGACGTGTATACATCCCAGACCTCGCCTGGGATAGTATGTTTGACGTGTATACATCCCAGACCTCGCCTGGGATAGTATGTTTGACGTGTATACATCCCAGACCTCTCCTGGATAGTATGTTTGACGTGTATACATCCCAGACCTCGCCTGGGATAGTATGTTTGACGTGTATACATCCCAGACCTCTCCTGGGATAGTATGTTTGACGTGTATACATCCCAGACCTCTCCTGGGATAGTATGTTTGACGTGTGTACATCCCAGACCTATAGTTTATCACTTCAAAATATTAGAAAAATGCTTTTGATAGGCAGGCATATAGGTAAATACGCCACTTACAGTACGTGTACCATGGACTGGAATTCATGCTCCTGTAATATATTCACCAGAATGAGGATTCTCCACCAGGAAGTGAGGAACGTAGGAGAAAAAGAGTTCCTTGAACAATTCACAGTCTCCAAATTGGAAATGTAAATTAGACATTGTTTGAGCCCGTCTTGGGCCATAACAAGTCGCTGAACACTGAAATTTCGTGGTCCAGTTAGTATGTGGAAGCGACATGTGTGTGTGTGTGTCTCTGTGGACATTTAAAGAACTTTTCGCAAGACGCCAGCTGTCTCGACCGAAACTTCCGCTAAATCCCTCTGTACGCCGCCCGTGACGGTGGCTTCGAGGATCATCATGTTTGCAAGGTGGAGTTGAAGGGTGTTTTCAGGTTACGGAAGACGATGGACATCTTATCCTCAGCAGGTTCTTAAAATTTTCCCTCGTTGCCGTCTTGGAGGTTCTCCGGTATGTTAGTGTTGGCGCCCCCTGTATCCGTTAAAGGTATACTTTATTGGACGGTGTCTCTTGAACCCTTGTCTGTAGGACTGTAGGAGTCGGGGACCTTGTCCCAGATTCCTTGTTTTATCCTAAGGTTCTCCAGGTAGTGATGGATTGAGAGAGATGGAGGTCTGGAAAAAATATTGATCTGTTTTGTGTGAATGCCATCACCTGACCGACTTGGTCTTAACGACCTCCTGACCAACTTGCTGGTCTTAATGACCTCCTGACCAACTTGCTGGTCTTAATGACCTCCTGACCAACTTGCTGGTCTTAATGACCTCCTGACCAACTTGCTGGTCTTAATGACCTCCTGACCAACTTGCAGGTCTTAACGACCTCCTGACCAACTTGCTGGTCTTAATGACCTTCTGACCGATTTGCTGGTCTTAATGACCTCCTGACCAACTTGCAGGTCTTAATGACCTCCTGACCAACTT
>NC_069420.1:12313950-12323950 GCF_026875155.1 Cherax quadricarinatus
TGTCTCCTGAAGGTGGTGGGTGGAGGAGTGGGTGTGTGTCCTGAAGGTGGTGGGTGGAGGAGTGGGTGTGTCTCCTGAAGGTGGTGGGTGGAGGAGTGGGTGTGTGTCCTGAAGGTGGTGGGTGGAGGAGTGGGTGTGTCTCCTGAAGGTGGTGGGTGGAGGAGTGGGTGTGTCTCCTGAAGGTGGTGGGTGGAGGAGTGGGTGTGTCTCCTGAAGGTGGTGGGTGGAGGAGTGGGTGTGTGTCCTGAAGGTGGTGGGTGGAGGAGTGGGTGTGTCTCCTGAAGGTGGTGGGTGGAGGAGTGGGTGTGTCTCCTGAAGGTGGTGGGTGGAGGAGTGGGTGTGTGTCCTGAAGGTGGCGGGTGGAGGAGTGGGTGTCTCCTGAAGGTGGTGGGTGGAGGAGTGGGTGTGTCTCCTGAAGGTGGTGGGTGGAGGAGTGGGTGTGTCTCCTGAAGGTGGTGGGTGGAGGAGTGGGTGTGTCTCCTGAAGGTGGTGGGTGGAGGAGTAGGTGTGTCTCCTGAAGGTGGTGGGTGGAGGAGTGGGTGTGTGTCCTGAAGGTGGTGGGTGGAGGAGTGGGTGTGTCTCCTGAAGGTGGTGGGTGGAGGAGTAGGTGTGTCTCCTGAAGGTGGTGGGTGGAGGAGTGGGTGTGTGTCCTGAAGGTGGTGAGTGGAGGAGTGGGTGTGTCTCCTGAAGGTGGTGGGTGGAGGAGTGGGTGTGTCTCCTGAAGGTGGTGGGTGGAGGAGTGGGTGTGTCTCCTGAAGGTGGTGGGTGGAGGAGTGGGTGTGTCTCCTGAAGGTGGTGGGTGGAGGAGTGGGTGTGTCTCCTGAAGGTGGCGGGTGGAGGAGTGGGTGTGTCTCCTGAAGGTGGTGGGTGAAGGAGTGGGTGTGTCTCCTGAAGGTGGTGGGTGGAGGAGTAGGTGTGTCTCCTGAAGGTGGTGGGTGGAGGAGTAGGTGTGTCTCCTGAAGGTGGTGGGTGGAGGAGTAGGTGTGTCTCCTGAAGGTGGTGGGTGGAGGAGTGGGTGTGTCTCCTGAAGGTGGTGGGTGGAGGAGTAGGTGTGTCTCCTGAAGGTGGTGGGTGGAGGAGTAGGTGTGTCTCCTGAAGGTGGTGGGTGGAGGAGTAGGTGTGTCTCCTGAAGGTGGTGGGTGGAGGAGTAGGTGTGTCTCCTGAAGGTGGTGGGTGGAGGAGTAGGTGTGTCTCCTGAAGGTGGTGGGTGGAGGAGTAGGTGTGTCTCCTGAAGGTGGTGGGTGGAGGAGTAGGTGTGTCTCCTGAAGGTGGTGGGTGGAGGAGTAGGTGTGTCTCCTGAAGGTGGTGGGTGGAGGAGTAGGTGTGTCTCCTGAAGGTGGTGGGTGGAGGAGTAGGTGTGTCTCCTGAAGGTGGTGGGTGGAGGAGTAGGTGTGTCTCCTGAAGGTGGTGGGTGGAGGAGTAGGTGTGTCTCCTGAAGGTGGTGGGTGGAGGAGTAGGTGTGTCTCCTGAAGGTGGTGGGTGGAGGAGTGGGTGTGTCTCCTGAAGGTGGTGGGTGGAGGAGTAGGTGTGTCTCCTGAAGGTGGTGGGTGGAGGAGTAGGTGTGTCTCCTGAAGGTGGTGGGTGGAGGAGTGGGTGTGTTCCTGAAGGTGGTGGGTGGAGGAGTGGGTGTGTCTCCTGAAGGTGGTGGGTGGAGGAGTGGGTGTGTGTCCTGAAGGTGGTGGGTGGAGGAGGTGCATCTCCATAAGGAGGTGGAGGAGGTGTGTTTTGTGCGCTAAAAAGAACGAAGGAGGTCAACATGGAGACAAGAAAGAAGTTAAGAAATGAAAATGGAAAAATAGACAAGCTAATGGGAAACAAGAGGAGGAAGTGAAGTGGGGATAAGAGAGCTGATGAGGAAGGTGAGCGAGAGAGAGAGAGAGAGAGAGAGAGAGAGAGAGAGAGAGAGAGAGAGAGAGAGAGAGAGAGAGAGAGAGAGAGAGAGGATGGGGGAAGGAATATGCAAAGAAAGATTACGAATGTAGAATATCCGTGTAGAGAATTGCGTACAAAAAGAATGGATAACGGGGTGAAGAGGGGGATGGATGGTTAGTTACGAGTTGGAGGAGAGGGGAGTGGGGGGGAGAAGTGGGTGGCTAATTAGAGGGAGAATAGGAGGGGATAATAAAAGCGAGACGGAGGAGGAGATGGCAGGAGTCTCCTTCCCTTACTTGGTGTGCAGAGTGTAATGTGTGGGTGCTTTCTCTCCGTTACTTGCCCTATAACATTCTAACCCCCTCCCTCCCCTCTCCCCTTCTTCCCCCTCCCTTCATAACCCCCAACCCTCCCCCACCACCATCACCCGTAACAACCCTCTTTCCCCCACCACCACCACCAGTTCGCCTCGCTTCACTATCTGTTCTTCAAACTCCCCCCCTCTCTCTCTCTCTCTCTCTCTCTCTCTCTCTCTCTCTCTCTTCTCTCCTCTCTATCCTTGCTAGCCTCTCTCTTCTTATATATTTTTGTTTCCTTTAGCTCTGCTCTGATTTGATCGTTATCTTTTATCTTCTTCAGATGTAGTTTGCGTTATCCATTTCTCGTTCAGTTCTGTTATCTGGTCTCCTTGTGTTCTTTTGCGACTTTATTGTTGTCTGATCGCGTTATATGTTATTATTTGATGTATTAATGTATCATTGTATTATCTTAAGAGTCGGTAGCAATGATTCTGAAATCTCAGAATGATTTGAGTTAGTCACACTGTACTCTCTTAGTTGTATTCAGGGGTCGATTCAAAACTCTTGGACCCCGCCTGTCAACTCTCGTTCTTGCTGATTACTGGTCTCCAGGGTGAAGGAGGGGAGGGGAGTTCGTACCAATTCTTGAAGCCGTGGATGGCGTTATCCTTGTTTGGGACCACTAGTGCCTGTTGTGTGCATCAAGGTGGTCCTCGGGTTCTTGGTCCCCATAGGGCATCTACAGAAGTGTGGCGAGGAGTTGTTCTCAGCTACAGAATCCTCTAGAGGTCCACAGAGGTCTTTCGTTAGCCATGGAGGTCTTGCCTGGGCTAGAGGGGTCTTACCTGAGCTCTACAGAAGTCCTACCTGAACTCGACGGAGGTCTTACCTGAGCTCTACGGAGGTCTTACAGAGCTCTACAGAGGTCTTCTCGTAGGTACGGTGGTGTTATTTAGGCGACATAGGTGGGTGGGTCTGTCTTCCCACTGGGATAGGAAGGAGGTCTTCCCACTGGCAGAGAGAGAGGTCATCCCACTGGCAAAGGGGGAGGCCTTCCCGCTGACATGGGGAGGTCTTCCCATTGACAAGGGAGGTCTTCCCACTGACAAAGGGGGTTTGATAAGGACTCGCACATGGACCCTCGGCTACGGCACGAGTACTCTCAAATAATATCTTGTGCAAGAATCTTAGCACGTTATAGAGTGCATGTTGTGAGGGTGGTAGTGGCTTGTGTGTTGGTAGTGGCTTGTGTGTTGGTAGTGGCTTGTGTGTTGGCAGTGGCTTGTGTGTTGGTAGTGGCTTGTGTGTTGGTAGTGGCTTGTGTGTTGGCAGTGGCTTGTGTGTTGGTAGTGGCTTGTGTGTTGGTAGTGGCTTGTGTGTTGGTAGTGGCTTGTGTGTTGGTAGTGACTTGTGTGTTGGTAGTGGCTTGTGTGTTGGTAGTGGCTTGTGTGTTGGCAGTGGCTTGTGTGTTGGTAGTGGCTTGTGTGTTGGTAGTGGCTTGTGTGTTGGTAGTGGCTTGTGTGTTGGTAGTGACTTGTGTGTTGGTAGTGGCTTGTGTGTTGGTAGTGGCTTGTGTGTTGGCAGTGGCTTGTGTGTTGGTAGTGGCTTGTGTGTTGGTAGTGGCTTGTGTGTTGGTAGTGGCTTGTGTGTTGGTAGTGACTTGTGTGTTGGTAGTGGCTTGTGTGTTGGTAGTGGCTTGTGTGTTGGCAGTGGCTTGTGTGTTGGTAGTGGCTTGTGTGTTGGTAGTGGCTTGTGTGTTGGCAGTGGCTTGTGTGTTGGTAGTGGCTTGTGTGTTGGTAGTGGCTTGTGTGTTGGCAGTGGCTTGTGTGTTGGTAGTGGCTTGTGTGTTGGTAGTGGCTTGTGTGTTGGTAGTGGCTTGTGTGTTGGTAGTGACTTGTGTGTTGGTAGTGGCTTGTGTGTTGGTAGTGGCTTGTGTGTTGGTAGTGTCTTGTGTGTGTTGGTTGGTAGTGGCTTGTGTGTTGGAAGTGGCTTGTGTATTGGTTGGTAGTGGCTTGTGTGTTGGTAGTGGCTTGTGTGTTGGCAGTGGCTTGTGTGTTGGTAGTGGCTTGTGTGTTGGTAGTGGCTTGTGTGTTGGTAGTGGCTTGTGTGTTGGTAATGGCCTGTGTGTTGGTAGTGGCTTGTGTGTTGGTAGTGGCCTGTGTGTTGGTAGTGGCCTGTGTGTTGGTTGGTAGTGGCTTGTGTGTTGGTAGTGCCTTGTGTGTTGGTAGTGGCTTGTGTATTGGCAGTGGCTTGTGTGTTGGTAGTGGCTTGTGTGTTGGCAGTGGCCTGTGTGTTGGTAGTGGCTTGTGTGTTGTTAGTGGCTTGTGTGTTGGTAGTGGCCTGTGTGTTGGTAGTGGCTTGTGTGTTGGCAGTGGCTTGTGTGTTGGCAGTGGCTTGTGTGTTGGCAGTGGCTTGTGTGTTGGTAGTGGCTTGTGTGTTGGTAGTGGCCTGTGTGTTGGTAGTGGCCTGTGTGTGGGTAGTGTGCTTGTGTGTTGGCAGTGGCTTGTGTGTTGGCAGTGGCTTGTGTGTTGGCAGTGGCTTGTGTGTTGGCAGTGGCCTGTGTGTTGTAGTGGCTTGTGTGTTGTAGTGGCTTGTGTGTTGGTAGTGGCTTGTGTGTTGGTAGTGGCCTGTGTGTTGGTAGTGGCCTGTGTGTTGGTAGTGGCTTGTGTGTTGGCAGTGGCTTGTGTGTTGGTAGTGGCTTGTGTGTTGGTAGTGGCCTGTGTGTTGGTAGTGGCTTGTGTGTTGGTTGGTAGTGGCTTGTGTGTTGGTTGGTAGTGGCTTGTGTGTTGGTTTTTAGTGGCTTGTGTGTTGGTTGGTAGTGGCTTGTGTGTTGGTTTTTAGTTGCTTGTGTGTTGGTTGGTAGTGGCTTGTGTGTTGGTTGGTAGTGGCTTGTGTGTTGGTTTTTAGTGGCTTGTGTGTTGGTTTTTAGTGGCTTGTGTGTTGGTTGGTAGTGGCTTGTGTGTTGGTTGGTAGTGGCTTGTGTGTTGGTTTTTAGTGGCTTGTGTGTTGGTTGGTAGTGGCTTGTGTGTTGGTTTTTTAGTGGCTTGTGTGTTGGTTGGTAGTGGCTTGTGTGGTTGGTTGGTAGTGGCTTGTGTGTTGGTTTTTAGTGGCTTGTGTGTTGGTTGGTAGTGGCTTGTGTGTTGGTTGGTAGTGGCTTGTGTGTTGGTTTTTAGTGGCTTGTGTGTTGGTTTTTAGTGGCTTATGTGTTGGTTGGTAGTGGCTTGTGTGTTGGTTGGTAGTGGCTTGTGTGTTGGTTTTTAGTGGCTTGTGTGTTGGTTGGTAGTGGCTTGTGTGTTGGTTGGTAGTGGCTTGTGTGTTGGTTTTTAGTGGCTTGTGTGTTGGTTGGTAGTGGCTTGTGTGTTGGTTGGTAGTGGCTTGTGTGTTGGTTTTTAGTGGCTTGTGTGTTGGTTTTTAGTGGCTTGTGTGTTGGTTGGTAGTGGCTTGTGTGTTGGTTTTTAGTGGCTTGTGTGTTGGTTGGTAGTGGCTTGTGTGTTGGTTGGTAGTGGCTTGTGTGTTGGTTGGTAGTGGCTTGTGTGTTGGTTTTTAGTGGCTTGTGTGTTGGTTGGTAGTGGCTTGTGTGTTGGTTGGTAGTGGCTTGTGTGTTGGTTGGTAGTGGCTTGTGTGTTGGTTTTTAGTGGCTTGTGTGTTGGTTGGTAGTGGCTTGTGTGTTGGTTGGTAGTGGCTTGTGTGTTGGTTGGTAGTGGCTTGTGTGTTGGTTGGTAGTGGCTTGTGTGTTGGTTTTTAGTGGCTTGTGTGTTGGTTGGTAGTGGCTTGTGTGTTGGTTGGTAGTGGCTTGTGTGTTGGTTGGTAGTGGCTTGTGTGTTGGTTGGTAGTGGCTTGTGTGTTGAGTAGAAGAAGCTGTTGTAGTGGGTGGTAGGATATATATATATATATATATATATATATATATATATATATATATATATATATATATATATATAATATATATATATATATATATATATATTATAAAGTCGTGCGAATATGTAAAACTGGTCAATTAGCAAGAACTCGTTTAAAATTAAGTCCTTTCTGAAATTTTCTCTTATACGTTTAAAGATTTATATTTTTTCATTAATGTTAATGCAAAAAAAATTTAATTTTGCACCAAAAGAATCTTAGAAAACTTACCTAACCTTATTACAACAAGAGCAATTTATTTTAGCCTAACCCAACTAAATGTATTTTAAATACGTTTACAATAATTTAGTACTAAAGAAACACAAATATATTGTTTTCGTTAGGTTCAGAATGATTTTGGCGAAATTATTGCATACACAAGTTTTCACTTGTCCTACATGGCAAGATGAACGTTGCTATTTAAGCCAAGATCGCAAGTTCTGCCTATTTGGCACGACATACATATACATTTATATATATATAATATATATATATATATATATATTATATATATATATATATATATATTATATATATATATAAGAGAGAGAGAGAGAGATGACCTTTTCTGTGATGCCCGTTGGTATGGATGTGGTGGTGATACTAAGGGCAGGGACTCGTCGTGTGTGTGGGTGGTAGTGGTGGCGGTAGTGGTAGTGGTGGCGGTAGTGGTAGTAGTAGTGATGGTGATAGTAGTGGTAAAGCTGGAAGTATTGGTGTGTCTGGTACAACCTAACAGGTGCACCATCAGGACATGGCGGATACATTAGGGGTCTTGTAAGCCCTAACTAATCATTGTTTCACAAGCCCTTTGGTTAATGTCAAGCTTTCTTTTAGTACAGCCCTCTAACAATGAAAGCTTGAAGCCTGTTAGAAAATTCATTTCCCTGTAACTGATTTGAATCCAAGGACTCCAAGATTTTTTCCACAATTTCAGTAAAATATAGTAAGCTACGTCTTCGAGGGTGATGGACTGATTACATCTCTACTATAACTACTACTGCCTCCTCTGTTTGCGACCGAAGAAGTCTACCATGTAGGTGGAACTTTTCGAAATAAAGATACCTAACTCTTGCACAGTTGTCAATTATCAATGTCATTATTACAGTACCAACTTGCCAGGCATGTGTATAACACATTTATAATACCGATCTCATCAAAACACTTCATCTTCCTCCACCGTCTCCAGTATTTATTCTCCGTATTGGATACATAAACACGTCTCCAAGAGAGGGATACCCCAAGTCTCCTGCTCGTATTCAGTAACAGGCAGAAAGTTTGACCCGGAGAAGAAGTAAACAAACGAAGAGTTGATGTGCATACACTTTGGAAAAGGAAGAGGCAGTCCAGAGGCTGGGTCATTTACTCATCTAAAATTATTCCCGAGCATTGCTGTGTGTACTTGCCTGTATGTGGTCGCAGAGGTCGATTCACAGCTCCTGGCCCCGCATCTTCGCTGGTAGCTATGTCCACTCTCTCCCTGTTCCATGATCTTGATTGTACGTGTGTGTGTGTGTGTGTGTGTGTGTGTGTGTACTCACCTAGTTGTACTCACCTAGTTGAGGTTGCGGGGGTCGAGTCCGAGCTCCTGGCCCCGCCTCTTCACTGATCGCTACTAGGTCACTCTCCCCGAGCCGTGAGCTTTATCATACCTCTGCTTAAAGCTATGTATGGATCCTGCCTCCACTACATCGCTTCCCAAACTATTCCACTTACTGACTACTCTGTGGCTGAAGAAATACTTCCTAACATCCCTGTGATTCATCTGTGTCTTTAGCTTCCAACTGTGTCCCCTTGTTGCTGTGTCCAAACTCTGGAACATCCTGTCTTTGTCCACCTTTGTCAATTCCCCTCAGTATTTTGTATGTCGTTATCATGTCCCCCCTATCTCTCCTGTCCTCCAGTGTCGTCAGGTTGATTTCCTTAACCTCTCCTCGTAGGACATACCTCTTAGCTCTGGGACTAGTCTTGTTGCAAACCTTTTGCACTTTCTCTAGTTTCTTTACGTGCTTGGCTAGGTGTGGGTTCCAAACTGGTGCCGCATACTCCAATATGGGCCTAACGTATACGGTGTACAGGGTCCTGAACGATTCCTTATTAAGATGTCGGAATGCTGTTCTGAGGTTTGCTAGGCGCCCATATGCTGCAGCAGTTATTTGGTTGATGTGCGCTTCAGGAGATGTGCCTGGTGTTATACTCACCCCAAGATCTTTTTCCTTGAGTGAGGTTTGTAGTCTCTGACACCCCTAGACTGTACTCCGTCTGCGGCCTTCTTTGCCCTTCCCAATCTTCATGACTTTGCACTTGGTGGGATGAACTCCAGGAGCCAATTGCTGGACCAGGTCTGCAGCCTGTCCAGATCCCTTTGTAGTTCTGCCTGGTCTTCGATCGAGTGTATTCTTCTCATCAACTTCACGTCATCTGCAAACAGGGACACCTCAGAGTCTATTCCTTCCGTCATGTCGTTCACAAATACCAGAAACAGCACTGGTCCTAGGACTGACCCCTGCGGGACCCCGCTGGTCACAGGTGCCCACTCTGACACCTCGCCACGTACCATGACTCGCTGCTGTCTTCCTGACAAGTATTCCCTGATCCATTGTAGTGCCTTCCCTGTTATCCCTGCTTGGTCCTCCAGTTTTTGCACCAATCTCTTGTGGGGAACTGTGTCAAACGCCTTCTTGCAGTCCAAGAAAATGCAATCCACCCACCCCTCTCTCTCTTGTCTTACTGCTGTCACCATGTCATAGAACTCCAGTAGGTTTGTGACACAGGATTTCCCGTCCCTGAAACCATGCTGGCTGCTGTTGATGAGATCATTCCTTTCTAGGTGTTCCACCACTCTTCTCCTGATAATCTTCTCCATGATTTTGCATACTATACATGTCAGTGACACTGTCTGCAGTTTAACGCTTCATGTCTGTCTCCTTTTTTAAAGATTGGGACTACATTTGCTGTCTTCCATGCCTCAGGCAATCTCCCTGTTTCGATATGATGTATTGAATATTGTTGTTAGGGGTACACATAGCGCCTCTGCTCCTCTCTCAATACCCATGGGGAGATGTTATCTGGCCCCATTGCCTTTGAGGTATCTAGCTCACTCAGAAGCCTCTTCACTTCTTCCTCGGTTGTGTGCACTGTGTCCAGCACTTGGTGGTGTGCCCCACCTCTCCGTCTTTCTGGAGTCCCTTCTGTCTCCTCTGTGAAACACTTCTTTGAATCTTTTGTTGAGTTCTTCACATACTTCACGGTCATTTCCTGTTGTCTCTCCTCCTTCCTTCCTTAGCCTGATTACCTGGTCCTTGACTGTTTTTTTTCCTCCTGATGGGGCCCTGTACAACATTTTTCGGGTCAATTTTGGCTTTCGCTGCTATGTCATTTTCATATTGTCTTTGGCCCCCCCTTCTTATCTGTGCATATTCTTTTTTCTGGCTCTACGACTGTTCCCCTTTATTCTCCGGGGTCCTTTGCCTTCTATATTCTTCCATTCCCTAGCACACTTGGTTTTTCCCTCCCTGCACCTTTGGGTAAACCATGGGCTCATCCTGGCTTTTTAAATTACTCCCTGTTACCCTTGGGTACAAACCTCTCCTCAGCCTCCTTGCATTTTTTTTGCTACATTTTCCCATCATCTCATTAACTGGCTTCCCTGCCAGTTCTCTGTCCCACTGAAACCCCGTTCAGGTAGTTTCCTCATTCCTGTGTAGTCCCCTTTCTTGTAGTTTGGCTTCATTTGCCCCGGGCCTTCCTGCTTCTCCCTCCCTTGTAGCTCTACTGTGTATTCGAAGCTTAAAACCACATGGTCACGGGCCCAAGGGTCTTTCATATGTGATGTCCTCGATATCTGCACTACTGAAGTGAATACTAAGCCCAGCCTTGCTGGTTCATCCTCTCCTCTCTCTCTTGTAGTGCCCCTTTAAACGTGTTGG